>JAPKLY010000002.1:3886050-3965906 GCA_026898435.1 Prunella vulgaris
CTCTCTCTCTCTCTCTCTCTCTCTCTCTCTCATTCTCATGGGAAAGAAAAGTGAAGCCCTAATGAATGATGAACAAAGAATTGAAGCCGTGCTTCATCTCCTCAAGAAACAAACTTCACTCACTCTCAAACAGGTTTATACTCACTCTCTTTCACCTTCTACTGTGTGTGCATACACACACAAAAATTAAATATTATTAATTAAATTTGAACATCATGTATATATGGTTTTAATTAACAGGAGAAATTCTGCGATAAAGCTTGTGTGAAGAGGTTTCTGAAAGCCAAAGGGGAAAGTGTAAAGAAAGCAGCTAAGCATCTCCACAATTGTCTTTCTTGGAGACACTCTTTTGGCACTGGTAATAATTAATAAATTAATATTTTTTTACTTTTTCTATTTTTAATTTTTTTTAATCTTATTTTTTGTTTTTAGTAATAAACCATGCAACTATACCTAACTGTTTGTTCAATTTTGATTTTTCTGCAAAATTCAATTTGAATTTTGAAAATGAGATTTATAATTTTCTCTTTATTTTCATCGCCTTAATACATGCAGGTTTTTTCTCCTTTTTTTTTTTTTTTTTACTTTTAAGCTGAAAATCTTGTTTTTTATGGTTTTGAAGTAATTGCTATTAATTAATGCTAATATGCAGGCAGGGATAGAATTGTCTATTCCAATTATGTGACACGTGCGATAATTACGTAAAGTGTTACAAATAAATTAAACATTATTAAAAATGGCAAATTACAAAAGAGTGATTTAATTTTAATTTTTGTGTGAATTTGCAAGACCATTTGATGGCTGATGAATTCTCTGCTGAGCTAAATGAAGGAATGGCTTACGTTGCTGGCCATGATGATGAACTTAGACCTGTCATGGTAATATTTATATTATTATATATTAATTCTGTATTATGCTCGTTAGCTTGCACGTGATTTAATGCGATATCCTAGAGAGTATTAATGATTCCAACTGTTCTAAAAAATTTTTTTATAAGAAACGTGTTACACAGTTTAAAAAAAAGTAGAATATGCGATGTAAAATTAAATAATAAAATATAAAAAATATAATTTATTGACTTTTTTAGGTGTAAATTATTTTCTTTCAAAGTGTGAAAATCATCTTGGATTAGAGGGAGTATGCGGTTCATTAATGGATAATGTGAATGTTTATGTGGCTGAGATCTCACAATCATTGTCTAAAATATTCTCCCTCTGCCCCAACTTTTATTCTTGTTCTACATCTTAAAAAGAAAATAATTTACACTTACAAAAGTCAATAAAATACACGTCTTTATATATTTTTTTATTATATTTAATTTTTAAAAAAACTGTGTGCAAGTCAATTTATGAAAAGAAAATCAAAATGAATGGAGTATATTATTTTCTATACATAATTATTTATCCATAAAGAGACCTCATAGTCATAATAATATCTCATAACTCACGAGTGAAGTCATTATTTTTTTTACTTGGAAAAGTAATTTTTCAAACAGTAAATTTAACTATTTATGTATGTTGCTAATGATGATGTGCAGGTTTTCCGAATCAAGCAAGATTACCAGAAATTCCAATCACAAAAACTGTAAGTACAATCGAACCATCTATTCCTTTTTCTTTTTCTCTTTTTTTTTTTTCTTTTCCTCTCAAAATATCTTTAGTTTAATTTAAAGTTATGAATTGGCGACACTTGTTAAAATTTAGTTCAAATTTAAAATTCATGTCTACCCTTCAGGTATTTCAAATTACAGTTACCGTTGTGATTGATAAAACTTCTTTTGAATTAAATATTTTTTCCTAATTAATCGAATTATTCTCGGATATGGATTCTCTATTGGACAATTAAATCAAAAAATGGTGCTGGTACTAAAACGGTGACGTATGATTAAACTATTTCTTTATTTTTAGCTCATTATCACGGTAATAAAAAATCATGACCGGATCAAAACTAAAACGAAGAATATATTTTAATAATAGAATCCATTTCCATTATTCACGGTTTTTTTTTTTTGTCTATTTTTAATTTTAGGTTCACTCGGTTGCTAGTGTTTACTCTTGAAGTGGCAATTCAAACTATGTCAAAAAATGTTGAACAATTTGTTATCCTCTTTGACGCCAGTAAGCCTTCTTTATTATATCTTCATCATATAGTATTTATGCATGCATTTGTAAATGCGAAATTTTAATTTTAAAATGTAAATTACATGACAAATTTAAAATTGTTATATAGCATATTTATTAATTATAAATGCACAAATTAATTAGTACACATATTTATATATAAAAAAACACAAATAAATAATAAATAGTTTCCACTGTAGTTTAAAATAAGACACATTGCAATATTTAGATATTAAACCCCAAATCGAAGTACTTAATTAATTAAAGTAAAAAAAAAAAGTCTATCATATTTGTTACCATGAAGTTAAGCATAAATTATAAATTATAAATCATAAATCATGGGAACATATATACATCAAATTTCATATGCATCTGATGAACATATATTATGTCCATACGCACACTTGCGTAGATTGTAGAAATTACTAAATATAGATAGTCATTAAAAATATAATCACGCGCACTTAAACTTCCTCTCCTACCCATATGTCTACTCCCAGGCCCCACCCGCCCCCACCCCTGCATGCGCGCGCACACACCATGCACCATACATATTAGCAGCCCCAAAAATTCACTCGGCCATTTTTTAAATTTTATTTTAATTTTTAATTTTTTTTAAATTATTATATTGATTAAAAAATATTTATTTAATATTATATTATAAATAAATATTTATACATATAGTAAAACATATTTAATTTTACAGTAACATATATTTGTTCTAATAGTAACACGTATTTGTCTCTCAATTTGTGATACTATATAGGCAAATGTGCGTTACTATATAGTCAAATGTGTGTTACTATAAGAACAAAATATATTTTTATGAGAATTAATATGTGTTTTTTAATTTATTCATCATCTCTTTAAATCTTGGTATATTGTTTCATGTAATACATATGTTATTATATGGAAAAATAATTATTTCTATAAAAATAAATAAATATTTGTGAATAATCAATATTTGTTCTTATAGTAACACACATTTTGCTCTTGGATTATGTAGAAAATTATTTATTCTATAAAAACAAATAAATGTATGTAAAATAACAACATTTTATAAGATAGTAACACAAATTTGCTCTACTAATAACACATATTAGTCTCCCAGTTTGTGTTACTTTATGAACAAATGAGTGTTACTATGGAAAAAATATATTTTTATGAGAATAAATAAGTGCTTCTTAATTTATTAATTATTCCTTTAAATCTAGGTATATTGTTTCATGTAATACATATGTTATTATATGAAAAAAAAATTATTTCTATAAAAATAATAAATATTTGTGAATAAATAATATTTATTCTTATAGTAACACACATTTTGCTCTTGCATTATTGAAAAATTATTTATTCTATAAAAACAAATGAATATATGTAAAATAACAATATTTTATAAAATAGTAACACACATTTACTCTAAAAGTAACACATATTTGCTCTCCACTTTGTGTTACTATATGGGCAAATGTGTGTTATTGTAAGGACAAAATGTATTTTTATAAGTATAAACATATGTTTTTAATTTAATCATTATTTCTTTAAATTTAGGTATATTGATTCATGTAATAACACACTTTTTATTATTTTATATGTTATTATTTGAAAAATAACTATTTTTATAAAAATAAATATTTATGGAAAAACTAATATTTTTTCTTATATTAATACACATTTCTCTTATATTCTATGAAAAAAATATTTATTTTATACAAATCAATGAATTTATATAAATTAATAATATTTAATCTAGAAAGTAACATACATTTTTCTTTATAGTATCATCCATTTATTCATATAATTACACAAATTGAAAGCAAAATTATAAATTTATAACATATTATTTAATTTTTTTATAACCACAAAATTAAAAAAAATATAAGAAACAAAAAATATGGGCTTAACCCCTGAGAGATGGTCATACTCATGCGGATATTAGTTGCCAACTTATGCGGATGTTAGTTGGATGAACTCTCCGCAGACGCGCGCGTGGGTTAAAAAATTCTTATAATTTATTTTTAGTAATTTCTACCGTAAAAATTTCTATATAAGTTTTTGTCTATTTTAATTATATATATATATATATATATATATGCGTCTATATATTTACTCCCAATCCTACAAATTCTTGCCCAGTTTTGAAGTCCCACACAAGTTTGTACAATACTAAATAAATTATTAATTTATCGTGCACATTCACAAATATTTATACATATTTATTCTTATATCATTATTTTATAAAAAAAAGTACATGTTTTTTAAAATTGTATCATCCCATAGAATACAAATTTCTATAAAACAGAGAAAATATTAATATATCAAATTAGATTAGTGCAATTAGTTAATATACAAGAGAGTTTATTAAAAGTATATAATTTGCTTTATCTCAGTGCATCCCAATCAAAATGTATCAAATCAAAAGATACCTTTTATCTAAGTTAGAAATACCAATTAATTTACACTCCATTGTCTAGGGATATTCCAAAGCCACACTCAAAAAACACCTTTATTTCTTAGTTGTCTTTAATTTTTTCCAAAGTCACGCCTTACATTTTCGACTAATTATTAATATCTTAATAAAAAAGACACCATAATAATCTACAATTTCTACAAGAAATGTGTCAGAAAATCAGAAATTGCCAGGAATACCCACGGTCAGAATTGTGGGAATAGGAATACATAAAAGTCATTTCCATAGCATCTAAATTATGTTAAAGCAAAAGTGTCCACAATTCTCCTTTTTTTTTTCATTTGTCAGATTCATGCTCAACAGTGATTTGAATTTTTCCCAACTTTTAATTTTTCCAAAAAAGTGCATTTTAAAATATATATTTAAATTTCTTGTTAAATATTGTGAAATTTCAGGCTTTTTCAGATCAGCTTCTGCTTTTATGAACATGTTGCTAGCAACACTCAAAATTATTGGGGATTATTATCCAGGAAGGCTTCACAAGGCTTTTATCATTGACCCTCCATCACTTTTCTCTTACCTATGGAAGGTACTTACAAAAAATTAATATTATTATTGATAAAATGTAACACTTTTAAATTTTAGATTTAATACAATAACACAATTTTGACTATATTGTGCTATTAATTATGAATGTAGGGAATGCGGCCGTTTGTCGAGCTTTCATCATCGACGGTTGTTATCTCATCTTCGGATATTGAAGAATTGATCCGAATTGATGACGTGGCATCATATCCTCGTGCCACGTCACTCCGTTTCGGCTCCTCGGGCGCGGCCCGGCTCGACGCGTGCTCGTCTTCGAGATTTGCATTCACTGTCTCACATGATCGATTTGACTCAATGAAGCCGTGGTACCTCTCACTTAAAGAAACACCGGGCTCTAAATTTGGCCCGACCAATATTTCTCACGTGTTTTCGGGCCCAAAAATCTCTCCTCTCAATGCGAGGTCCTTCTCGTTCGCGTCACCTTTTGCCCGTACATCTCGTGACAATAATATTTGTGTCACTAAAAAAGGCTTCTTCCCATCGACACCAATGCCAGAAAAGACCCAAAGTTTCGGCGCATTGGGGCCGGTCAGGCATCCGAGAACTCCGACGACGGCCTCGTCGTTCCTCCAATCGCCGGCATTGTTTTTTCAAAAGGACAGGCAGTGGAGTCGAATTGAAAAAATAAGTGAATCATTTGTACCGTTTTTTAAGTTTTATCAAGTGCCCTACGATGAGATGGTATATCGATCAAAGATGAGACCTCCTCTAGGTGGTCTCATCTCTATCGTATCACCGCATCTTAGGCGCAATCACATGTCAATCTCTAAACGATTTTGACTAAGAAACTAAAATAGTATTAGTTGTATAAGGATAATAAATTATTGCATGAATCGTGATGCTCAATTAATTTTTGGCTCCAATTTCTTGCTTAGAATCTTTAGATGGAATTAATTTGTGTATAATTATTTGTTGCATTGATAATATTTTTACTCCTTAGCATGGACACAATTTTTTTAAATTGTAATAAGGAGTTTTGAAAGGCAGTTTGGTAAATCTATTTTGAAGTGGAAAAATTGATTGAATTAAGAATAATGTGTAGGTCTAATTCGTAAAAAATAATGATATTGTGTATAAATATATGAGAATAATGTATGAGTCCAATTTCTAAAGAATAATGATATTCTGTATAAATGTATGATATTGTGAAGATCGAGTTTACAAAAGAATCTTCTTCTCTCTCTAACTAATTGTGAAAAGAACAAATAAGTATATGAACAATATTATACATATAACAAAATAATATATATATATATATATATATATATATATATATTTCAAATGTAATAGAGAATAATTTTTTTAAAGAAAGAAATCAATTATTTCGCTTATAAGTCATAACTATTTTCATTGTGACTTACGAGTCCTCCCAAAAAACCAAACCAACATTGTAACCTTAAAAGAACCTATTAATTAATTGAAGCGATTAATACTAATATTGTGGGCCTTAATATATAGCTTGTAATAATAGTCAATTAATCATGCATGGACGGGCTTAATATATGTAAAAACTAAATAAAAAAAATTACTTTATTATATAAGTTAAGATTATGCTTTCCAAGTGCTTGAATTTTCGTATTTTGGATTGGAAAAGTCTCGTATGAAAAAGTTTTATTGTGATATTAATTTTAATCTCATTTAAAGATATTAATATTTTTTAACAAAGAGGATATTAATAAATTGTTTTTACAGTAAGATAGTTCTGAAAATATTTATTTAATTAATATGTATATTAATTAATTTATTATACTTTTATTAAAATGATCAATTATTTATCTGCTTTATTAATATAATTTTGTATCTATTCAAATTTCAACAAATAGGTCCTAATTGGGCGAAAATAGCACAAAATGACTATTTCAGTTCTGTAATTATTTGTTTTATCAATTTAGTCTCTTATCTATTAAAAGTTTTTCAGTTGGGTCTTAATTTTTGTATTTTATTTCATGACGCCTTTTTTAATTTGCGATGATTGTCACCTGACGTGTGCCACATGAAAAAACGGTGACATTTTAAACATTATAAATCTCTGCTGAAAATTTAGTGCACATAACAATTACATGATCAAAACGGTGACATTTTAAACATTTTTCAACTAATTAGGATGTAATTGGTGAAAATATTTCAATAAAGGTAAAAAAGATAAATTTTAAATCCTTTTAGGGTGTGTTTGGTTTAGGGGACTAATTAGTCAATCCCCCAAACACGCATGTTTTGGCAGGAATAGTCCAGTATTTGGGGATTGACTAATTAGTCCCCTAAACCAAACACACCCTTAGATTATTGACATTACTGGTGTGTCTGTGGGAAAATAAGTCAAAAAATTATGTAAATTTGGATTCACACAATTTCTCTTTAAGTGTCACTAAATAAAAAAACAAATTTTAGAAAAACAATTATATATACAACCATATATATTTGAAAAAAAATATTTCACATAATATTTGAAAAAAAAAAATATATATATATACACACACACACGAAAAGTTAATTTGTCGCATATTACTTCGCATTTTAATTCGTGGATGACTATCAACGTCCAGTGGTGTAAGAACTAGGGTTTGTATTCTAGTATATGTCTACGTTTGGTTTGGACAAAAAAAACTCTTGCTATTATTGAACATTACTGGTTATATTGTTTGGATGTTTATGTTTGTTTTTATTTAATGAAGAGTTAAAAAATAAAAAAAAGGCTCATTCACTTACATCGAAGAGGTGTTTATCTCAGATGTAAAATCAACATAGGTATATAACTGTCTGAAATGACATGGATCTTCTTCTCTCACTTCTTTCTCTCTCATCCAGTACAAATTAAACAAACAGAACCCAAAGGCCCCACGTGCATAGTTTGTCATTTGGAAATTTTGTAGGCTGTTTTCTTTCTATGGGACCCACAGTTCATTGAGTTGTTGAGAGTGACACTCGAAACAAATTGGTAAAATTTCTTACCAAACATTGACTTAGTTAAAAATAAGAAAACCCCTTTTACTAATTTCAACTTGTGAAGACTTTAATGTCTACAAATTGTCTCAAAATGTAGAAATTCTGGCCTAGTTTAAATTCATCCACATTGAAAAGAATTCTCGAATTCGAATATTTTCATCTAAATATATACTCACTTCGTCCTACTATAAGTTGTTCATTTTGCCATTTTCGTCTGTTTCACTGTATATTGGTCTTTTTTTTTTTAGGTAACTGCTATTCACTTCTTAATTATTATTTTCAATATTTTTTACAATATTCACATTATTTTTTCATTTTTCTCCATCACATCACATGTACTATATCAGTATTTTTATACACTTCTTATTATTAGTACCTAAAAGTTGTGAACAACTTATAAGGGGACGGAGGGAGTGCTCCATAGATATACGAGACCCCGTTTGATAGCTCCGGGATTAACTAAGGGATAAGGGGCATTACAATATATTGCGTAAATGATTAATTAATCTGTATAAATATATATAAAAGTTATGTAATACCTCATCGATCAAGTCTTATATACATATAGTGTATGCATATAAAATGTGTGCACAGGCTATTATTCAGTTATACTAACTTTAACGTTTCAATTATATTATCATACACGTTTCAATTAATGATTTACATATATATGTTTTATTCTTGCTTGCAAATATATGGTAAAATTAGTACATAAAAGAGTGAATCATACTACTTAGATAATCAATATATACATATTTTGATATGTAATCATGAGTCGAAAAACATTGTCACATGGGGTCTTTTGTTTTCTTTGGTGGTGTTTCACTTAAATTGCAATTTTAGAGCTTACAATGATCAGTAGAGCTGTGAGAGAGAGAGTACATATTGATAATTGATGCACCCTTCACGGTTGGTCCACGCATTATTGCTCACGAGTTTTCATCTATTTCAGACGAGTAAGTGTCAGTGTGCACGATACACTCATTTACAGTTAAGATTATTTATACTGAAAAGTAAAAGTTGATCATGATATATTTAGTGCAATTCATTTTTTCAGTTAATGTTAGTTGTTAGTAGTTACAAGTTAGTTCGTCAAGTTTTCCAAACACTCCAAGCCAATCTTGTATCTCCCCCAAATCTCCAAGCCAACCTTATAACTCCCTTAATTCGTTCTCAAAGGGAATCGAACTCAGGTCACTCACACAAGTGAGGACGGTGGTCACCTGGTTAATTATTGGGTGAATGTACCGTGTATTAGTTGCATACGAGACCTCTTCTTTTCATATAAATTGTACAATCAATTCAAACAAAATTTCATTTACAACATGAAGTATTCTCTCTGTCCCACAAAAATTTGCATACTTTCTTATTTGGACGTCACACATAAATTTGCACACTACTAAAAAAAATTTATTTACATGCACATTCATAAATCTATACACATATTTATCTATATGCGACTACTTAATTTATAAACTACATTTTCCTTAAAATATGCATGTGTCATCTCGTAGGGTGCAAATTCCTAAGGGACGGAGGGTGTACTACTTTATTAGTTTATATTGTGGTTAATTTCCTCTTACTCCTATCATTTAATTTCTAACAATATATAGTTCTACATTTTGGAATTAAATTTGATTTCAAATTAATAGTCACTTTATTTTAACGTTTTCCCCTAATTTACCCTAAATAATCTTCTTGTTAGTGAGATGTTTTTCTCATGCACACCCGACTTAGTTCTGCAAATTTCAAAAGTGATTGATAACTTTAATTATTAATAGACGTATAATATATTATGTAAAATACTCCTCAAGTGAGGAGTCTGATGGCCAGGTGAGCTAGCTCCCCTGGTTAATAAGTTGTTTAAAGTTAAACCAAAGGACACTTCTATTTTCACAAAATATAATGTGTATATTTTCAACTGAATGATTGAATAATATCTTCAAAAGAATATAAGGAATTAGTTTATTTAAATATACACAAAATCCAAGAAACTCATTCATTAATAAATAAGAAACACTAGCTTAAAAAACCTAATTCAAGACTGAGATGTTTATTTAATTCTAAAAATTGATACAACGAGTACTTGATGTATTGATAAATTATAAATTCCTCATAAAATTTTAAATTAATAAATGTCTAAGATTTATAAAAGAGGGAATAAAGATTATTTATAATAAAAGTGCAAGTCTCATATGCACCTGGTGCATTCACTCGACAATTTACTTTATTTACACTAAAAAGTATTAGTTGATTTATACTGAAAAATTTACACTATTATCTATTTTTAGTATAATCTTTTCTGTGCAATCAACATACATTTTTAATATATAATAAACTCATATTATTCAGTGTAAATAGCCTGAACTGTTGAACGAGTGCAACTTGCACACAAGACTTACTCATTATAAAATGTGGCTTATTTAATTTGAAGAGAAAAAAATTATTTTAACCAATAAAATACATCAAGGTTGTATTTCTTCAGTTTCATGAGTTTCTTTTGCAGAAGAACACATTAAAACTTACTTGAACATGTGACAATAGTTTTTATTTTTTATGTTTTATTTTTAGAGCGAGGGGCATACATACATTTTATTCCTAAATGATATGATTATTTTGGGCCTGAGGAGAGAGAAACTTATTCTGAAATGATATGATCAAGTTGGGCCTGACATGTGACCCATCTGATGATTTTCTCTGGGCCAAATCTTATAGCACTTTATTTTAGTACTTGACACGGCCCAATATATATGATACAGGTGGGCCCAAGATATTAGTATTATATGATATTAACATTTTCTATATTGAAGATTTTTTTTGAAAAATATCCAATAAATATTCGTTGTATTTTTATTGAAATATTGACTAAATTCAAAAAGGATAATTACATATTGTCTTAAAGAAGTGATCATGTTTACAAATTGATTCAAAATATTTGCTCAATCACTTTTTTTTCCACATAAACGTATTTTTTATTTGTAAAAATAAATTTGTAATTAGTGCCATTTTTTAAAATCATTTTGTAATTTTTCCAATTTGAAATAAATAATGTCAAAAATAGAGTGCTTATTGATCTTCATTTGAATCCAATATTAATTGCGCCGTTTTATATGGTTTAAAACTAAATATTGCATCATCCAATCGATTTCTATTTTTCTTAATTTTTTTTTTGATATTATCGATATAATTTAAATTTGAGAAAACTGAATAAAATAGCCAATTTTTAGTTACAAAGTCGAATAGAAAACTTTTTGAGTGTACAACCTCGATTTTTATTATTATATATTAATAATAAAAGTGTTTTTTTTAAAATAATAATAATTGAGTCGGTGTACAAGTGGTATTGGTATTAATGGGAAAATAACAAAATGATGTAGAATACAGGGGAAGGGGGCTGTAAAGTCGTGACTTTTCATTGCAAAACAGCTTTCTTTTCATCTTTTGTTGGCTGGCCAACAATTAATACTAATTTTAAATATTCTTATATAATTTTTTTTGAAAAAAAAAAATTATATGATGAAATGATTAAGGTTGCTTGTTGTGACAAAGTCCATAGAGAATTCCACTCTTTCCTGAGCATGTTTATTTGTCTGTCGTAAAACTACTTTTTAATATATGGGAAAAAAAAAAAAAAACAGCTTATTGCTTTATTTACCAATCTAGAGTAGCCCATGGATTTCGTGAGGATTTTCTTATTTTGGAAATTCTATTTTGAAAAAATTTCACTTTATTGTATGGAATTGAATCTATATTATTTTGTCCTTTCCTTTTTGGCATTTTGGAGTTTGTTTTATAAAAGCATGATGGGTCTCAAATTGTTTTTTGTATTTAAATGGAGTTGCGTCTAACCAGTCAAACGCTTTCTCCGATCACGTTTCATTAATTTTACGCAGCAGAGAAGCAGACTCCACCCCCAATTACAAAATTTTAAGAAAAAAAGTATCTAATTGGTGTGGAGTCTGCCTTTTTGCTTGCCGGAGGTTAATTTTAAGAAAAAAAGTATCTAATTGAACTCTAATTTTGACCAATTTAATGGAGGGCAAAATAGTAATTTCAATGAAGATTAAGTATAATCGATTTGTTCTACTCGCGTAGTAGTTCATTGAGGTATTTTTCGTTCTCAAAACCGAATTACGGTGAGTGAGAAATTAATTCCTAAAGTGAGGAAATAGATAATGATGTGGAGAAATAATAGGTGAAAATAAATTAAAATATTTATTTTCATAAAGGATAAGATTTAATCAGGATCCTTGCCAAGTCATTGATCTTTAAGATCTCTGATTCTAGCCGTCGGATCAGCCAAGTCAGTGATCCAGACAATCTCCACATCAGCAATTGAGTAGTCCAGATTCATGAATTTTAATGTCTTCATATGTTCCGTTTTACCTTTGGAGATGTCAAAACCGTTTTACCTTTGGAGATGATACGCATTCCTGTGAGCACTAGTCAGGACGTATTTCATCTTGCGGGAAAATGATTTTCCTTGACTCGATTTTTCTGTGTGTTTGTTCATGTAATTTGAGATTTTCATTCATTGCAGTATATCTCTTTATTTCTGTTGTGTATACGAATTTACAATCCACAAATATTTTCAACACTTATCAGATGTAAAGTTCATGAGATGCGATTGGACGATGTGTTAGACTCTTCAGACTATCACATTTTTTATTTAGTTTTTTAAATAGCCCTCGTATTAAAATTTGCACCAACAAAAACATTGAAAATTTAAGTAGCTACCAAAGGAACATAGTCTTATTTTGTGATTTTCAGTTCCAGAGTCTACATCTAATGCATGTTTATTGCATTTATTATTCATTTATTTCTTTAATAATTACATACATTAATTTCAATCAGAATTTATTAATTAAAAAATTAATGCAAACCAAATATGTAGGTGAATATAATAGTACTCTACCCGTCTAAGTTTAGTTAACGAAAAATCTTTTAAAGAAAATTAATTAAATGAAACGGATCAAACAAAAAATTATGCCTGCATATATTGAATGAGAAGTAATACTACCTCAGTCACACTATAAGTTGCTCATTTTATCTTTTTCGTTCATTCCACTGTATGTTGTTCATTTATTTTTTTATCTTTTTTTAAAATTACTATTCACTTCTTTATTATTATTTTCAGTACTTTTTACAATATTTTTTTTACTTTTTCACTTTTCTCCATCACATCACTTAAACTTTTTTACTTTTTTTTCATCACATCAATTATATTTATTTACTTTTATTTTAATTTGAATGTGTAAATGACATAACTCATTTGACATTATATCATCTGACACAAATTTAGCAATCCTTCAAAACATTTCAATTATTATGTCGACCAATTCGACACAATTAACTTTGATTAAGGTTGACGATGGAGAATATAAATATTTAATTGAAATAAATTAACGAATGATGAGTGAGATCTCATATTAATTGATTCTAAGTACAAAAAAGAAAAAAAAAAAACGTGACGTCAATTTAACGTGTTGATTTAATGATTAATTTATGACAAGATTCAGTGTAATCAATTGATGAGTGAGTATGTTTTACAATCTGCAATAACCCAAATGACAATTCGTGTACTCTTTTTTTTTTTTTTTCTGTAATTACCTTCTTATTTTATAAATAAAAATTAATCCTTCCAGCCGAAAATTATTTTCACACTTTTCTTATTTGAACATATTTCATACCTCTAAAAAAAAATTATTAATAAAAATTAATAAAATACATTTTTTTTGTTTTATTATTTAATTTTACGCCAACATATTTACTTTTCCTTGATTTGTGTACCCAGAACTACAATAAAAATTATTCTGGGATGAAGGGAGTATTATTTCAATTTTATTTTACAACATATATTTATAAAAAATGTCATTACTTTTACATTTAATCCAAATAATTTTATTATTTTAATAATATAATTTTACATATCGTCTTACTTTTTTTTAAACGGAGGGAGTAATATATCTTTTAATTTTATCCTAGAAAATATATATTTCAAATAATTCAAAATCAAAATCTATGGTGTAAATGTCCTTCGTTCATGTATAATTTACTTTTCAATTTTTTTTTTAAACAATTCATACTCTATATTACTTTCAACAATTAGTATCATTTATATCTTTCAAGTCATACTTTTTAATAAAAATAATTTATAATAATTTATGTATGAATATTTTCACTCTATAAAAAAATGTGACCTGAAAATTACTTCTTTAAAAATTCTATAAATAGAATTATTTTTAAAATAGTTCATTTTGATTATTTATTTTTCATTAAAAAAAACACTCTCTCCCATTCAAAAAGACCCTCCACCGGGCCCCTTCAAAATTTGTTTCTTTAAAAAATTAATGAGTTCTTCAAAGTTCAAACAATATGGTTCACTGACAAATTTTCTAATTTTAAGAAGGAATAAAAAATCATTATAAAAATTAAAGTACAAAATACTCCAACCAGTACTTAAACAAATATATTCATTAATAAATAACAAACATTTAAAAAGATTAATATCAAATTTAGTGAATAAACAAACAAAAATGTAATAAATATTAAAACTTTATATAAAAATATAAAAAATTGTTTAACCAATCAAATATATCTATAATTGATATGTCCTATTTCAAAAAATTAAAAAACTTATTTAAAAAAAGAAAAACATTAAAAAATTTACTTTAACTTAAGGTAGTAAAGTCTGATTTTTCCTGATTATTAATTCAAATTGTCCTTTCCTTAAAAACTGATGAGATTCCTTGCACCTTAAATAAAACACAGCCATACCTCATTTATTTCAATTAACTCCAAAAAATTCTTGCCCCCCAACAAAAAAAAAAATTTGTTAGAGCAGTTCCATTTTCATTTTTCAGGGCAAGAATTGAGGTTTCGCCCACAGAAAGTAATTGCAGTTCCTTCAAACGATTCAATTTTTTTTGGTCTGTTTTCACCTGCCCTTTTCAATTTGTCGAGCTCTGTGTTCTTGCTCAAAAGGGCTCACAAAGACCAGATTTTTATTGCAATATAGCTCAAGAAAAGCTTCAAAGAAATCTGGGTTCTTCTTTTCTTTCTGCAATTTACTGAAAAAATGAGGGATTTTCCATCTTGTTTTGGGGAGAGTGGAGTTCAAGTTGCAGATGCGTCCTGTTCAAGCGTAGCTGTGAGTAAATCTTCTCAGAATTGTGTAACTTGCGTCTATAGGTGTGAATTGTTTGAAAAATCTTGCTTGATTAGCATTGTTTGGGGCAAGAATTTGATGGGCCAATGCCTTAGTGTTGAAATAGATGATGAATCTCATAATTTCCTCTGTAAAATGGATATTAAGCTCTCATTGTTCTCAAAGAGGAAAGGCTCGAAAGGTTTAGACCTAAATTCTTGTAAAATTGAAGTGTTTTGGGATCTTTCTTCGGCTAAATTTGGATCTGGGCCAGAGCCATTAGGGTTGTATTATATAGGAATTGTATGTAGAGGTGACATGGTTTTTCTGACTGGGGATCTTAATGAGCAAGCATTCAAGAAAACTGGTGCAATTGCTTCCCTCTCTAGATGTTTGCTTGTTTCTAGGAGAGAGAACATTTTTGGGAAGAGGGTTTTTTGTACCAAGGCTAGGTTTTGCCAAGAAGGCCACATTCATGACCTTAAGATTGAGTGTGACACTAATTGCAGCAATGATCCTATTCTTGTGGTTCTTGTTGATGCAAAATCTGTTATGTTGGTTAAGAATCTGCGGTGGAAGTTTCGCGGGAATGGCACAATCGTGCTCGATGATCGCCCCATTGAGGTGTTTTGGGATGTCCATAACTGGCTATTCGGGTCGGGTTTAGGGAATGCAGTGTTCATGTTTAGGACAAGTTTTGAACTGGAGAAATCGGTTTCCCATTCGTCTGTCGTGTCTTGGGGGTGCTCGGAGAGCTTCAAAGAGTCGAAGTTTTCGGGTCTTGGATGCTCTTTGGTTTTGTATGCTTGGAAGAACGAATAGGTGACATTATTCTTTGGCATCTCCCATTGAATTTTATTGATGGATTGCAGATATAGGATCACCAAATAGGATCATTTTGATCATACTTTAAATTCATGTAATTCAAGTGTTTAATCACAGAATTCTGTTCTTGAAATGAGATGTGATTTCGTATTCCATTTGGTGTTCTCTTTGCGGATGAAGCCTCTCGTGGACGCAATGGTTTATCGTCTCATTGCTCCTTTTCAATTGCATTGTCCATGTCCGGGCGTAATTTATCTGGTCAGTGTAACGGAAGATGTTGCATCATTGTGTGACGGGATGTCATGTGTGTTTTCTTTAGACTTTCATTATCTTCAATGCACATAATGTGTTGTTCTTAGTTGAGCTAACATTTGTCTTAAAACTTACATCAACATCCATGTTAGAGGCAATACTTTTGCTTGGAGATTAGGTTGCTAAAACATAATTTATTTATTTTTGTCTCCTAGGTGGAAAAGAGGATATGTTGACAATCACATGCGTTAGAAGTTATAATCATAGTACTACTATATTTTGGAAAATTTGTCTCACAAGGATTAGGAAGAGAGCGAGAGAGAGAATCCTCCTCAAGTGTCCTTTTCTTTCTTCTGTCATATTGAATGTGGGATAGTACCTATTTTTTTACTTGAAAAATGAAGTCCATTTTTTGAACATGAACAATGTTTTTTAGACATATTAGACGAAATATAGCATTGTGATGTAATTAGAAAAAGTAAAAAATAAAATGAAACATATGATATTGCATCCAATACTTGCAATTAGTTGTTATTTGAGTTGAGTTTCACTTTGGAATACTTGGAAGTGATACTCGAGTTTTTTGTCAAGCCGAGCTCGATTATTTTCTCTCTCTCGTCTGTCTGTCTGTCTATCTCGCTCACAAAATCATAACCACTTTCTATTGTCGTCGCTGTTTAAAGCGCCACCTCTCTTTCCGCGGTTTGCATTCCATTGACGCCAACAACCTCTTCCCCATGCTATGTCACCGTCGACGCTGCACGCTTCTCTCGTGCGATAAATTGGTTTAAGTGAATTTTGTTGTAATTTTTTTAATTTACTTTTTACTTTTTTGACTAATTGGTTTGTGGTGGAGGTAGTCGTTGAGTGACTTCCGGTGATGCACAGATACATAATATGGGGTATATTTGTTACCTGTTCTCAAAAGTTTGCAGTATTTTTTTAAGCATAATTTTTAAGAAAATATGTATAAAGTAACAAAATGTGCACTGTGAAAATTGTGACGCAGTATATTATTACATTTAAAATTATATTCAAATGTGTGTATTATAAACACATGTGGGTGCATATAACCTGGGCCAATATAGAAATGGCCCAATTCAATCCGTGGGCTGACGCTATTTGGGTGTAACAACTTAGAAGCCCATCATACGGCCCAATGTTTTCTTACAATGGCCTCTCTTTCAGTCAGTTCCATTTTTGGGGTCAAATTATGCACATGCAAAATTTGTTTTTTAATTAAATATAACATTTTTAATTAAATTAAATATGACACAAGTCAAGCAGAAAACGTATTAGACGTAACATGGAATCGTGTAGGTAATACGTTGACTACTAATATAAGTTTCATTATATATTGACAAATCAAGACTAGAAAAAGTGTGTTATTTCAACGAAGATAAAAAAATATTAAGGGTACGTTTGTTTTGGGATTAATGGGGTCGTGGGAAGTCATGACTTTGAAATCCTGAGATGTGAAAATTTTGATGAATAGTAAAAGTGTGTGTTTGTTTTGGGATTTTAGTAGGGTAGGATGTTACTTTATGTCAAATCAAAGTGTGATAATGATTGATTTTATAGGTATAATAGATATTTTATGAGTGTTGTGTTGGAAAGAGTAATAATAGGTTTAATAGGTATTTTTAGGTGTGGATTGAGTTTGAGATGTGAAATCTGGATGTTACATCCCAAACTCGTGTAGAGACGTGATCGCAAAGTCCTACGTCCATCCGTGGTAGTCCCAAAACAAACATACCCTAAGGGAATGCTTCTATGAATTTATAATGAGAATAATATTGAATATCAATAAAAAATTAATTATTATAATTATAAACTTAGTGATTTTTTTTGTTTAAAATATTTTTATTTTTATTTCTATACAACAAATAATATTAAATACTATTATTAAAGATAATTTTCATATAATGTTGGATTATTATTTTTTTTTAATGTAAAATCTGTATTTTCGTCTTCTATGCCATTTTAATTGCATAATTTATGAGAATATATTGCTTAACGACAAGTAACACATAACAAAACATGCAGATAAAGTATATCAATAATGAGTTCATTATAAAATTTGTTTGCATTCTGTCTATATTTTGTTAATATTATAATTAATACCAATTTTAGTTGTACCATACAAACATTATTGTTGGTAGAAATGCAGTAAAAAGTAATGAAATTGATTTTCCATCTTCAACTTAAAGATAATTCTTTTTACTGTCCAGTGAAATTTTTCTACCTTTATATTTTTTTAAAAGAAATTATTTATGCATTTATCATTAAATAAAACTCCCTCGCTTTTTTCTTCCTCAAGATAAATACCTAGTTGCCTGATTTTCTTACCTAGATTATGATACATGGATTCTTCTAAAAATGTTATAATGTAGTATCGGATTCGCACTCACACCCTAAAAGGGATAAAATTCTTGAATTTTCGTGTCGGATTCTTCACGTGGCGAATCCATTTACCACGTGGCGAATCCAGCAAACTGATTCTCGAATCCACTGCACGAATTCTATTTATAAGCATTAAATATATTATTTAAATTGAATTTTATTATTTCGTATAATTTAAATTGATAGTGTGACACTCGTTTTAGATTGAATTTACTACTGTGATTTATGTATTAAACTAATGTAACTCGAATTGATATTTTTTTTACATAATTATTATATTATTGAATATACTCAAATTTTAGGTGATAAAAAATACAAATGATTTATAAAAATTTTATGAAAAATATATCTTTTAGATATTGTATATAATAAAATATAAATAAATAGACGTATTCTTAACAAATCGCACCCTAATTTTTTTAAAAACTCGTATTCCCGAACTCATATCGTATCGCACCCGCCTCTGCGTATCTGCACCTGTGCAACATAATGGACCCTATGAGAATACCACAAGCTCCAACTTTGTTTGGTGTAATATTTGATAACTAATAATTTGTCAACAGAGCATTAATTCCTTTCAATGACATGAATTCGAATTTCATTTACAAAAAAAAAAGCCATATTTTAATTTTAAGTTGTTAAAATAATTTTGTTTTTCTACGTTGTTTTAAAATACAGATAAATTTTAAAGAAACGTATATCAAAATTCAATATAAAATTAATTATATATCTCTATTATTCTTCTGTATTCCGTTATTTATGATTAAATTTTCGGATAGTAATTATCCTTTTCAAAGGAAATAATTACTGGTTTCATTAAAAACAAGATTAATTGTTTCATTTAGAACAATAATAATGTGATTGGAGATTCCATTATGGATTTACTTAGGGGCCTACGAATTGAACCAAGATGAATATTATAATATTAGACTTAGTTTGATAAATTATTTAAATATTCGTATTTATATTCATATTCATTTACTATAAAATCTTAAAATTATTCATATATTAAAAAAAAAATCTAATTATTCAAGTACTTGATCGGATATTATTCTTAATATATTAAATATTATATATAAAATATAAATCTTTTTTTTAAATAATATATACATTCATTTGATACCGATCAAAAAAAATATACATTCATTTGATTATTAAGAAACAAAATAATATTAATCAATAATATTGCTAGCAACTATTCATTATATTAATTATTAATAATCCATATTTATTAAATTCAAATATTGTTTAAATTCAAATATTTTTACCGAAAAATAATGGATTACGAATATAGACTTCTTTTACGCCCCCTACTTTCAATTTCTCCGCCGCGTTGGATATAAAAGTCAGGTCTTTTTCCTAGATGCTTGCACACTTCATGGGCCTTCTGATCTCTGCAAAAATTCCAATCCTTTGTTTGCAATCGATTAATTCACGCACAGAGAAGTGTGAGTGCGTGTAATACAAATCTGTATGGCAAGTATAAGAACATAGGATAATGGGTTCCAAGAAAAAATCGACTTCCACCAAAAGTCATCGCGACAGCGGCCCCTCGATTTCAGGCAAGTTCTTCTTATGCTGCTATGGGTTTTGAGCATCCAATTTGATCTGGGATTTGTTTTGGAGTGCCTCGTGAATGGGGAAATAGTGATTTTTTTTTGTTGGGAATTTACGATTCTGCAATTTTGATTGCCTGCTATGAATGTAAGATGTATGTTAATGTTAGCTGTTTTCTTCTGGATTTGATCTCGGAGACTGTTGTGAATGTGGAGATCGGAAGGTTGTTGACTGATTTGGGACTTTTCTAATTGAGCTATTTTGCTTGCTTTGTCTATGCGTATTGTCTTTTTATGCAGTTGTAGTACCTATTTGTGAACTTGGGTATTGCTCCAAGTTGAATTAGGTTTACGGCGGCTGTGGGTGGGTGGGTGGGGGTCGGATCCTGGATTTCGTTCAACCGTCCCACAAGAACTTGTAGATACAGAAATGGAAATTCTTTCATAAAGTCCACATTCATAATATTTATATATTTACACAAAATATCATTATTTTTTCACTTTTTGGGTCCATATTATATAATTTCTTTACTTTTTACATAAAGTTTTACTAAATTATCCCTTAAAATACCATTTTTTTTTACTTCATTCCACTTTTTTCTAAATATGCGTGTTCCTCACTCCTTGCAAGTTTCTATGGGAAGGAGAGAGTATTTCATTAAGTTGGGGGGGGGGGGGGGGAAGGAGGGAATGGGAATTTTATAATCCATGGGTCAAAATGACAATTTTACGAATATGAACTAGTGTTGAGTGGTTTGATATTATTGAGAATCACGGTGAAAGTTTTTGTATTACTCCATGTGTGTGCTAAACTGATTTGAATTGCAATTTATGTATAATGTCCAGTTGCATGTGCTCACTGGTTATAATGGGCATATATAATACTGAGATTTGGTGCATGATTTGCTAAGAGCTAAAGACAGTCATGGTTTCAATATAGGAATCTTATGTTGTGTTCCTTCAATTGTCATGCTTCTGCTTTTGCAGGGCTTCGTCTAAAGCAACAGCAAGAGTTAGAAAATTTGAGTCTCGCCTCGCAGCCTTTCAAGACCGTAAAGCTTTTCCTGTTTGCTGTTGCGCAATATCTCAGACGATCGTCTGAATATCTTTTGTCACATGGTGGTTGGCTTATGCTGTTGAGTGCCATTGTTATCATAGCTGGGATACTTCTTGTTATTGTTGATGGTCCTCATGAGAAGGTAACTGATATAGTATAAATTAATCGGTCCAAATTCGCCAAAAGCAGCAGGTTTGACATGGTGTTGACGATATGCTTCAGTACTTTGTGTAAATTTCACGTTGATTAAAAAGTTTACTACCAGTCTTTGGCAAAGTATAGTTCTTTAATGTCACAATTTTGTAAATGTGCTTTTCTGGTAAATGGTTGATACGACTGCATCATCGTAATTATTTTAATTGAAATGCAGCATGTTGAGGAAGTTCTACATTATTTACGATTTGGATTGTGGTGGGTGGCTCTTGGCGTTGCATCTTCCATAGGACTGGGTAAGCAAATTAGCTTAATGAGCTTATTCATTCTATTTCTTGATTTTCTTGTCTTGACTTGGTGATGATTAATCATTGGAATATCCTTGTTATGATAAGACAAAGTCCTATTGAGGTAAGCTTCTGATGTGAACTATAATTTTGTTGAAAGGTACTATTAGACACGATGTTGCATCTAGAGTTGACCCAAATGGAGTCATATATAAATTTGTGATCAATGTATCCTAATTTCTGTGTTTCTAATTTTCCTACAAATTACGAAATGTGGCCTCCGTTAATAAACCAATATTGTGTAAATATTGTGGATAATAATCAAGTAAATGATGCTATCAAACGACACTGAATGAATGTATCACACCAAATCAGCAATCTAATAGCATAGTCTTTTCAAAGTATGAGAAGTACACATGCTATCTCACCACCATCTTCATTGATGAATTTTGAACCTTTTCATTTGTTATGTATTTTTACAGGTTCTGGGCTGCACACCTTCGTTCTCTATCTGGGACCTCATATTGCACTATTCACTCTAAAAGCAGTGGAATGTGGTCGAGTAGACATTAAACGTGCTCTCTACGATACAATACAACTAAAAAGCAGTCCTTCATGGCTTGGCAAAGATTGTGCCGAATTTGGGCCACCTGTTTTTCCAACCTCACAAGGTGTACGCATTCCCATTAGTAGTATACTACCCCAGGTTCAGTTAGAAGCAATGCTGTGGGGTCTTGGGACTGCACTTGGCGAGCTTCCCCCTTATTTCATTTCAAGGGCAGGTATGTATTTCATTCATGTAGATGTTCTATCCTTATCATCTTTGGAGCACTACTACTACTAGTACCGTTTAGTGAAAACAACTAATACTGGCCAAAGGATGTCTTTTAGTAAAACAGCTAATACCATTTAAAATGCACGTGAGGCACGGTGCAACCAAGTGTTACTCCTTTAAGAAAATTGTATTTGTTTTTACTGCCATTATGTATCAAAAGGTTGAGTTATATGCTTAGGACCTAATGTACAATCTCCTCTTTGTA
The DNA here is from genome assembly GCA_026898435.1 of Prunella vulgaris. Classification (NCBI taxonomy): domain Eukaryota; kingdom Viridiplantae; phylum Streptophyta; class Magnoliopsida; order Lamiales; family Lamiaceae; genus Prunella; species Prunella vulgaris. The sequence continues at coordinate 3,908,850 of JAPKLY010000002.1, forward strand.
CAGCAAGCTTGTCAGGCAGTACTGTTGGTGCTGTGGAAGAATTGGACGACGGAAACACTGGATTTATATCTTCTCGTCTGAATCAAATCAAGCGTTGGCTCCTCTCACATGCTCAGTATCTAAACTTCTTCACAGTTTTAGTTCTTGCTTCGGTCAGCTCCTTCATATCCTTCCATTGTGATACAATTTTGCATACCTTCTCTGACATAAACTTCTTTGTGATATTGTGTAGATACCTAATCCGTTATTTGATCTTGCGGGCATAATGTGTGGACAATTCGGGATTCCTTTCTGGGAGTTTTTCCTGGCAACTGTATTAGGCAAAGCAATAGTCAAGACTCACATACAGGTACACATCAAATCCGAACATTGGACAAAACTTCGATGAACCTACTCGTGAACTCAGTATATTGTTTAGCATACGAGTAATACTCTTTAGCTTATGAAACATCAGTATTTCGTCAATGGGTAACTTATGCTGAGACGGAGGGAGTATTATTTTGAAGAAGAGAATTCATGTGAACCTGATTCACAGGAGTTTCATGTTCTTTTGATATCTCATTAAACGTTGTTGATCTGCAGACGCTATTCATCATTTCCGTGTGCAACAACCAACTTCTTCACTGGGTCGAAAACGAACTAATAAGGGTCTTCAGCTTTGCACCTGGATTTGACTCCGTCCTATCCAACCTCATTTCCAAGCTTCATTCCATGAAGAACAAGTACCTAGCTGCAAAACCTCATCTTCAAACAAATATCAAGGTTCTTCCCTTTCAATCTACCGTAATTAAGTCCCAGCCCGGTTCTGGACCATTTGTTTTGTTCCAAAACGGGCCCTGAACACCATGTCTCCGTTAATGAACTTAAGAGTTTCTTTTTTGGTTCTCAGGGTAAGAAATGGGACTTTTCGCTCGCCTTCATTTGGAACACGGTCGTCTGGTTCATGCTCTTGAACTTTTTCATCAAGATTGTGAACTCAACTGCACGACGCCATCTGAAGAAGCAGCACGACAAGGAAATTGCAGCGTTGAATTCGAAAAAATCTGATGACTCCAGTTCTTAGTCTAGAGGAACTTCTTTTTATATTTTTCTTTCAACTCTTGTTTTCGTTATCAGAAATAGGAAATATGTTTCATGATGACGAAAAAAATGCATTTGTAATCCCCTATTTTAGACCTGTACAAAGATCAGATAAATTATTCTGTGTAACATCAACAACAGGGGAATTCAACTTAGTCAAGAATACTTGTTTTGCAAATTGTCAGTTTAGTGCTTTCTCTGCAGTTGATTGTGCATTTATATAGAAAAAACCCTCTTGAAATTTATGTTAATTTTTTTTTTTTTAAAATGACTTTTTTTTATAAGAAATACATCAATTTTAAGTAAATTTAACACCACTGAGAGTTTGTCAAATTTGCAATTATCCATCAACGCTGCATGCTATCAATGCCTCATAAATACGTCATTGTTCACGTAGGAGCTTGATTTATGTCTTTTGTGCAAAATAAAGACAATAATAAATATTTTATTATTATATTTTCTGTATACAAAAATGATCACTTATTCACTGATGAATTCAAATTTATATGAATGTAATAATAACATAGAAAAACTTAAATTTGTTTGTGTGTCATTATCTCATTTGCGATGAGTATATAAATTTGTATCTATTGATGGACATGTGATCATTTCCGCTCGTATAAAATTTATATACTTTGTGATGCATAAATAGAGTGCAAGAAAAAACAAAGGAGTGTCCCTTAAAGCATATATATTGGAGGACAGGGTTTTGTCCATACAAAAAGCAATCATATATACAACTAAACTGTCATAATGTCGCACACACAAAGTTCAATTTGTATGCACCAAACAACCAACTTACCAAAATTTTGAGAAATTCTTTGCTTTCAAGTCTTACAATTATTGTTCTTATGTTAATTAGTGCCAACAGCTCAGATGTGATTTGAGATCTCTGCCTCAAATAAGATATACTTCTTCCTCCATCCTAACTCTACTTTTATACAAGCTAAAGAGAAAATATTTTAAATTCATAAAAATTAATAAAATATACTTTTTTATTTTATTATGTAACTTTACACACAAATACTCTTCTTTTCTTGATTTGCATGCCATCTACAAGTGTGAGAATTGTTCCGGAAGAATGGAGAATTAATCGGTTAACTTATGTATTGAATTTTTCATTGAGACTCGGCCTCTTTTGCATTAAATATACTGTATAATTGAGTAAATGAATGAAACTTGACATAAATTTTGACTGAAACATGACACTAACTTTAATTGAAATGTGCAGATTAATATATAGTATAAGTGAAACGTAACATTTGATTTGACGATAACATGAAATGAAAGGTGACACTAATTTTAATTGAAACATGACACTGATTTTAATTGAAATGTTGCGTGTGCTTGGATGTTATAGGAATCATTTGTCTTTAACTAAATACTTTACAAACCACAATTACATTAAAAACGAATTATTGAATACTTGTTAGAAATACAAGGCAATAAGTGATTTCATTCGTTCCCAATATTTATTCTCACTTTCCATGTTCGTCTGTCCCCCAAATTTATTTTCATTCTCGTTTTAGAAAATATTATTTTATTATCACACTCACAAACATTCTCTAGTGGACTCTACAATTATTTCACAATATTCTTACTTTATCTTTTATTTTATTTTTTTTAAAACTCGTACATACACAAATGAGAATAGCGAATGGAGTATATTTTTATATGACGTCTCACATAAATGATAATTGCTAGTTGGTTTAATTATTTTGTTAAAAGAATCATACAATTTGAAATTTAATTTGTTTTGCGCGTGACATGAGAATTGAAGTGTACAACAAGTTTATTAGCAAGATGTGTATTTAATTTAAGGGTACTTTACGTATTGGTTCAAAAAAATCACTATATTTACAAATTGGTTCATAAAAATTTGCACAGAAGTGTTTTTTTTGTTTATACAGAAGTATTTTTTTTTTTTTTTTGCACATAAACTATTTTGTAATTTGTGCGAATTTGTTGAACCAATTTGTACTTTTCTCTTAATTTAATCATGCTAATTATTGTTAATTTTAGAAAAATCCCTGCAAGGTGTACGGATATCTATCAAATATTGCAATTCATATGCATTTGCCAAACACACTTACTAATGTTATGCATATGTATGTTGTTTAAAATTAAAAATTAGATTTTTAAATTATATACATAATATTGTCAATATACATATTATATAATTATGATTCTTAAAAAGATTTATATGAATTCGAATTTAGAGAAAATATTCCCTAATGTGTTTGGGTTGTAATTTTACCAAACACGTGTGGGTTATCTTTTTAAAATACTCTTTTATATGCTACTTCCTCAGTTTAGAGGTGTTTTCACTTTTAGAAGTGCACATTTTTTAAGAGAAGTAGAATGATGTGTAAAGTTATATTATTAAAATAATAAAATTAGTTGAATTGAATGTAAAAATAATGTAAAATAAAAATTAAAATATAGAATGTGAAAAGAATTATGGAATAGACGAAAAAGGAAAAGTGTGAAAACAATCGTGGGACGGAGAGAGTATATGAAATGACACAAGGTTGCAAAATATGGAGATGCAATATCATTGTAAAATAGATGAATAAAACTTCTATAAATTTGGAGCACACAAATTTTAGGATAAACTCAATAATATTGTTTCAAAATATGAAATTAAATATCACATTATAATAATTTTGAGAAAAATGACCCAAAATTAAATATTTTCTAAAATGTGCACTATTATTTCATATGTTAAACAAAAATACTTCAAAAGTGAAACTGGTTTACAGTTAACCTACTCAAAAAAATACACATATATCATGACCTTGTACCTGATTATACCACATGAGGGCCCCAATATTTCACTATAAAACTGACACAAAACTTGCAGAAAAATACACAAGCCCTTTTTGAGTTTTCAAACTGATTTACAACCTCAAGAAGACAATCTTTAAATTTTGAAAAAAAAAAAATGGCATCTTCAAATGTTGATAAGACATTAATTTTGTGTTTGTTGGTCATAGGTTCAATATTTGAGGTTGCAAGAGGGGCTGTTCACAAGGTTGGAGATTCAGCTGGTTGGACCACCATTGGTAATGTTGATTACAAAAAATGGGCTATTGCAAAAACCTTCCAAATTGGAGACATTATAGGTAAATTATTATGCAAAATCGGTTACAAAATGGTTTACAAAATTGATATCAGTTATAAATTGGTTCTGTGAAGAAAAAAAATGCTTCTGTGCAGAAAAATATTATACTTTTGTACAAATATTATGAACCAATTTGTAAATATAGTAATTTTTTTGAACCAACGTGCAAATGCTCGTGTTAGTTTTTACCGTTTATATATTCGCCTACCTATGTGTCAGTTTTCGAGTACAATCCTCAATTCCACAACGTGATGCGTGTGACGCACGCCGAGTACAAGGCGTGCAACGAGTCGTCCCCGATCACTACTCACACGACCGGGAACGACTCCATCACCATCAACTCCCACGGCCACCACCTCTTCATATGTGGCATTCCCGGCCACTGCCAGGCCGGGCAGAAAGTCGACATCAACGTTCTCCGTGCTCCCTCCGTCGCTGCTACTCCGGCCGTGGCTCCTCCGCCGGTGGCGGTGGCGGCACCTTCTCCTAGCACCGCCGCAGCTCCTCCTCTTGCTTTGAGTATGCCTTTGCAAAAGATGGTTTTGCAGCTATTGTGCATGTTTGGATTTATCTTAAATTTGTAACGACTTTTATTGCATAAGTATATTTTTTGTTACACTCTCTATAAAATTGACATATTTTAGAAAGTGTAACAAAAAATATTACATTTGATGGGAAATCACGATTGATAATTACCAGATTTTGTATCTATTGAGTCAAAATAATACGCATATTGGGATGCATTTTTGCTTCTCTCACTCTCTCTTGTGAGAGAAATATTATGCTTTTTTTTTAGATTAGATAGAGAGAAAAGATGTGTGAATGCATTTTCAACTGTAAGTTGGTTGTATCTTGGAGGGCTTTTCTTGTAAACATATTTTTATGTATAATAAAATATAAAGTTGAACTTGAGCATCAAAATGGACGAAAAAGACAAATGTGGAAATTTATATCGATTATTATTTAAAATTGTACTTTTTTATTTAAAAGTATATTTTACGATGCACTTGGTGCACGAAAGATTAATACCAATTAAAATTAAATAGGTAAAGATTATAATCATCAAATCGTAGTATGCGTCGAAATGATATTTTAGCAAATTATGATAAGGGAGTTTTAATTTTTATTTTGGATATGATAGGATAGTGTGTTGGATGTTGAACAAATTTTGGTATGCAATATTAAGTGTTATTGTGATTTCGTTGCACGGTTTGTACGTAATATTCAAAAATGAATCCGGACAGAAGATTCTATGGATATAAGTATTAGACGGTATTTGAGATGAAATTTACGGTTAAAAGTGTATTTTATCAAGACCTAATTCCCTCCAAATACCCCCACATTAGTATTTTGTTTAAAAAAAGAAAGAAAAAATGAATCCACGTGTGTATTACCGGTTGTATGACTGGTTATAGACGGTTGGAGGATGAAAACCATAATTTTTGGTAAGTTAATGGACGAAATCAAAAATTCAAAAACTTAAGAAGACGAAAACCAAAGTCAACGAAACTTATAGAACAAAAATGTATATTTTCCCTATATTTTATAAAAAAAAATGGACACTTTTCACCAAAAAAAACACTCGTCTATAGTATTTGTAAACAATAACAAGCATTCTCACTAAAGAATGCACTATTCAATAAAAAAATTAATTACACTTTCAAATAAAAACATTAGATATTATTTAAAATGTACTTATATTTCATATAAAACTTTATATATTCGTTAATGTGGATTGGATTTTGCAACATTTAGTAATACAAGGGCAAAAGATTTAAAGTATGGCTCCATTCATGTAGTAATTTGAACAAAAGTGGATTAGATCATAAAAATTGCACATGCATGAAATATTATTTTCACGTCCTAAAATATATTTTCTCCTCTATAATTCTTTTTTTATAGTAGTACATGACAATATTATAAAAAATATATGTAATATAAAATTAAATAAAAAATATATGTATTCTATTAATTATTATGAAAGATATTTTTAGAATAAAAAAAATAGAAGTCACAAATAAAAAATGTAAAAAAAGAAAAGGAAAATTGAAACAAAAGGTGTAATTAATCTTATGAACTATTCCTCCTAAATCTTTTGTTAAGGTGATTCACGATTTTGTCCTTTTCTAATAGTTAATAAAGTTTAAAGCATTTTCTGCCAGACAAAACAAGTAAAAATACATTTAATAATTCCTACTTTAGTGGTAATTTACATTAATATCCCTACGATGTTTCTGATTACAGTATGTTACAGTTTGTATATCACCCCAAAAAGAATGACACAGCAAACGAAAATATCAGCCAAGCACTGTTCTTCCTATTTTTCTTGCACTCGCCTTATTCTATATTTCCGTCAGGGAAGAGGAAATGGAAAGAATTAACACACTGCACACAATTCCTAAATCCTATATCGAACTCGAGATAACGAGAATCAAAACTCTTGCTGAAAGAATGGAGGGAGGCAGCTGAAAACCTCGTCTCAAGACGACAAGTGTAAGGAACCACCATGAGCAGCAGCCACGCCGGAACTATACTATTAGACCATCAAGTAGTGGTTGTTCAGCGTCTACCCTCCGAGATGCTCGTCTGTCACCTTGACGAGATCTGCCAAAAATAGCATTCATATTCTATCACTTGTGTAACTCAATTAACTAATTCAAGCAGCGTTTAATTATTGTCTAATGGTGATTTTGGAAGCAAAAAACCAGCATTCTATTATTGATTAATTTCGAGATGATGAGAAGACGAGCAATATGAGTACAAGCAGGATAGAGACCTTACACTAGTGGATTGGAGCTCTACACCCGTTGTATCTTCATTATCCTGCAAAATTGTAGAACAAATATTTGGAATCAGTACGGCGCATTATCACACACAACCAAATAGGAAAGATTTATTTAAATGAATTACCTCGATCAATAAATCCTTCCTCGTAATCATTCCAATAACACGAGAAGCACGAGGGACAACAAGTATATGCCTTAAACCTAGTTGCCGGAATAGATTATATACCTGAATAATCACATTGTAAGATAATTATTGAGCCCAATAAATGACCAGACAGCACTTAAATAACATGAACTATAGTTTAGCACCTTTGTTAATGACATATCTTCTGGAACAACGTAAGGAGAAGGGTTCAAAAAAGGAGCCAGGTCAATGTACATTTCCAGATCATCAGGGGTTAGGTGGATATCATCTATGGAAAGCCCTTTACTAGAAACAGGTTTGACAAATTCTGTGAGATTGTGCCTGCAATTGGACGATCAAAAAACAATTAGCCTATTTAGTTGTGCAAGTGAAATGAACAAGCACGGCTAAAGAAAATATCCTTCACCTGATTGGCACAGGCCCATCTCTAGAATTGAAGGGTAGTGGACTATGTTGAAAATCAACCTTTGACTGTAAGAGGACAAGCAAATGACTGCATGAATGGAACCACAAAACACATTGAATTTGTCGATCATAAAAATAGAAGCACCACTGTTCAACATTTCTAAGGCATGTAGTGATGTTAGAAAGTAAAAAACTCAGATTGAAACCCACCTTCTCAATATGAGGCCAATAACAAGCGTCTCTCCACTTCTTGTGTGATCAATTACCTAGAAGGCAAGATAAATGTAAATATAGAACAGAGCTCCAGCAGACGAAGAACAAGAAGAACATAGTGCACTAACTTACGGGAAAACCATTGTGATTGTTACCCCTCAAAATAGAAAGTGCATCCACAACCTTAACAACACGAGGGAAATAGACAACCTACAATATATAGGACAAAAATTAGGTTAATTGAATACCTTCAAGGCAATGAAAGAGACCAGAGGCATAAAAACAATGTCAACATTGCAGTGCAGCAGTTGATGAGTTGGACAATGTCAACCTCTAGAGTCTAAGTACCCTAGTACGACAAATAGGAAGAAAAACCAAAGTCTCCAACTCAAATCAAAGGGGAAGCGTTAGACCAAAAAGACTTGGAAAGACTATAGAAAAATAACAGGTTAAGTCAAGATGATGGCTAAGTATAGTCCTTTTCTTATTATTGATAGATATAGCCCATATAGCCAATTCGCCAACCCCACATGGTGGGATAAATGCGTTGTTGTTACATTAGTCTATAAATTATGATTCAAGTCAGCTCTGTTGCATCTTTGATAAATAAAAATTAAAAGTACAGCCTTAACTCAAACTTTATACTTGTTGCAAGTCGCAACAGAAGATTAAAAAAAAAAAACTATTTGCCAATATCACCAACCTGTTGATTTCCACTCGCCTCCTTAGCTGTCATATTCCGCATTTGGTATTTTGGTCTTGATTCTAGTAAAGGAATAGCTCTTAGTCGAGCCTGCTCTTCATACAAGCCTTCATTGAAAGCATCACCAACAGCCTGCAGACAACTCTGTCAAGGTTAAGGCATGGTAATGTCCGAAAAATGATTAGATTCTTGACTGCTAATTGCGTTTGATTTATCCTCTTAACGAAACTTATGCATACAGTGACGTTTTTAACATGTTTAGGACTCCTAATATATGTATACATATGTATAGGGGCCGGGGAGGGAAGGGGATGCTGAAAAGGAAAAAGAAGGTAGTTTGAAATAAAATATAGTTTTCAAACTAGTGGGCAGTTCACATTCTCTATGGACATGGAATGATTAAAGTGGTACACCAAAAAGACCACAATTTACAGTAGGAAGTAATAAATATGTAGTAGTGTAGGTTTTGAGATGGTCATACCTTTGATAAAAGAAGAACGAGCATGATGAGTGGTAGAAACTTCAAGTTATTTGAGATCTCAACCATAATTACACAAAGGGAAACAGTCATTCTCATTGAGCCACCGAGAAAAGATGCAGCCCCCAGAAGTGCATATCTAATATTGCAGCAGATAAACAATTTTGTCAATCCAAACACAACTCATGGCTGCCTTGAACATTTAATGTTCAACTTAAATCTGAAAACGATAATTGCATCTTTATACTCTTATAATTCATATGAATAAAATATACTAGGATCAAAGGAATTGGGAACACACAAATATCTAGGATTCAGCCACTTGAAAAATCAAGCATTTCCATTATATCTCAATAATCAAACGTGTCAAGATTTATGGCCCATGCTCTAATGAATGAAATGGCAATATGTTAAATATTTGAGGTCTAGTAATACATTTTATTGATGCTACATACAATAATAATACTCAATTCCCATTCTTAAGGTAGCTTCAGTGAACCCAGAACGGATAGAAATGGGAAACAAACAAATCAATTACAGAAAACCAAAAAAAGAGACTCACGTTCCTTCTTCAATATTCAGCTTCGGGAAAAAGCTGACGGCGAACATGCCAACAAGCCGCCCATATGTTGAACCAATCATTATCCCAGGAACAAATTGACCAGCAGGAACAGAAGTGCCAAAAGTGACTACTGCTAAAGAGTAAAACATGACCTGAACAAGAACACAAATGTATGTAAAGGAACATCATATATGTGCACACAGAGTAAATCAATGCTCTGTAGCTAATGCAATACCAAAAACGTTAGCAGGCTTTGAGCACTGAATTCGTGAATCGTTTTAGCACTGAACAAATTTCTGATGGCATCATCCTGCAAGCATATACCGAATGCATCACATTATAGCCAACATAAGAAAGAAGGGAGGGAAGAAGGGAGAACTTAAATAAATTTCAGTTGACCTGAGTGTTGAAAAATATAGTTGCAAGGTCGTTGTATTCTTTCTCACCACAGTAAAACTGTAACACCACAAATGAAAACACATATTAAAGCAAAGATAATTTGAAGAAAAGAAACATGTTTTTACTACTGAGCTAAGGAAACATCAACGTTCTAAAATTACTCAATGAATCAGGTATGTTGCAAAATCTGGATCTGTTAGCATTTAGGCATCACAGAAATAGAAATAGTTTTTGGACTTGATCTACCTCAGGCTTATGATATCTGGAGAAGAATGAAAAAGATAGTTGTTTTGCATATATAATTTGCAGAAAGGCATAAATATTTTGGAGATATTTTTTTTGACACATAATCCTATTTAACTTTTCCAAGTTATCTCAAGAATCCATGTAATTCTCAAGCTCTTTGCCCATCTAATTCACTTGTGAGTTTGATTATACATCTCTTCGAAGAATAAAACACTGACAAGTTTCTAGTTTTTTAATATAGTAAGAAGCCTCAAATAAGAACTACACTAACAGCCTTGAATGAAAACTAGAACAGAGTTGCATGCTCCAATTTGCAAATACTAGGTGCAGAACATATTTGGGAAATAGTATATATCGACATCTTACATTAACATAATTCCCATACATCCCAGGCCGTCGTGGACATTCAATACCAGAATTAACATCTGCTTCTGGGCAAGGGGTGCATTTTCTAAAAAGTGGTAATCCAAATGAAATAACTGAGGTTATCAAGGAGACAATACACACTTCAATAACCTGAACATGAAAAAGACGAAGTCAGTTTGTAGTTTACCAAGACAATCAACGCGATCATCTCATTTCAGGAACTTACTTTGACATGGTTCCCTCTCTTGTGCAAATAATTTCGACGCCAGTAAGCTATGTAAAATGTAAGCTGATTAAAAAGTGCTCCTGCAACGTTAACACCCAAGCAAAACTATATCATCAAGAGATCATTGTAAGACTTATCCACAGTTACTTGCATATTCAAACATACCAAGAAGACCCCCGATGACACCAATTACTGCCATTGGCAATAATTCTTGAAATGAGTAATCTTCTTGACCACTAAAAAGAATCATAGTTAGAATGCAAGAGCAGAGTTGAATCAGATGTCAACATGGAAGGTCAAAAAATAATAAACATGGCCAAGTGTAGGTTGCAGATCATCACCCTGAGATGTCCCATATAATGAAACCTCCAGAACCAAAATGTCCACACTTTCCACTCTTGCACCATGCCATTGCTGTACGTACAACCACACCAACAATAGCAGATGTAAAGAAAACACGCCACATAAGCTGACTCCTCCACCTTACAAAAGGACAGAAACCACATAGTTCAGACAATCGTTGCAGGGTAAGTGACAAACTAAAAATAATAACTAATAAATATTGCAATACATCATGGCATTTCAGCATAATATTAATCTTGACTATATGAACTTGTAAAAGTCACTCAAAGGATTTGAGTGGCCAACTTCCCTAATTTATCATTAGGGACTCCTGCGGGTAATGAGAGGCTTAAAAAATGAAGTACATTTTTATAAATCCCACTATAGTAATGCCAATAAAAAGAGAAAATGATAAGTAGTTCCCTTTAACAATTATTATACTACAACTGAAGAAGATGCACCAGGCAACCATTCTTTAAAAGAGTGTTAACATCAATAAGAGGGCAGAAGTTACCATGACGTTACTTCTTCTAGTGCAAACAATACACCACCAACTGGAGCTCTAAAAGCAGCAGCCACTCCTGCTGCACATCCACAGGTGACCTTGTTCAAAACATTAAAACAGTACAAATGAGCAACCCAAAGAGGCCTCATCGCCTCTTTTATCACAAGAACAGCACCCACTTTCAATACCTTTAAATTAGCCATGTAATATGAGCTAAAAAAAATGCAGAACAATTTAAAGCATGCGGAATTATGCAAAGGTCACATTATGGCAAATTCTAAGCTGATACCCGTCAAACAATGAACAACTAATGAGCATGAATATTTACAAGGTGGCCTTACTTCATTAATCATGATAACTGCTTTGCATGTTTAGACAGCTGCTTGTAAAGCCTAAATGTATGAATGAATTCTAAAACATAAGTTGCTTTGATTATTATTATAATCTTAAATCCCAGAAAATTTACTATTCATATCAATTAGCAAGGAATATAACAGTGGGCAGGCCTAAACCATGCCCCAAAATGATAAAATGCTACATGGGACAAGTTATTGTTCTATTTCTACACCTACAAGCCAAAAAGAAAAAACCACCAAATTTCAAAGAATTCATGAATTTGACGAAAGGGAATTATTACAAGCAGTCTGCAATAGCATTTAATCAGCACAGAACAATTAAAAGGAACTGTCATATGTCGTTATCAGCAATGTACAAGAATGTCACAGGGATGGAAGAGAACACAAATCAATAATACAAGTTATAAACAAATTCCAGCTTCTAATGTACATTTAATATTCATATGTAAAAATATTGACATTTTACTCACAAGATCGCGGCGATCTCGTTCACTCGTAAAAATCTGAAGCCATCTCGTGCGCAGATGATATTTTGTGGAGCCTCCCTGCAGTTATAAGGACAAGGGACAGTTAAAAGCGAGTGAGGTTGGGAACAACATCAACACAGTTATTAAAAACTAATATAAAAAATCTCATGCAGTCATTACAATTAATTAACCCTCACCAATTGCTCTGCATCACATAAAGCGACATTTAACATGTGAATGACAGAATGAGATATATTTCTAGATTCATCTACTAATAAGAGTAAAGCCAAATCAAAAGGCCTCTTAAGATTGGAATTTAAACTCCAAACATGTAAGGGATGCCCAAGATATTCACAGAAACATATCGACAAACAATTACACACTTACTTGTCCAAGCAATGAAGCAATACAAGCACCAATATGTACAAGAGGACCTTCTTTACCAAGTGCTAAGCCACCTCCCACAGACCCTATGCTGCCAAAAATCTATGAAATGGGGTATCTTGTAAACATTCACATAAGAATTAATTAAAATCAAAGAACTAAGCAGAGAAATGCACCAGACCTTTCCTATAAGAGTCCTGAACAGAAGTATTCCATGTGTATCAATTCCTACACATTTGGTACATTAGCATGAGCTTCAAAACAAAACAACCAAATCACCTACCAAATATCAGCACAAGGATATATCAATTACTCTTACCATTTAAATAACCCTTGATTTCAGGGATTCCTGATCCTGCAGCTGCTGGCGCAAATTGCGTAATGATATATACAGAAGATAACACTAGGGCCAAGTTGATCAAGGTATAAACCAAAAATCCAGCAAAATATGACTTCTGAATTATATTGAATGTCAACGAGTACTTCCATCCGGCAAAATTCTCAACAGAAATATTGATAAAAACAGCAGCTAGTGCAGTGCCTGGAGTTAACATAAAGATTGATGAAAAAATTACTTCTAGGACCATATATTGAGTTTAGAGATGTATTTTGCATCAGAAAGGATCATATGCCTGAATAGCAAGATAAAAAATTGAAGTCCCTACATACAGGGTCAGTATACATGATTCATCAGGGTATGATAAATGCATATATGCGGTAGACTTTGTGTTTCTGTGACCACGTGCAAAGACATGAAGTCGTATGCACACGGAAAATGCACACTTCTTCTAGTAAGCAAACAAAAGAACCTATTCATGCAGAAGTCATCATTATGATTTATGAGTACAAAATTCATGCATCAAACAGAAAGGTCGAAGCTTACCAACCCCAATAAGCAATGCCAGAAGCCATTTTACCACAACAATATATGCCATGTAAAGCTTCCCCCGTTTCGCCTGTGATAAAATATCAACTGATCCATAATTATTATAACAAAAGATTCTCTAATTAATTCTAAAATAATGATATACTGTTGTCATATCAATTTGTGTTGACATTTAATTTCCAGATAATTTATGTAGAGCAGGTGGCAATGCGCACACTTCATTCAAAATTTCTGACAAGTATTGATATCCAATTATTACAAAGATGGTTCCGAGAAAGACAAAGAAAAAATTGAACAAGTGAATTAAATACTAACGCCCTTGAATAACAAAGTAAATGGATATCATCAAAAGGTTAAACTACCTAAAAATAAATAAAAATATGAGTGCATACACAGACAAACATTTGATGATATGGCAAGCTTTACTCCCAATTGGCCCCCTACTACTATCCTCGTTACAACTACTTTTAAAAGTTCATCAGATGAAATGTAACGGACTAATGCTCAGTAGAAAAAAAGATATCAGCCACCAAACAAACATCTAAATCAATAAAAGAGAGATCAGAAATCCATAATCACCCAAGAGCAGAACTCATGAGAAGTGTGTGATTCATACCTGTTCTTGTCTGTACGCGTAATTCTCAATGACTTCATAGTCAAGGCTTTCTTCAGTGCTTCCATCTCTCTTCTTAAACTGACCGTCATCTGCTTCTAACTCCGAGTTTGGCAACCGTGACCACATCAACCGCGCCGTCTCCCCTCCATTCTGCAAGTGATTTGATAGCATCTTCCCTCCTCTCTCTCCCTCTCCTTTTCTCTCTATCGAGTGTAATGTAAGTTTGTGCGGCAATTCTACCAAATCTTAGAGAAAATTCTTAGATAATATCTATATTGGGAAATTAAGTGCTTGATCAAAAACCCAAAAGCACGGAATATGTGAAAAGGTAAGCCCTCTTCCAGATCAAATCAAAAGCCCTAGAAAAATATGATTAATTTTTTCAAAAGAAAAAAATTCGCGCAATTTTCAGATAATCATACGGTTTTGAAAACCGATCGATTTGTAGAAACTAGAGATGCTGCAACAACGAGATTACAGCAAGAAATAATCATGGGAATGAGTGAATAATTGTGCCTTGAAAAAGGAAATTGATCTCTTAGCGGTTGTGATAGAGAGGCAATTGCAGCGAATTAATGCGACTTCGTTTACCTCCCCTCTTTTCTACGTGTCTTACACAATTTATTATTAAAAAGTTACAATATAAAATATATTATATTTTTTTAGTAGTATTTTATATAATTTTTAAAATTTGAATTTGAATTGAATTGTGTAACTAGTGCATACAAGACTAATCATTTAAAAAACTCTAAATTCAAATATGATAAATCATTAGGATTAATTGTAATTTGAAAATAAATATTGTGTGAAATTCCCTCATATAAATTGCATGATATCTTCTATGATTTATTAAATAAAAATATTGGGTAACATTTCCTTGTATAAATTACATGATATCTTCTATGATTTATTAAAGAAAGTAAGTCTCTTGTTCATCAGGTACACCGTGTAATTCAAGTATATTTTTTAAAAATTACCGAATTTATTACTGAAAAGTCACACGTATTATTATTGAAAAGTTACACTATTAAAAATATTTTTTTTAATAATAACATGTGTGATTTTTCAATAATATTTTGTGTAATTTTTTAGAAATGCACTTGAGTTGCACGATGTACATAATGTATACAAGACTAAGACTATTAAATAAAGTTAGTTCTCTCTTTCTTAAAAAGAAAATCGATTTACAATTATATTTACTTTCTATTTTTTTTATCTTATTATTTTAAATACTTAAATCTTAAAATTATATTATAAAAAATATAATGAGAAACAGAAAAAATTAACTCTCTTTTTTTTAAAGAGAGATTTCGTTGCATTTCATAAATTGTAAGAGGGTTTCGTGCAATTTTCAAATTATAGTAGGATTTCATGCAATACTTTTAAACTATGAGATATGGTAGCATTTTGTGGATTTTATTAAAAAAATAACTTTTTTTTTAATTAGTCCTACAAATGTCAAATTCTTATATATGTCTTTTGCACTGCTCATTTTTTAATGTTACCATTATTACTTATTTAATTGATAGTATTACTTGAAAGTAGATGCAATGTGCACGACATTAAATGGTAATGCTTGTTTTAATAAATAGTAGTATTATTCAAAAATCAATTGCATGATGTAACTGATTCATACAAATGTTACTCTTATATTAAAAATATAAATTAATTTTATAGAATCAAGTAATTTGAAAATATAGTTGTTTTGTTCTATCAAATTTTTTGGAAAGAACTGTCACTTTTAGCAAGTTTGCAAGAATACATCTTGATTATCACAAAAAATGCGAGATTAGATTTTTTCTTTTCTCTCAAGAAAGTAGAAAAATGAATTCAGCTGTCCAAAGTTACCTGATCCAATGACTCATCTAATAACGCCTTCTTTTTTTCAATCATACATTAATTAAATATATAAAGTATCTATTGTATAGAGTATATGAGAATATTTAATATCTTAAAGAATATTTAATACTTCATATATAGAGCAATATAAATATATAATTACTCCATAGAATAGAATATATTTTTATTGGACAAATAATGATGGAACTCGTGTCCTCCAGCTATAAATTATTAATTCTCATATGCAGCTGGTGCACGGTATAATACTTTTTAATATAAACAGACTCAAATTTTGGATTACACTATACTAACTTAACCTCCAGTCATAAATTACACAGAAAAATATGAGTCCATATATTAAAAAATTTATACTATTATCGATTTTTAGTATAAAATTTTGAATGCAATTAGATGCCGGTATATACCAAGTAATGTAGTCCACTAATAGTGGGTCACATGTAGATGTACACTACGACGAGATCGACGCGGAAGAGCATGATGTTACACCCACTTCATAAATAAAGTGAATACAACACATTAATGCCTATTGTTAATACTATTGCCAATGACGAAGTATACCACATACAAGTGTAAGACAACATATATTTTCCCACACAAGTGTAAATAAGAATATATTTCAATGCAAGAGGAGAGTGTTCATGTCAACCGAATTCAAGTGATTTTTTTTTAATTCACTAAAAATTTAGGAGTGGTTACCCAGTCAGTTCGAATAATTTACTAAAATTTCGAGTTTCGAGATCAGATATTAGAATATAATCCGATTTTTCCAAACGGGAACCCGAAATTATTGTGTTTTAACTCATTCTCTCACGATCCCATGATTGTTGAAGACTTGAATTTAGTTGTTATGAATTATGAAATTTTATGAAATATAAGATTTTAGATAATTGAGATTATTATATTAGTTATTAATGTTTGAATTAATTAAATAAGTTGCACTTATAATTTTATATTATATGTTGTAATTTTCCGTTTATGACAATTATTAATTAAAAAAATTTCATTTGTTGCAAAAGAAAATAATTTTTGGTATGGATGTTATCTAAGTTGTTAATCGTTAAGTAATACAAAAATAAATCGGGTCCCTGAATTCGGGTACCCAAAATTTCGGATAACCGAACTAATTTGAATTCGAGTTTGGGTATTCAAATATTGTATCCGAAATTTTGGGTACCCGAAATGCATATCCATTAAACGAGCCGACATGGTGGTATGAGGATCAAAGGTCACCCCTAAAAAAAGAGGGTGTATATACCAAGAAGATGATTTACAAATATTTGTAACTAGAGCTGTTATACGAGCCGAGCGAGCCCGAGTAGTGCAGGCTCGGCTCGGCTAGTTAAGCTACTTGAGCTCGGCTCGGCTCGTTAAGAAAAGCGAGCTCGGCTCGACTCGTTAAGCTACTCAAGCTCGGCTTGACTCGTTAAGAAAAGCGAGCTCAAAATCGAGCTCGACTCGGCTCGGCTCGTTTAGGTTAAAATAAATTTGAGCTCGAAATTTACATGCAAAGCTCGATCACCAATTCATTAGTATGAGTGATTTGAGAATATGTTGTATTATTATGTAAAATGTTATTATTTTATACCTTAAATTATATAATATTTATAAAATAATCTCTATTTTTCGAGCATAACTAGTAGCTCGCGAGCCTACCGAGTCGAGCTGAGCTGAGCTCATTAAGCAAACGAGTATTTTTTTTAGCTCGGCTCGGCTCGTTTAACACATCAAGTCGAGTCGAGTCTTAACGAGCCGAGCCGAGCTCAAGAGCAGCTCGTTTATTTTAACAGCTCTATTTGTAACCAAGAAGTATTAACAAAGAAATGATGAGGAATATGAGAGATTCAATGCGTTGAGATTCTTTATCAAAATAATCCATTTCACCACGCAATGGGACTGGGAGAGTGAATATAACATTTACATCTAATATTTTTCATATAATCCTTCTTACTCTACAACAATATGGGAAGCATGTTCGTTGATCAACAACCAGAAATGGCCTCTACCATGAAAGAGAGACGATAAACCAAGATTCGGAAACGAATAGGTACTACAAACACGAACGACTGCTGAATGCCAAAGTTGTGGTATTGATCTTCTAAAACAGTTCCATGAGTTGATGGGCAACATCTGCATCAAACAGAGAGTGATGTTACTTTCGTCGAGCAGTTTTTCTTTTTAATGTCTATTCAAACAATTGATTACTTCAAATGCATTAGATACTAAATGTACTTTTATTGTTATTAAATATTGATGGTTCATATCTACAAGCTGTGAGACGAAATCGTACAAAATTAAGGTCGCCTAGAAAGCCACCTCAACTATTTGAGCAAGTTTCTTTCTAACATATATTCAGAGCAAACATTTACTTGGAAAATGAGATTAAGCTAAGAAGGATAGGATGCTTACCCCTTAGAACAGATGGTGATGTATGGAACTCTTGCCAAACATTATGGCACGAAGCAAGATTCATATTTAAAAATTTGGCAGCAAGGTATGCAGCACCTGCAGCTATCTGGTGAGGCTTGAACTGAAGCCATAATGAGCTTCTAAGCCTGCAAAAAAGGAAACTTCCTCGTAAGAAAATATGACGAACACAATCACCATCACATTTAAGTAAAAAGTGATAAGAGAACCAAACCAGATTGGAGCAACACCAAAAATCTAATTGACATTGTTTTATGCTGATTGGATGTATTTGCCATAATCACAGAACAGCTAACAGATAATAGTATGCCATAAACATCATTTCTAGTAAGAAAGAGCCAACAAGAACCAAAGCAATTTTTCCCTTACCAACGAATAAATCTGCAACTGAGATGGAAAAATCCAAGATTCTTCTGCAATGTGTTGAGTGAGTATCCTAATATAGAAGATATCACACCATCTACAGATATATTGGTTCAAGCCCCACCTTAGCTGGCAAATTATCAATACCATGTTGATTTTATATGTCATGCAGGTGCAGGAACACATGTTCAAACAAGCTACACCACCTTGAGCGAAGCCAAATTCCTCAAAATTTGAATTGTGAAAGGCTTACAGCATGCAAAATCTTTAGACTTATTGCAAGAATGCCCATCATATATATATATATATACACACACACACACAAAATGCTTTTAGTTTGTGGGATTGAAAAAAAAATCATTGGGTCAAAAGGCAGATATCCAGGATCTCAAGGCAACTAACTTTCTTGACAAAGAAAATCCTACCTATAATGATATTAGCACTATAGTTAGTATATGACTGTAAATAAAACAATGAGGTGAGATAAATCATATAAAGACTGTATTTATTTCTTTTTCTCTGTAGTTATGTTACATTTTCTCCCAAGCATGCAGAAGCTCATGTAACTAGACCTCCCAGTTAAGGTTTTTATTTTTCATCCCGCATCACATGCACTGCTCTGTATTACTAAAAGTACAAACCAGTTAGAATAAGTAAATGCCTACAGAACAAAAACTAGCGTCAACAAAAATTAAGTAAATTTTCAAATTGGTTAGTACAAATTGTTCCTTCCCAATCGAGAGGAAAACCCCCCAAAACAGAAAAGATTCCTCACTTTCCTCTGCTGTGTTTCAGCATGCCAGTTTTTTTAGGAGGAGAGAAAAGGTGTCCAAATAATTAGTAAAAAGAAATAAGAATCAGATTCTTTTCATCACATCATGCGTTAGTGTCTTGAAAGCATAGATTAACCTTATCTCACAAGTATAAGACTCATCAAGTAAGAAAATGCAACCAATCCACTTATATTCAACTTGCTTCCCCCGGCTCCCTTCCTTATATCTCAATAAACAAATGCAACTATGCGAGAAATTTGGTCTCTTTCTCGTCTAGAGCAGAGCTAGGCCAGGGGTTTGTGGCTGTGATAAGCTTTTCCAAATTACATAACATAAAGAAGCAGATTGTAGTTTGGCGCTATCGAGCATCAGAAGCCAATTTAGAAACAAAAGGTTTCAGCTGAAACAAACAGTTCGGTAAGAAATGGAAATGATGGATGGCTTGAGAATATTTGAAAACCTAGAATAAATCTAATATAGGTGTGCAGGGGTAGGAAATTTTAAGTGATAAATCATGGATGATGAAAGTAAGTCACTTTAGGAAGTGATGAAAGGAAAACAGTTGGATCACACTGTGCAGCTCATAGGCAGCCAGCACAGGCACCAGCAACAGGAAATATTTGATAGCATCTTCACAAGTTCCTCAGCCTATTCATGAGCTTCCTACGTGGAAACAGAGTGAACGGAAAACACATATCCCACATAAGAATTCTCACACACATATCAGGATGTCCAAATGGCAAAATTAGTTTGACTCATCCATGTTCGTCTATAGCCAATGAGCAAGATATTAAGGTATCAGCACGGAAAAGGCATCCACAAGATATCTCTAGTTCAACTTCAGATGAAAAACAAAAATTTGATGAACATCGCATCAACCGCCAGCTATTAATATCATAAGGTGAGCATGCTAATCCTCTATAGACCCTGCAATTATTAGCCAATCCAAAACATCAACATCTCATACAAGGATGATAACGAGCAAAATGAGAAATGAGACAACAGTAGCTTAAGAAGCACCATGCAATCCAAGAACAAAGAAGTCATAAACTTTATTAAACTCATCCTATCTCCAGTTATTGCATATGTTGGTTCCAGTTGGTCGGCCACTTAATACAATTCCACTAATAGGAACCAAAATGAAGAATAGCAAATATAAAGATTGCCATTAACATTATTATGCAGGATAAGTACTCTATCAAACTCGTCGAACGTTCGATGCAGATATCCACTATAATAAAAATCTGGAATGAAATAGTCAAAACAGTAGGCTTACCCTTCACTGACCAAGCTCAATGCAAGAGTCACCATAATGGATTGTGAAAAACCTAATTTTTCAAGAGTTGATGTCAAAGATTCATATGGATGCTGCACGCTTAGCTCGAAATTTAAGGTTGTCAAAATTAATTGTTCAGCGTCTGTGACCCGTTCACGATATTGATCAAACCAATCCTGCCAATAGAAAATGATCAGTAAAATATGCAAGAGTAATTTTACTGGATAGGAAGGGCAAAGGGGGCTACAACTACATCAAATCTTATGCTTTGAACTTTTTGACATACTTTTATGTTCCTTAGCCATATTATAAATGTAGCTCAACAGAAACAGTACATTGGAATCTCTCTTTTCTCATTTGTTCTCAGATCTTTGGCGCATTTGCAAGAGCAACGGCAAGCACTGATATTTATAGGCAAGTGGTGCACGCATAATTCAACAATTGCAAGAATGTAGAAGTAAAGATATATTAGTGTATTTTCTTTCATGTGCTTACTGAGAATTCTAGTTATCAGATATAATACAAGTTACAATATTAAAGATTCAGATTTCAGACACTATACAAG
This sequence comes from Prunella vulgaris, assembly GCA_026898435.1. Taxonomy (NCBI): domain Eukaryota; kingdom Viridiplantae; phylum Streptophyta; class Magnoliopsida; order Lamiales; family Lamiaceae; genus Prunella; species Prunella vulgaris. The sequence continues at coordinate 3,930,400 of JAPKLY010000002.1, forward strand.
AAAGAGACTGCAAATATGCATTTTCATATTGATAAAAGATCGCACAAGTTTTGACAAACCATTCCGAAGTTTTTCTACATGAAGAGATGCCATCCAATTTTGGTAAGTTGATGAGCCAATTACAAATTTTTTTATCTCAACACTTGAGAAGTGTGACCCATAGAACTAATAACTTAATTTATTCACAGAAATAGAGACACATACATAGAGCAGAGAGAAGACAATGAGAGAGGATACTAACAATAGGGAACATGCGAGCGAGCACAGCCAGGTCCTGCTTGTGGAAAACTTCACAAGATGCTCTTAACACATCATTCAAAGGCCGAGGTGTCTCCTCCGACTTTGAGACAAGGAAAAGTGCAGCAGTAGCAATCAACTACAGTTATATACAGATAAACAAGTTAGTTGTTGAATAGATAGAGCAACACAATTTCAATGATTCCTTGGTATTATAATGTTAGTTCAGATGCTGAGAAAGTTTTCCCCAAATCAAGAAAAATTATAGATTTCATTTCAATGATTCCTTGGTATTATAATGTTAATCTCATTTCCAATGCAAGGTCCATGGAACAGATACTCACAAATCTATCATGAGATGCATGAGAGCGGCGAACAAAGAAACGATGGCACAAGACCATGGCAGTTCCTGTAGTGGTCTGTGGTCTGCAAAAATGAATGGAAATAATAACCATCTTAATGCACAAACTCGCAAAAAAAATTAAGCACAATACTTCACAGCAATTTTGATGTAATATCTTGTAAGAATATAGCTTACAGATCAAGCCGAAGTCCAAGATTCTGAAGGAAGGCACAATACGAGTATCGCAAATGTGTCTCGTGCAGCACATCAATGCCGTCTTTTCTCGATGGAGAGCTCCTCTCTATCTCATCTCTTGACATAAAGAACACGTCCTCATCGTCCTCAAAGATTGAACGAACCCGTTTGGAGGTCGATGAAGCATGGGCACAGGTACTATCAGACCTTGTTGCAGCTGTTATAGTTGAATTCTTGTCACAGACTAAAGGAGCACTATAGTAATCATTATAAATTTGCGGTGGTACATGTTGCCACAAGTCAGCATGATTTTTAAGACCATTTCTATATGTGAATGGTTGTTGACAGGGTCTGTCGTTGCTTTCATAAGACAAATCTGAGACCTTTCTCCTTTTTGAAGAAGGTACAAGGTCAGGCCAAACATGGTCATAACTGGATCCATCCAGCACTAAATTTCGAGAAGCATCAGGCATTGAGCCATGATTGTATATAAAAAAACTTGAAGCATAGGGCCAACTATCATTGTTCCAGTTGTAGTTAGCAGCAGCAGTTGCTTTCATGCCCATATTACTGTTTCTACCATACGATGACCTACAATCACCACGTAATTGACCAGCCCGTGGTCGGTAAGGCCGTGCAAGAGACATGAATATTGTCCAATTCCTGAAAATGATAAAACATGCAACAATAAGACACAGAATAAAGTTACTAAACAATCAAATTAATTTTGGAGAACTACAAACCACCGATCATTTAATACTGAGTAAGAAACAGATTCAGTCAGGCAGCCACCGCAGGATAAATTATCCCATTCAAAAAAAAGGCAATGATAGGATAACGTCACCAATCAGAAACTAATCACATTCTTCCATGGTGAATTGTAACTTACCTTCAATTATAATTAGATATTGAGACCACATACATTCTAAAATACTTTAAAAGTTCATGAAAGTGCACACCCAATAAATATTCAATAAAATCATGTCTACGAATCCGGATACTGGTATCTGAAACTTGATCTGAACAAATTGACATAGCTGGCTTAAATCCAATACCAAACACTTCATCGAAACACAAATTTTAGAAAATAAGATTCAAAACTTAATTCATATGATCACAAAATTGAGCATGATTTTAGCGCATATACCAATCCGTCCACTACAATTCTGTAGAGAATTTCCAGAACTGTGTCAGTGAAAGAATCAAGAAAAAAAAAAGTAAGGTGATTTTCATCAGTCTAGATCAAAGATAAAAACATAACCAATTTTACCTCGAAAGCAGGGTAGACGTCAAAGATCAAATAAGTATCCTGAATTTCGAACTGAGAATATATGAAACTATTGGCGATTGCTTTGAGATTAGGGTTACAGAAACCAGAGAAAAGGGAGAAAACGAGGAAGAGAGAGAGAGAGAGATTATATTCTTTCTATGCTAAAGTTGAAGACACTATATATCATTCAATTCAAAAAGATCCAAAAAAAAAACCCCGATAAATCGTAACTATTTGGTAAAAATAATTGAAAATACACATAAATTATATTGTTATATTTTGGGGGAATTCCATATTAGTTCAAAAAATAACTATATTTATAAATTGGTTCATAATATCTGCACAAAAATGTAATTTTTTTCTGTACAAAAGCATTTTTTTATACAGAACCAATTTATAATTTTTGTCAATTTTACGAACCATTTTGTAATTGTCTCTTATATTTTTTACACAACAGACCTATTCATAAATTAAAGATAAACCAATTTTTTTTTATTTTATATTAATGTTATCGATATTATAGAAAAAAACGTGCTCCCTCCGTTTCCTTATAAATCGCTCATATCTTTTGGGCACGAATATTAAGAAGTGTATAAAAATATTAATATAGTACAGATAATGTGATGGAGAAAAATGAAAAGGTAATAAGAATAGTATAAAAAGTATTGAAAATAATAATAAATGAGTGAATAGTAGTTTTCTAAAAAAAAATGAACAAATATATAGTGGAACGGACGAAAATGGTAAAATAAGCAATATATAGTGGGACCGAAGGAGTATTAATTACGCATCTTAATTCTTTTGTATTAGGATTATCAATATGTAAAACGTTTTATAATGTGGCATATATAAAATTGTAATACTATATTAAATATCTGACACAAATTATTTAAATATTTGTAGAATATAATATGGTTTTAAATGTTTACCAAATTACAATGTATACTTTTATAATATGCAATTTGATGGATAATTTTTTTAAAAAAATCAAAAAAATGAATTTAATAATATCGTTATATTTATTGATATTATTATATTTATTATCTTAATATAAAGTATTATACATAAATAGTATCAATTTTATATTATTATTAAATTTTATAAGAGAATGAATCATGAACCCTTAATTATACTCACTTGAGATGATTAAATAAAAAAGAGATATGTTTATTTATTTATAAAATTTTCAAATATTTTTTGAATGTCACATTAACATAAGTTGTGATAAATTAATTATACAACATGATTGTTAATTTTAAATATACATATTGTAGCTGACAAATATAAAAAAGCAAATATTTATAATGCAATTATTACTTTAAATAAATAAACATAGTATTATTATATTACTAAAGCAAGAAGATTGATATACTAGGTAATACGTTTACTCATTCCGTCAAGCAAAAGCCTATTTCACTTTCCGACCTAACCCACGTTTTTTTCCTATTCCTTTATAATAATGCAATTTGAAAATTTGAAAGCAGCATTAATATTTTTTTTGCTTTCCATCAATATTATTATTATTTTTTAATTTGGCGAAAAAATTAATGACAAAGTGAAAATTATATAATATATAGTTTTTATTTTTAAATGTTGAAAAAAATGAAGATAATAAGATAATCTTCTCAATATTTTTCTAAAGAATACTAGTGATGAGGAATAAAAGAGTTCACACTCTTATTATTTCGATTCACAATTTAACTAAAATTACAACTTATAAATAAATTGGATAAAAATTTGTATGAACCCGAGTTCACGGTAAATTCGGGTTCCCAATTATTACTGTCATGTATATGCACTATCATTGTGATAGTGATTACACATGACAGTGATATGAGTTCACGTGATCTCGAGTTCAGAAGACACCTAATCAATATATTGTAAACTAAGGAAATAATAATATTAAAATTAATAAAATATTCTAATTTCCAAAAATATCGATTCTCCAAATATACTTATTAAAAAGGCCGTTATTATTGATTGGTCTCCTTTATTCTCTCATTCGCCCTCTTTGCATTTACTAATGGGTTGGTCTATAATCTAAAGGCCCAGACTATATACCCCTAATAATTATTAGATATACACCTTTTTTAATGTATATATTTTATTTTTGCTATATTTTATCAAAAAAATAATTAAAGTTTGACAGATATTTACTGACAAAATATTTTTAAGATTTTTCCAAATATTTTACACATTTTTATTGAAATATCAATTAAATTTTGATAAAGATATATAAAAAATAAAATAACTTTTTTAATATATATTTTATTTTCGCTATATTTTATAAAAAAATTAATTAAAGTTTGACAGATATTTACTGACAAAATATTTTAAAGATTTTTTCAAACATATATTTAACACATTTTTGTAGAAATATGAGTAAATTTTGATAAAGATATGTCAAAAATAAAATAAATTTTTTTTGGGTGGGGGTATCTAATAATGTTGGAGGGGTATATAGTTGGGCCCTAATCTAAAACCAACTTTCTATTGGGCCTTGTAGATATGGGCCATTTATAATTTGGATATGGGCTTTTGGGATCGGGAAAAGGCCCATGTTATTGATACTAGCCATTTTGGGAAATACACTACTTTAAATATGTTAGATTTTTTTTATTTTTGAATTTTTTACAAATTTTTGACAAAAATTATCGAACAAAATTTCATTTTTACACTAGGTTCGAAAAAAATTCCAAAAAAAAAAATATTTTAAAAATTACCGAACAAAGAATAGTGTATTCATCTGAATAGTTAATCTACCAAAAAGGGTAGTGCGAATAACCTAGGCCTCGGGAAAATAATATTTGGGCCAAGTTATTTGGATCCCATTTTTATAGGAACATCCCTCGGGCATTAGAACCCCATAAAAAGTATATATACACTATACACCCCATAACAATAGTCTAATAATAAACTTATTTTTTTCTCTTATAAAAAAAATACAACCACCCACAAAATCATTATCTCCTCTTGTTCTATTTGTAGATAAAGGATGAAAAATTATTAAAAGTTTGAGGGAATAAATTGAATATTTTTCAAATGTTTGAAAAAAATTTATGAACAAAGTTTTCAAAATTTTAATTTAAAAATACACTCCACATTCAACAATCGTACTCGAAAAATATTTTTTTAAAAGAATCATTGCTGAGATTTTCTTTAATTCGCAAAAATCATAAAATAAACGCTTCAAAATATTTATGCTATCGTATCCCACACAAATTTGCATACTATTGAAAAAGAAATATTAATTTACGTGCGCACTCACAAAACTATGCACATATTTATCCATATATTACTTACTTTATTTATAAAATATATTTTTCTTTAAAAAAATGTATCTTTTCATAATGCATAAATTCATACCCAACGGAGTGAGTGTCATTTAAAATAAATATATTTACCTGTCACTCTTGCAAAGCAAGTAGTTGCATGAGAGTTAATAGCATGATTAAAAGCAGAACTACCATCTGTTTTCTTACATTAATTAAAAACAGATTTGATATCGTGATGTGCATATGATTAGACCGTGTTTGGCGACACGAGGTATGCACGTGACACGACTACCCAGCCCAACATCTAAGGTTGTACTAATTGTAAGTATCAAAAACAAAAATTGTACTATTAATTAAATTTTTTTATATATATTAACATAATTTTACTCAATTGCTAAGGTCAAAGTTTTTGTCGTCATGCATGTATGATAATTGAAAATTTTAAACTTATTTACCATTATATATCTACTCTAACCTCCACTATGGAAAAATTGTAAAATAATTAACAAAATTAATATTAATTATAAATTAGTTCTATGTAAAAAAAATGTTTTTATGCAGAAAAAATTTACATTTCTGTACATAAATTATGGATCAATTTATAAATATAGTTAATTTTTAGAACAATATGTAGGTGACCTTAAACTATCACCCTAAATTTTGGAAATTATGCATATTTTTAATAATATTACTTAAATAGCAGTGTTCTAAAAGTCGGTCAAGTCAGTCGACTAGTCGGCCCTTGGCCGACCCGTTATATCTCAAATCGGCCAAACAAATATTTGGGCCTTTAGTCGGCGTCTAGACGCCGACTAGTCGGGTCTAGGCGCCAAGTCGCCGACTAACACAGTCTCTGATTAAGTGCTGATTTTTATTTTATTTTTCTTTTCTTTTCTATTTTGAACAAATCAAAGTTATACAATTACCATTAAAATAAAAATAATTTGATTTTGAGCCTCCAAAATTTTGCTTCTAATTAATTCAATGAGTAACAAAATTATAATTGAACCCAAATAATTCATCAATTTAATTCATGAGCCCAAACTAATTTTTTTAATAAAATATCAATACAAATAATAATTCCATAATTAAGCTCAATAAATTTAATTTTGTATAAATAATTGCATGAAATCTTACAAAATAGATAATTAAAGTACATTAATTTATGCATAATATATTACCAATTTTATTAAATTATTTATTTTATTACCATTTAAGTGTTTCCGACTAGTCCCCAACTAGTCGCTCTAGTCGTTAGACCCTAGTGTTCTGACCGACTAGCAACTAACGTCTTTTAGAACACTGTTAAATAGAGAAGATAGTTTCAATTTTGTATAATAAGCATAATCAAATTAGGGGTGTCAAATGTGTGCGATTATTTGATATTTAGATAATTTGTACAATTTTTTTTTTTTGCTTTTACGTATATTACAATCCCAAAATTTTCTAAAAAGGTAAAAATAACAATGATTTTTTAAAATAATTAATTACTATATTTTTTTATGTCATTGGGTAATATGACAAATCGTTTCATCTCACTATAAATTGAAACTGCAACAACCACAAGTGAGAGACTATCTGAAGACTGAAGCAGTAACTTAAAACTGCACTACAGTTGAAACCACAACTTCCACATGAGAGAATAAATTATTTTCTTTATGTATCTTGAACCTAAGATCTCATAATCGAAATAGTGAAATCTAATCAGGTATCCTCGCTTGACATTTTTTTTTATATAATAATGAACTTACCTTTATTAATTAATTCTTATCTTCCTTTTTTTTCTTCTACTTGTGTATGTTAAATTATCTTCTATTTTTTTTATAAGGATATATTTACAATTAAACACTCATACTTTTTTTTAGAAAAGTAATAGTTACTTTTAACAAAAATATTATCACTTTAAAAATATTTTGATAATAGGTTTATAATAAAAATGTAACAATATTTTTTAGGAAAGTAATACTCCCTCCGTCTCAAAATTATTTTTCACACTTTCCTTACTTAGACGTCTCAAATCTACTTTCACACACCTAAAAATGAAACTTTTTACACTCACAAAAAAGTCAATAAAGTAAATTTTTCTTATTTTATTATTTAACTTTACACTCACATACTCGTTTTTCCTTGGTTCGTATGCCCAGTACTATTATGAAAGTAGTTCTGGAACGGAGGGAGTACTTTTAACAAAGATTTTATCATTTTTTTTATAAAACTACTTTTCAAAAGTAAAACATTCGACCCCATCTCATGAAACAATTTTACACATAAAATCATTTGTATTCTTTCCTATCTACAAAGAAGTGAACTATGCAAATTGATACAAGAGAAATGTGTATGTGGATATAAATGAAAAGCATAGACGAATAGAGCTAAAACAAGCTAAATGATAACTGATTTTTTTTTTTTTTAAAGGCCATGTGGTGCAAATGACAGGAAAAATAAAGTATTGGGATAAAAGGTAAAAAAATAATAATAATAATAACAATAAAGCAAAAAGATATATTTATTTTTTCAAAAATAATATACAAAGAACTTTCTGGACCTATTAACTACTCCCAAGTTGTGCATGCAAATTTGTGGGAAAGAAAAGTAGACAGGCTTTTGAGCTTAAAACAGGTAACAATCAGGCCCATTTTCATTTTATTAGAGCACATAATACTCATTGCTTATACTAATTGCAGGCTATGCCTTTATCATTACTTTTTTAGTTTTTTTATAGTATAATTATAATAATTAATTAATACATAGATGATTTACATATAGGTTCAAAAATCTCACTGTATTTACAAATAGCCAAATAGGTGCTGTGTAGAAAAAAATGTGCTTTTGTGCAGAAAAAAAATGTGTTTCTGTGCAAATATTGTGAACCTATTTGTAAATATAATAATTTTTTTAACCTATATGTAAATCACCCTTAATACATACACCATAAGAAAGCTTCTAATGTATAATTTAAGTATAATTTTAAAAAATTACTCCCATTATATCACTGAAAGATCACCCAGGTTATTAAATTATAACCAGAATGACTTTTTAGTAAAAATATGAATTTGAACTATATAAAGCTTATAATAATTAATTCTCATTGAAGCAACAATTTAAAATTGATTATATTACGTGAGCAATCTCATCTAAAAAGAGTATATTTATCGACAATGTTGCTTGATAAATGTGATATTAAATGTAAGTATGTATGTATGGATAATTCAAGTGGTTAAAGCTCCACTATATAAATCATGAGATCTTGTGATATTTTCTATGGTATTAGGATGGTGGTTCCCTCTTCTGGAGATTGTGATTCCGATTGTGGTGCAGATTTGATTTACAGTTTCATAATCGATACATACAACTAATTTTAAAAAATTACTTAAAACTATATAAAAAAAACCCTTACTCTTTAAATTGCATTCTAAAAATTTTAACTTTTAAAAAGTAACTATATATATATATATATAGCCATGACCATACTCTATCCTTAACTTCGTTCAAAAAAAAAAAAAAAAAAACTTCGTTCAATTAGTATTCATCTCAACTAAGAGTAAAATTAATTAAATAATATAATCATACCATTTTTTCGAAATAATAATAATAATAATAATAATAATAATAAAATGTTGGTATTAATTGGTTTACCTCTATCACGGTGAGGGCACGTGGCACCTAGCCAAAACGCATGTGAGAAAAAAATACGTAATAGAAGGAGCACAGAAAAGGCAGGTCCGCCATGCACGTGATTTCTGATGACTCCCACATTAGATAACTAAGTAACTAACCCTTCTTTTTTTTCTTTTTTTTTTTCCCTGGTAATTTCATTTTTATTTTGGTATATTTGACTTGTATTTTTAAATTAAATTGTATTAAGTAGAATCGAGATTTAAAAGAATAAATTTATTTTAAAAGTATGCAAAATTTTAGGGCCAAATTAAAAATAAAAAAGTTCATTTTTTTTAGTATTATATTATATTTTATTTCGTTTGAATCCACTCATTTATGGAGATAGTGTAGTATTCCACCACCTGAAATTTACTTCACATTTGAATCTGCATATATATATATTTAAGAAATGAGGAATAAATAGAAAATTGAAGTGCCATTTTATAATTTTTTAAATTTATATAAAATAAAGATGTGAATTGAATTGTGCATATGTACGAAATCAAAGGAATGGACATTTTGTGTAAAAGTTAAGAGTATTGTAAAAGTAAAATGTGTATGTTGGACTGACGAACTAACATAATTAGTATACGAATAATCGCCGAGGTTTGGCAGGTCGTCAGGACCCACCCAGATCCTTAAAGGCACGGAGTTCGCCTACATGGGGATGATTTACCTGCGTAGCTCGCCCAAAAGGGCTCATCTCTGTCATCCTAGAGCTCGCCCAGAGCTCGCCTTGTATCCCCGGGAAGGCCTCGCCGAGCTCCATCATCGCGTAACGTCCGTAAGCCACGCAAGGCACTGGAGCTCGCCCCAGAGCTCACCCAAACCACTGAAGCCCATCTCCGAGCTCGCCGACGAGCTCACCTATTAGTCAAATAGGACCCCAATGGTGCACTCTTTTTCCCTCCGTCCGGTTTATCCACAAGGGTGGTTTACGGCGAGGTTTTTAATGAGGTCCATCCAGTCTAAGGCATAGTAGTAGGACGAGGCATGATAAAGGAAGCCGTGTGAGAGACCAAGACGGGGGTAAGGAACCCTCGTCAACACCGGAAGCCACATAGGCTCGTAAGGTGCCATCCACACTCATACACCTATAAATAAGACCTCTCTTGTATTATTCACACAATTTTTCTGAAAATCAATACAGTGCCCATTGCAATATTTCTCTCTCTAAACTCTCTACTCTCCCTCCTCATATTATATCCAAGAACACAAATCCTTGGATTATTGTTTGATAGAATTAACATGTTATAACTAGCCACATAACAAACACGATTAACAAATTCTATCAACAGTGTATATATAGAGAGAGAAAGTTTTTCATTTACAAATTAAATATGAATCTCAATTATAGTAAACAGATGAAAAATGAAAAATGAAATTGTAAAACTAATAACCAAAAAAATGTATAAATTATATACCCCCCATTATTTAAAATATTGATTGTTCTACCCTAAAAAAACAAAAAACAAATGCCCTTATTATATTCCATTAATTATGATTACTCGTATTCTCTTGAATTCCCAATATTGCTTAATGGTGCTTGACTAGGTCATCTTTTCCCAATTCTTTATTTTTCCAAGTTATCATTAAATAATATTAAATTGGATATATTTTTTTTATTAATTTATGTGTAAAATGCTAAATATTAATAACTTACATGGAAAAATAGGAGGAAAGATTAATTTATAAGCATAATTAGTATAAATGAAAAGTTAATATAGTAAATTAGTTTTGTGATTCACGTTATATTTTGTCCTTAATTAATTGTATCTAGGTTGGTCGCAATAAAAAATAAAAAGTTATTGAGAGGTCATAATTTTCATAAATCTCAAAACTTATTTGGTAATTTATTTAAAATTCCACTCTTAATAGCGTTTGGTGGGGTCGAGTGGTTAATTGGTTAAATAATACTAGTACACAAATTTCTGACATTTTGCCTACCTTCAACAAAGAGACACATTAATTAATCATAACATAGATCACTAGTTATGTAATTACAATATTTCATATTAATCATATTTTAATTAAAGTTGGTGTATATATCCTATTTCATTTTATGTTTTTAAATCAAAGTAAATATCATATTTAGTTTAAAAAAATATCGCATTTTACTTTTATTTATTTGCATATTTTTATTTAAATCAACTTAGTTTCATGTTCCAGTCAAAATAAAAAAATCATTTCACCTTTACATCTAATTATACCGTATAATTAATGCAAATTATATATTTAATCTTATTAATTATTTAATACGATTTGTATAATAGGACTCCCCATATATAAAGTTCATGCATCTATCTCATCAATATTATAAGACAAAATCCCCCGCTAGCAAATCTCTCCGATAATGTAGCTAGCGCCACCACCACCATCATGGGCCACCGGCGCCACCGTCCAACCACCAAATCCCACACCCTCCCCTCCTCCCCCACCCACTCCTCCTCCTCGTCGGACTTCGAGTTCACCGTCTCCCTCTCTCCCCGGAAATCCTCCGCCGACCTCCGCCCCGCCGACGAACTCTTCTACAAGGGGAAGCTCCTCCCCCTCCACATCTCCCCCCGCCTCTCCATGGTCCGCACCCTCCTCCTCTCCTCCTCCTCCACCTCTTCCTCCTCCGACACCACCACCACCGCCTCCCGCGACTCCACCGCCTCCTCCTCCTCCGGCGACCTCCTCCTCCACCACCTCGACTCCGACTCCTCCCGCCCCAGCTCCGCCACCGACGACGACCTCAAATCCCTCACCCACCCCTCGCGCAAGCCCTCCAAATACTTCTCCCTCCCCAAATTCTCCTCCGTCTTCCGAAAAACCACCGCCCCGCCGCCCTCCCATGGCGGCGCCACCGTGAAGAGCATGAGCACCACCGCCAAGGAAGTCATCCGCAAGTACTTCAAGAAAGTCAAACCCCTGTACGAAAAGCTCTCCCACAAGCCCACCTCCCCTCCGCCTCCGACGGCGGCGCCGCCCCCTCCGCCGCCGGAAGACATCCAAACCTCCATTTCACATTCCTTTTCGGGCAATTTAAGGTACCCGAGAGGAAGAAACTGCTTCGCGAGCTGCCCGTCGTCGATCGGGTCATCGCCCACCCACGGAAGAAGCGGGTCCGGATACGGATTCGGACTCAATCAAACGGATCGGGCCGGGCCGGGCTTCGCCAATTCGGATGCTTCGTCAATGGAAGAGCTTCAGAATGCAATTCAGGGCGCGATTATGCATTGCAAAAACTCCATGCTTCAAAATAAGGCTATATATGGTCAGTAACGAATTTTGATTTAAAAAAAAAGTCGGGCCGATTCGAGATTTTCGGGTCGAATGCGGGGATCTTGATCGGATCGAATTGGATGTACAATTAATTTAACTATACTGCGGATTAACACATAATATTGTTGATTTAATTGACACTTAATTATTAATGTTTTGTTAACGTGGGTTGCATGTGATATTAATGTGGATTTAATTGGAATTGAGTGTAGATCACTTTGTTTGATGCATGGGAGTATTTAAAAAATTAATTACTGTGGCAGTTGTTTTTATTTATTTATTTATTTTTTTGTTAGTGTTGTCGTGACTTGCGATTGCTGACTATTAAATTTGCAGTGTAACGTTATGTATATGAAGTCCAATGCTTGTGAGTCTTTATATATGTTTTTATTTGAAAAAGATTTATTTGATTAATTTTGTGATATCGTCAAATATTTTATATCTATAAGTTTAAGTTTTGTGTTTACGTACGGTTTTGTTGTATCATTAATGACTTTTGTCAATTTTGTTTATTTAAAAGTAATTGTATCATTTAAGATTATTTACACTACAAAATGTGAAATAGTTATATTAAAAAAAAGGGTTATATTTTTTTCTTTCGGCCAGCAACTGATGACGTGTCTTGTCGGAGCTGCCACGCTGGCGTACACGTGTAAAATTATTATTTTATTTTATTTTATTTTTCACATCATATATTATAATATATATATAACAAAATTTTATATTAAAAATCCATCGCCATCGTTAATTCGCAGAAATTCAACCGACTCTTCCTAAGAAAATCTTGTAGAGAGAAAGTAGACAAATAAGAAGAACTGAGTCAAAATCAAAATCAATTTTCTCGAATTCTCGAACCAGCCTTCTACGATTTCTTGTTTTTTCTTGCTATTCAAAGATAAACAGAAACGCAAAATCATGGCAAATTCCCAGAAACAATCTTTTCCTATGCTCTGCAAGAATCAACCTTATCGAATTATTTTCTCGTCTACGATTTCTTCAGACGTTGATAAACCCAAAATCTAAAATTATTGAATCACCTAATTTCAGAATCCCTAAATTTGAATTTTTTTATATATATAACCTGGCTTTCGTCCAACACCTTCGGAACCGCCACCGTATAACCTGGCTTTCGTCCACTATTTTTTTTCGACGGCCGAATCATCAAGCCACTCGATCAAATCATCGATCAACCAGTGGGACCAGCGCCAACGAGTGCAATACTCCGATGAAGTTGTGACACCCTACAACCGCGTATTGGTTAACCCTTGGCCCTCGCATTCAAAAAATGTATTTTTAATATAAACTTTTGTTATATATATTAATAAATGATGTGAAAAAAAATATAAAAATAATAATTTCACACGTGTACTCCAGCGTGGCAGCTCCGACGAGACACGTCATCAGTTGCTGGCCGGAAGAAAAAAATGTGTATCGAATTGGAACTCTTTAAAAGGTTGGGATTTTTTATAAAAATCGTGAAGCTCGTGATTAAATTAAAAGTTGAGTAAAAGGTGATGTATTTATATAGAATTAACCCTTAAAAAAATGGGTAAAATCTTGTATAAAAATAAGTTCATGACAAGCTTATCATGAACCAGTTTTAAAGTATTAAATATTTAATCAGGTGTATCAAAAATTGAGGTCAATTAAATTTAGAGTAGATTTCTTGTGAATTCGAGTTCACATGAACTCGTATCACTGTTATACATAATCACTATCATTGTTATTCATATATACTATTACTGTTATAAAAATGCACTTGATATTTTGATAGTGATAATGTATATGTATAACAGTGATAGTAAATGTACATGACAGTGATAATGTATACACATGACAGTGATAATTGATAATCTGAGTTCACCGTGAACTCGGGTTTATACAAGTTTTTGTCTTAAATTTAAATATTGATCTTTGCTTTTGATACACCTGATACATATTTTGATATACTTGATCAAATATTTGATATTTTAAAATAATTTCATGATAAACATAAATTGTTTATCACAACATTTATTCTAAAAAATGTTAGTTGATTATATTGAAAAATTTACACTGGATAATGTAATCACACTTTTTATGTAATTAATTTTTTTTTAATATAATATACCTGCATTGTATGAGTTTTAAGTTTTAACTTAATCTTTATTATACGAATTATTCTTTGTACAGCGAGCGCTTGCAAAAAAAATTCAAATTACAATTATAAGTGTAGATAATTTAATTCTATTGTTAAATAATAATAATAATCATTAGTATTGTTAATATTAAAAAGGGTTAATTCTAAATAAATACATATTTTTTTACTCAATTTTCAATTTAATTTTGAGCTTATTATTAAAAATCTCAACCTTTGAAAAGATTTCAATTCATTACACATTCTTTATTTTCGGCCCGCAATTGATGACGTATCTCGTTGCAGCGTGTGAAAGGTTGTCACGCTGGCGTATACATATTAAATTACCTTTTTATTTTTTAGTTTTTAGTTTTCACATTATATATCACATACACAAAAAATAACAAAAAAATATATTAAAAATGTTTTTTCTAGTGTCGTTTCAAGTCTACCTTAAATCTGGTGTAAAAATATTTTTTCATCGTATTTCTCATTCAGAAAAGGTTTTCTTTAATATAGATTTTTGTTATTTTTTATATATATTATATATGATGTGGAAACTAATCTTTTACGTGCTCTGGCAAGATACATCAGTTGTGCGTCGAAAATAAAAAAATATGTATCGAATTTAAATTATTTAAAAAATTATTTTTTTTAATAATAATCGTGAAATTCGAGATTAAATTAAAAGTAAATTAAAAATTGGTGTATTTATATATAATTAATTTTATTAAAAAAAGAATTTTGCATGTGCGTGGAGATAGCATTAATTGTAGAATCAGCTTTTCAGGGTGGATAAGAGTGACGCATTTATTCAGTGAAGAAGAAAATTTATTTTGAAGCATTAAATTAGATACTTGTTATGGTCCCTACTCCCTGGTGGTTGTACTTTTTGCATAAATTCGAATTTGACTTACATATATGTTCTTATAATATTTAATTCTAATCCAGCTCAAAAAAAAAAAAAAATTTAATTCTAATAAATACTCATATATAATTATAATATGACCCACCTATCTTCAAATAAACTAATTTAGTTGAACTTACATTTAATTACAATAATTTTTCATAAATGAAGAAAAACCTAGATATTCTACACTAAGATTAAAATTTCCTTCGCTACACTAAAAGAAAAATGTTTACGAACTATTTTAATATAATTATAGAATTAATTTTCAATAAATTTTTTTTTTTTTTATATATTGAGGATTTATCTACAATTTTTTGTATAATTTTTTAATCATTGGATATATTCATAATTTTAAGAGATTAAAGATTCATAAGTTCCATAATTTATTTTCATTTTGAATTTGGTCCTTCTAATTATGCATTTTGATATTGGTCCTGTATGTTTCAAAATATTTTAACTTTGGTCCTTTTGCAAATTTACAGGACCAAAATCAAAATTTTGCAAACTTACAGGACCAAAATCAATCCTGTAAGTTTGCAAAAGGATAAAATCAAAATATTTTCAAACTTACAGGACCAATACCAAAATATGTAATTTATATGGACCAAATTCAAATTCTTACAAAAACTTTAATCCCTAAATTTAATTACCATTGCACCCTTCTGCGTGATTTCTTAATTATTTTATTAGAAAGTATACTATTAATAGCTAATAATCCTACGTTTCTTCCTATTGGACTCCACTGCCCAATTCTACTTAATTAAGTCATTAATTTTCTGATAAAAATGTCACACTCTCATCCATTAAAAAAAAGTTTCTACTTTCTATAACACACGGCGTTCATTTTCATGATTTAAAAGGGGGTTACATAAAGTATTACTCCCTTCGTCCCAAAGGTGTTTTCATATTTGAGATGACACAATTTTTAAGAAAAATAGAGTATTATGTAAAATTATATTATTAAAATAATGAGATTGATTGGATTGTGAGGATAAAATTAAAATAATAATTTTTATTTATAGGATGTGAAAATGATTATAGGACGGATGAAAAAAAAAAACTGTGAAAACAGATGTTGGACGGAGGGAGTAGTTGCCTAATGAGGGCCCCTCGATAAATATTATACTTTTTATGGACCGCCAAGCAAATAATGAAGGACTGTCCTACATAAGACACTTGCCAATCAGTCCATAAACTTCATTAATGGGCCTTCAATTCTGTGGCAGATACTCAATGACAGATCTTAATTTGTTTTGTGCACACAAACACACACACATATATATATATAAATCAATAATTTGTTAATTATTACAAAAATAAATTATTATCAACACAAATTATTTTGCATTATGTTACGTTGTTTTGGGCTCATTTGTTTTTGTGGATAAGACCGTAATTATTCATCTTTTGTAGAATAATTAGCCAAACCCTGAAAAATATAATCTTTATAATAAATAGAATAAAAATATCAATATCTTTTAACCCAGCAAAATAAATTAGCAAAAAAAGAATTAGACATTTATTTTAGCAGGAAAAAAAAGTTTGTTGAAGGCTTATTTTTAGGTTCAATGTGTTTGGGAGTATAAATAATTAAACTATCTAATCTTAACTTAGATAAATATATATTGTCGTTGGAGTAAGTATTGTGTGAAAATAGTTCATGATAAACTTATCATGAAATTGTCTTAATGTATCAAATATTTGGTCAAGTATATCAAATTATTCATCAGGTGTATCAAAAATTAAAGTTAATATATAAATTTTACTGACCTCAACTTTTGATACACCTGATTAAATATTTGATACTTTAAATTTTGTTCATTATAAGCTTATTATGAACCATTTTCATACAATACTTTGACTTGTTGTAGTCGTTTCCTAAAAACACCTTCTTTTTTTTTTCCGAGTGCATAAATATTGAGTATATATGTAAAAAAAACTCAACATCCATAAAATAAAAGTAATTCTTTATTTTTGAGAAACAAGTACAAATAATTTTATTTATTTATGCAAATATTGGTCCCTTGAAAAATTCATCGTTGAACAATTTATAAAAAACGAGTGTATACTTTGGCAAGAAAAGGTTGTACTGTATAAGCTGGTCCACCAAGACTAGACGTAGCTTAAAGAAGCCCTACATGGGCATTAGAATCGAGTACGACGTCGGTTGGGGCATTTTGGGCCAAATACCATATGAATTAAAAACTAATGCATTGTGCAAATCATGTTGCTACATAATTATAGTTGACGAGCACATAGACTTCTATATTTTTTGGGTAGCATTATTTATTTCTCATAGTCATATTTGGGTAGGTGACACCACCATTATGTAATTTTAATTGTTAAACAACCACCCCTCAAAAACTATATATGTAAATAAGAAAAGTAAGGGGTGGTTTTTTTTTTTTTTTTTTTTAAATTACAAAATGGTTCATAAAATTGACAGTAATTATAAATTGGTTCTGTGTACAAAAAATATACTTTTGTACAGAAAAAAATTATTCTTCTGTGCAAATAAATGAATTTGGAAATATAGTTATTTTTTTGAATTTATATGCAAATGCCCCTTTTGTTTTTAGGATTAAGGTGGATTAAGTCTCTAATCCCAAGTAAAATTATGTTTGATTTTTAGAACTTGTGCTCATGATTAAATCATGGCTCGATATCTGAGTTCAGTTTAATTCTAAAAGAAAATTATTACTTGATTCCAACTACTACATCTGAATATTTAGTCCCGAGTTAAAATTTACTGCATCCATCCCGATATGAGTTGCTCGTTGCTTTTGGACACACGGATTAAGGTAAAAAAAAAAAGTGATGTGGTGGATTAAGTATAAAAATATAAATGATTTGATTGAAAAAGTGAAAAAGTAATAGGAATAATATAAAAAGTAATGAGAAATATATAGTAGGATGAACAACATCTAGTGAGACAGGGGGTACTAATTTACCCTGAGCTTCAAATTGAAGTTGACAAACGTAAAATTCAAATTTCTAAAAAAACTATGGATATAATGGTGTTAACTGAAAAGAGCAAAATAAAAAATTTAGTATTTTTATCCTTAAATTCAAACACAAATTAAGATTAATTTTAAGAAAATAGTCATAAATACCAAACACATACACATAAGGAATAATTATTGTTATTGTTGTGGTTCCTGCTATAGCGAGACAGAATGATATGCTATATATCCGGTAGGAGAATGAACTATTGTAATTAATCATTTTATGAAACTACTGTAATATTCGATTACTTAAAAAAAATGCAATTAAAATATGCCAGACTAATATAATTAAATTTGTTTAAAAAGCAAAATGAAATATGAAAATTTATATAATAAAAAAATTACAAATGCATATTTAGGGGACGCTTGTTTCAAATTATTCAATGATAATGAAAATAAAACTTTATTTTCCTTCTATACCCTAACATATGTTGAATGAGTATTTGTATTTATGATAGTTATGTTATCAGTGTTGTGCTCTAATTTTTAAAAAATGGACAAAAACCAAAGTTGTTGGTTGTGGTATATGAGATTGATTAATGAAGATGATTATAGGATAAGAAGAAGATAATTAAATGGAGGTGATGAATACCTTATTTAGGAGGAAAAATAATATTGTGTATCTTATTTATTCTCATTACCTATTATAATTATTATATATATATATATATCATCATTTTCATTACCATTGATAATTTTTACCAAACGCTCCTCATGAAATCGGCGGGGAAGTTGTGTTGAATTTAAATTTTTGGGGATGTGTAGAGGCGCACATGCACCGATTGATGATGAGTTGATACACATGGTTGGTATGGCAGTTGGTAAAGTGACATTTTGCATAAATATAAATAACACCTATCTGTTAATTATGTATGTTTGACGTGGTCCATTCAAACTATTATATCTCTATCTAGATTTTAATGTCGTTTTATTAAATGATATATCTATCTAGTACCCTTTTTGAATTCAAATATTGCCCTCTTAAATGTTATTATTGTCCAACTTGAATTTCATTTTGAAAGACTATACCTTGATTTTTTTTTTAAGTAAGTCTTTCTATCAAATCATCTATAATTTTAATATAAAATGAATTATTTGTTAATTAAAAATTATTATTTAAAAAAAAGTGATTAAATTTTAATATAAAGTATATTTTAGTAAAAGTGACTTAAAAATATTATTACGTCTTACTTAAAATCTATCACCAATTTTTTAAAAATTGATACTCCCTCCGTCCCAGAGGTGTTTTCACCATTGGGATGACACACTTTTTAAGAAAAGTAGAGTGTTGAGTAAAATTATATTATTAAAATAATGAGATTAGTTGGATTGTGAGGATAAAATTAAAGTAATAGTTTCCATTTATAGGGTGTGAAAACAATTGTGGGACGGACAGAAAAGGAAATTGTGAAAATAATTATGAGACGGAGGGAATAATATTTTTATTAAAAGTGACTATCATTCACTTCTTTATTATTATTTTTAGTATTTTTTACATTATTCTCACTATTTTTTCACTTTCTCCATTACATCACATGTACTATATTAATATTTTTATACACTTTTAATACTCGTGCCAAAAAAGTATGAGCGACTTATAAGGGAATAGAGAGAGTATAATTTTAGATGATCGTTCTCGTGTGGTAGTTGGGGTGTTAATTTATAATTTATAATAAGACTACACCTGGTCCTGGTGATAAAAAGAACTAATGTAATTGATATTTTTAGAAATTATTGTTGATTATTAAAAAAAAGGGTCTTGATCCAATGTGAATTTCGTACATTATATTGGGCTAAGAAGCAGGCCTGATTTCTCATGCCATGGACTCTATGGGCTGGCCCAATAAAAGTTCCATAGCTATAAGCCCAGTAGCCCAGTTAGACTTATCACATTGCAAGAGATATAAAATAATTTATATTGCTTTGATACAAAATAAAATATTTTTTGAAGATTTTTTTAGTAGTTCTTTAGTGATCTATATTATTTGTGAATAAAATAATTTAGTAATTTATATTGCTTTGTTAGTAGTTCTTTTTGTGATCTATATACTATTTGTGTTTAAATTTTAGTGTAGTAAAAGATTATTGATAGTGAAACTCTAACAACATGGAGTATACCATTTTTTAAAATTTTGATAGTTTTCATTTGGAATGAATTATGTTTTTTTTACGGGTGTTTTATATATTGGTTAAAAAAAAATCACTATATTTATAAATTGGTTTATAAAAATTTGTATGGAAGTATTTTTTATATTTGCACGGAAGTGTTTTTTTTTTTTGCACATAAACCAATTTGTAATTTATGCGAATTTGTTGAAATATTTTGTACTTTTTTTTCTTTTTTTATTAGTAAAAGACCAGCTTTTATATTTCAAAAAGAATTAGTTGTACATCATACCGAAATACCTTATAATAATTCTTCTTGCTATACACTTATTTGACAAAATATTATGTGTAGTATACATTGATAATATTCCGAAAAAAAAAACACTGATAATGGAATATGTGTGTAATTATTTTAATTTGATTTGAATTATTCAATTATTGACAATTTGGATAGATCAATTTGTTACGCACAAATCCTCTTTTCCGTGTGTATTACATACATAATATCGATTCAACTAAATGCCTTTTAAACTAATAAATAAATATTTACATTCTAAGTACTCCCTCCGTCCCAGAGGAACTTGCATGTTTTCTTTTTCGGGACGTTCCAGAGGAATTTGCAAGACAAAAAATAAAAACCCTTTTGTAAACTTCAACCTCACAATATCTACATATTTACACAAAATGCCACTACTTTTTCATTTTTTGGACCCATATTACACTCAATCCAACTATCTTCTTTACTTTTTACATAAAATTTTATCAAATTAACCCTCAAAACACTACCTTTTTTACTTTATTCCTTTTTTTCCTTAATTTGTGTGCTCTCCACCCCTTGCAAGTTGCTCCGGGACGGAGGGAGTACTAATCTAGGGTTATCCAACCAATCTTAAAAAATAAAGTCACCACATCTTTTCTCCGTGATAACGAGCCAAGTCCATATTCTAATCTTCATTTCTTCCACAATTATTCCGCACAAAATAGCCTGATGTTTGAAATTTTTTGTGTTTCTTAATTTTCAAATCAACCACGTGCTACAATGGTGATATTGAGGGAGATATAAAGTTGGCTTGAAGTGTTTGAGAGACTTGACGAACTAACTTGTAACTACTAACAACTAACATTTACCGATAAAAAAAAAAAATCACGTGGTATAGTCCCAAATACTTATTGTCAATTATTTCTCTTTCCTCCCTTTAAGAATTATACTAAAATATTGGAGATTCTAAAAAAGGATTCGATGATAAAGTAGATTTTACCCCCCCAACCATTTTACCATTTCCATCCAAATTTTGTAAAAATGTTGGCACTTGAAAAAAAATGTGCTTCTCCTATTCTGGCTTTTTGTTGCATAACAAACAATTTATATTCTTGTTAGGATTTAAAATTTCTTTCTTTGTCAATTTCTTCTTTGAATCTCTTCCACAAAGTCTTCCATGCACTTATTATTTTTTTTCTGCACAGAATCAATTTGTAATTGATGTTAATTTTGTGAACCATTTTGTCATTTTTTCCAAGATGGGGTGATTTACATATTGATTTAAAAAAGTCACTATATTTACAAATTGGTTCAAAATATTTGCACATAAGCACATTTTTCTGCACAAAACCAATTTGTAATTAATGTCAATTTTATAAACCATTTTGTAATTTTTCCTTACAAAATTGTTATGTGCTTCTCATTTTACACCCCAAATAAATCAACTTTAACATTATTATATTTATTTCTCTTAAATTGTAATATTAATGAATAAATTTTAGTTTAGTCAAGGAGAGCAATGTAATTTCGTGACAAAATATTAATTCATTTTCTAAATAATTTGACAAATTGAACAAAATTAATGGTTACGATAGATATTTTCATTACTGATCAAACATGAGTATGTCTCCTGTGCACAAGTTACACTGAGCAATTCAAGTGTATTTTTATAAAGTTACACAATTTATTATTAAAAGTTGCATAAATTATTACTGAAAAGTTACACTATGAAAATTACACTTTTAAGTAATAAAATTTGTAACTTTTTAGTAGTATTTTGTGTAACTTTTAAGAAATGAATTCGAGTTGCACGATATAATTGGTGCATACAAGGCTAATTATACAAATATACATAAAAAACTAATTCTCATTACTTTCATGTCAATTCACATTCCCTATAACGAGCCAAGAATACCCTATTTAATAGTCGCATATTAAAATTTAATAAAATTTATGCAAGAAAAATTTACCCAATCACAATTCTAACTGCAATTTAGTCAACCTGGGGCAAAAAAAAAAAAAAAAAACCATCTCATTAAAAAAAAATTCCACTAAATATTAGACTTTTTTTTTCCAAAAGTTTTATTATTATTTATACTAAGGGCTCATTTGGTTCGTAAGATAAAAATATCTATCCGTCAAAATCATGCATGTTTTTGACGGATAAATACTTTTATCTTACGAACCAAACATACCCTAAAAGTACTCCCTCTGTCCCACAGAAATTTGCATACTTTCCTTATTGGGACGTCCCACACATATTTGCGCACTACAAAAAAAGGAAACATTGATTTACGTGCACACTCACAAACCTTTACACATATTTACCCATATACCACTACTTTATATATAAAACAATTTTTCTTAAAAATGTGCCGTCCCGTAGGGTGCAAATTCCTACGGGACGGAGGGAGTATAAATTAATTACACAATATAATATTAATTTATTATACTAAAAAATATACAATATTATTAACATTCAGCATAATTTTTTAAATATAATCAATTAATACTTTTTAATATAAATAATTTCATCTTGTATAAGTGCACACATGATTTTTTTTTTCATTTAAAAAAAAAAAATTACCATGAAAGAGATGGGCCCACTCCAATAGAAGATGCTGATGAAGTGGTTGAAATACTGAAATGAGATTAGATTTCCGGATTGCGTTGGCCTTATCTTGTTCTTCCCTCTGCTATGCCTTCTTACTTCTTATAGAATCGACACTATTTTGTGAGCTTCATTCTTCTGAGGATCTTCGGCGCCAGTTGCTAAGAATGGCTTGCATTTATGGCAGCTCTGTTTCATCAATTTCCCCTAAATTGAATTTCACCTCTGTCTCTCATCACAAACCCAAGTTCTTTTGCTCTCTCGGAGGTATTCTTTTTTTACTTTTTCTCCATTTGGGCTGTGATCTGACATTTGCGATTTTCTTGATATGATTTTCTGTTTTAATTGGTTATTAATCGTGCGGAAAATGTCACGAAATTGACGATTTCGTATGAATGTAAATGAATTGATGAGTTGTTTGTGGGGGTTTTTCGGTTGAATGCCTTGTTTTTTTTTCTTTTTTTTCAAGTTAAATGTGTATGAATTGACGAATTTCTGAGACAAGCCATATGTTTGACTCTCTATTTACTAGCAGCAATTGGTGTTCCTTTTCACTTATTTAGCCTCTTGTTGTTAATTTTTGCTTTGATCACTAGATGTGTTCTTGGTAAGCTGAATTGCTTTGATGGTTTTTATGCTGCCTAAGTAGTTGGAGTGAATAATCTAGCTTGCCCTTTTTGAATTCGTGTGTTATGATACAGGAGCAGTTGCAGAGCCGAAAGCTATAAATGCTACCGAGCCTTTGCTACTCAACGCTGCACGAGGGAAAGAAGTCGAGAGGCCCCCCGTTTGGCTTATGAGACAAGCAGGGAGGTACATGAAGGCAGGTTTATATAGCAGATTTAACTCTTGTTTTTAAAGATCAACTTGTTATTACCAGTTTCCATAATTCCAGTAGTGTGCCTAGTAAAAATATGAGAGCAATCCCAACAAGGTGATAAGAATTCTATGAGAGTGAGACTACAAGTAGTTGTAAGCAAATGCACATGAGATTCCGAAGACATAATAATCGTAAAATTATACTTGTATATAGCATGTGGAATAGCTGCATTCCACTCAGTGTTTCTCTTTTGTCGTCGACTGGTAATTAGATATCTAGTGATGTGCAACATTTGTAGTTGTAGATAGATCTTTTTTGACTTAAATCTGCCATTTTCGTTCTTCTTTAATAGTATTTTCCTGTTTGATTTTATGTTGTGCTGAAATTTTAACTGCTTTTTATAGAGTTACCAAACCCTCTGTGAGAAGCACCCGTCCTTCCGTGAAAGATCAGAGAATGTAGATCTTGTGGTGGAAATCTCTCTTCAGCCATGGAAAGTGTTTCGACCTGACGGGGTAAGATGTCTTTCCTGGGGAATCTAGACACAGAGGGTTATTGACTGAGCTTATAAGCTCCTTAAAACAACTTATGAGATGTTTAGAATATCCTTAGCCAGACGGGCCTTTAATATGAGCAATTAATGAGCAGTCATCCATTGTTTCCTTCCACAGTTGCTAAGCGCTCTGGTTTTGGTTATTGATGATCTCAGAATTCGTTAAAAGTCTGATTAGTCCTTGCAAACTCCTTTTGCAGGTCATCTTATTCTCTGATATTCTTACACCTCTGTCTGGTATGAACATTCCTTTCGACATTGTGAAAGGGAAGGGTCCTATCATATTTGATCCGATACTCACTGCTGCTGATGTTGATGAAGTGAGAGAATTCACTCCAGACGAGTTTGTTCCATATGTTGGAGAAGCTCTAACAATCTTGCGCAATGAGGTTCTTCTTCGTCTCCCTGATGCTAATTTATGTTGCCTATATTTCCTCTTTTGTCTAAAGGGTTTAATGCACACTGAGAAAAGACTTATGTATATTCTATTGCAACCGCACAATCAACACCCGATGCTTTTAAAGAATAGGGGGTCTTGTTGAGACAGTCTCATACATTAGACGGTTCTCCACTTTGATTATTTGAGTCATATTCTCCTGTAAAATATGATCCGCTTGGGGCTTCATGTCCATGCATCATATAATAGTGTAAATGAGATTTATCTCATATATAAGACCGTCCCGTATAAGGCTTTATCTCTAAGATAGTGTTTCTTTGATCCAGGGGATCAGATTCCCTTATTATGATCTTTTGCACAACTCCATACATACGTATCTGTGGATTACTTCGTTTGTTCTTTTCTAAGTTGTGGGCTTTCTCTCCTCGGATTTTGAATTTCTGCTTTCTGCTATGCATTTCCTTACCACATTCTAGTGAAACTAAACTAGTTCAAACATTTGCTTCATCGGCTCACTTTATATCATTACCAGGTAAACAACGAAGCAGCGGTACTAGGTTTTGTCGGGGCTCCTTTCACCCTTGCCTCGTACGTGGTCGAAGGAGGTTCCTCAAAGCACTTCTCAAAGATAAAGCGACTCGCTTTCTCAAAGCCAAAGGTAACTTAACACTCCTGTTATCACCTTAACTCTATGAATTCTCATTTCCCCGTAACATTCTCATGATACCTTAACTATATTAGTGTCAAATTGTACAATAAATTAACCAATATCAATATTCTTGATATTTTTACAAATATTATGGAGATACCATTCCCCCCATTATCGATATTAGTGGCTATGGATATCGGATAGTATATCAGTGCAATATCGGGATACTCACTTCCTTGCTTATTGTTTAGGTCCTTCACGCTCTACTTCAAAAGTTCACAACCTCGATGGCGAAATACATTCAATACCAAGCTGATAAGGGAGCTCAAGCTGTTCAGATTTTCGACTCGTGGGCCACAGAACTCAGCCCTGTGGATTTCGAAGAGTTCAGTCTTCCTTACCTGAAACAAATAGTGGACACGGTGAAACGCACACACCCCAATCTCCCGCTCATTTTATATGCAAGTGGGTCCGGGGGGTTGATCGAGAGACTGCCATTGACAGGGGTCGACGTTGTCAGCTTGGACTGGACAGTCGACATGGCTGAAGGCAGAAGACGGCTCGGCCCTAATGTAGCCGTGCAAGGGAACGTGGACCCCGGGGTCCTCTTCGGTTCGAAAGAGTTCATCACCGAAAGAATAAAGGATACAGTTAGAAAAGCTGGAAGAGGAAAACACATTCTGAATCTTGGACATGGGATTGTAGTAGGTACACCTGAGGAAAATGTTGCTCATTTCTTTGAAGTTGCTAAAGGGCTTAGATATTAACCATTTTCTGCTTCTTCTATGTAACATTAGTTCATTCATTGTGTGTATTAGATGCAGCTTGAGGATGAATTTTGTATTAAAATATTGGATATTAGAACTGGAAAAATATGTTGTTTTTATAAATATTTTAGATAGTTAGAGTAGGCCTTCTGCATTAGAGAGAAGCAGATGGTGTATTCAATTCTAATGGTGTTTGCATTTGCTAAGTAATAACTCTTGTATGATTGACAAAGGTACGTGGATGTGCTTAGAAAATCGTAAATTGTATTCACGTTTAGAATGTAGCTCTGAGTAAATAGTAGTATTTACATATAATTAAGCATACTGGGTCTAAGTTTTTTATAACTTTGATCTTATTCTTTCTTTTCCATCAACACATATTAGATTGATAGATAATATTCCGACCACATTTGTAGGTTTTGATGAAACTCATGGCTGAACATATTTAATTTCTTTATTTATTATTTATTAAAAAATTTCACATTTGGATAATAAATAAAAGTATTACTTAAATAAGGGTCAAATTTCACCATTATTGTCACCTAATGTGGGGCCACATCTATATTGATTAAATATAAACAATAAATTTATAAAATAAAATAAAAAGTTTTACCCAATGTGTGATGAGGCTATTAGCTGTCTCGAGTGTATAAGACATCTCCAAATCTTAATGCCACCATTTCTAGACGCAGCAAAATGATATCTTCAACTTTTGAGGATCCTGAAATGACAAGAATGCCCTCGAAGGAGGGGCAAAGAGCAAAAGTGTGTACCTTTTGAAGGGCAGGGATGTAAATTTATGCACAACCCCACATGGGATGTAATTAGTCTCATGTGATCACATGCTTAGGGCTTCTCCCATGTTATGATCTATGTTTGGATGAAGGGGTTCAGAAGACTAATCTCTCTCTCTCTCTCTCATCTTGTCTAATAATTCATTGCCCCAAAACTACATTACTTACAACTAATGACAATTTGGATGACCTCTATCTTTAAAATATAATTAGCAAAGTGATAATGTTGCCTTCTATATTTATTATAAATTAAAGAGCAGATATATAATTGAGTAAATTTTATATGAAAATATAATTACTTTTTTTGAACTTATATGTAAATCACCTAATTAGAAAAAAAATTATGTACAAAGATACTTTTTTTTTTTCTAAAAAAAATCTATTTGTAAATATAATAAATTTTTAAATATCTGAATGAAGTAAGTGTCAATGCTTATTAATAGAGTCTGTACCTCAAAATATTCGAAGACTTTTACTGTATATATATATATATATATATATTTCTGAAGTATAAATATAACACGAAATAAGTATAAAATTAAATTTAAATTAGGGTTATTATCGTCTTAATTAGTGATTAAGCTAGAGCAAATATATATTAGAAAAACAGAGGGCCCTGTTGTGCATGCATTGAGGAAGTACATTAATCAGTAGCTGTAGCAATGTGGGGACCTAATTAATTGCTTTGACTTGGGAAACTACACCCAATCACTTTATTGTCATTACCTTTTTTTTTTCTTTTTATAAAGTAATATTAATTCTAATATTTAATCTATTTTACGCTTTTCAAAATATCTTGTTACGTATTTAATGCAAGAAATTTAATCAACTCTCGACGGAAGTAATTAAGGTTTTATTTCAAATACTAAAAATGTTCAGTGTAAAAATTATAATTATTTAAACTAATATTATTAAAAAGTATATTTAAATTGCTTGATATACCTGTA
This sequence comes from Prunella vulgaris, assembly GCA_026898435.1. Taxonomy (NCBI): domain Eukaryota; kingdom Viridiplantae; phylum Streptophyta; class Magnoliopsida; order Lamiales; family Lamiaceae; genus Prunella; species Prunella vulgaris. The sequence goes on from JAPKLY010000002.1 coordinate 3,958,578, forward strand.
GAATAAGATTCCTCAAAATATATTATAAAAAATAATATCATAAATTATAAATGGGTTCTGTGTAAAATAAAATTATATATTTATACAAATATTTTGAATTAATTTATAAATATTGCCATTTTTAACCCATATATTTATTATACATATTCAAATGTACAATTTGTGTGTCGATTATGGTTGTCTCTATTAATAATTGAATCAAGTTGAGATAGTTTTAGTGTATCTACAAGTTAGGTTCACTTTATAATAATTAAAGTTATTTATATTAAAAAATATGGGTAAATTATAATATAAAACGTGAGTTGATTACACTGAAAAATTTATACCACTATTAACTTTTAATATAAATCTTAATTATTGAGCGTGTATACCATCCTTATTGTGAAAGTTTTATACTATTATTTTTTACCAATAATATAATGTTATTGATTGAGGCAGTATGATTATGAGCCTAATTGCCTTTATTTTTACGGTCAAACATAGCTTAACTTCAGTCTCTATCTACAACACGAGACATTATTATCACAACATTAAAAAATAGGGTTAGGAGGATCATACAAAGAGCCTATATATATTATATAATTTATTATAACCATAATTAGAATAGGATAGGAAAATTTGTACAGCAAAAATTAATAATGTGATGACTTTCTATCACTCTAAAATATGAGAATTTAAATGTAACAATCTGCAAAACACAAACGTCATATTAACACTATATATAGATGTATGCTAATTCCCATAATTTTTTAATATATAGATTAAAAAACATGATAAAATAATAGTGCATTTAAAAAAATTTGAATAATATTAATGCATTTAAGAAGTAATACATTAAAAATGAAATAAAAAGATATTTTGTCTTTTAGCTCGAAAGGTGTCCATGCACGTGATGTCCCAAACACCATAAGAACCCTTAGCTCATTTGTTGTTGCTAAATGAGACCACCCTAGTTTTTAATATTTCCACCGTCCATACAGATTTTCCACTTAATTACTACGTTAAATACACCCAAACTTTGAACCAAAACCATCATAATCCATCACAATACCTCATAAAAATAAACGTCTCTCTCTCTCTCTCTCTATAAAACTCATGCACACACATTGTCCTTAAAACACACCCAATCAACCTAGCATCTGCATCACAAAAAATGGTGTCACTACAAGAACCACTTCAAGCCACAACCAAATGTGGGGCCGAGCCGATCTCGAGCCCCCGGATTTCGTTCTCGTCCGACTTTCTGGACGAGAACAACTTCATCTCCATATGTCCCCAGAGGGACGTAGGGGAGAGGAACGTCGACTTCGAGTTCCTCTCTGGGAGCTCGACGACGCCCAACATGATGATGTCGGCGGACGAGCTTTTCCGCGAGGGCAAGTTGTTGCCCTCCTGGCGCGTGGAGAAGCTCGCCACCCTGAAGACGGCCGAGGCGGCGGGCCCCGAGGCTCCGGCTGCGGCCAATCATGATCAGGATAGGAGGATAAGTTGGTTCCTTGATGATGATCCTTCTCCTAGGCCTCCCACATGCACCGTTTTGTGGAAAGAGCTGCTTAGGCTCAAGAAGCAACGATCCTCGACGCTATCGCCAGCATCATCTTCGTCGGAGAACGAGAGAAAAAAAGCGGGAGGAGAGAAGAGCAAGGTTAAAAAAGGGCTCGAGAGGACAAAATCAGGCAATGTAAGGATAAGGCCGATGATCAACGTGCCGATTTGCACGGCGAGAAGCTCTTTGCCGCCGTTGAGGCGATCGTCGTCGAGATTGGAGAGCTGAAAAAGTTGTTGGAATGTTGCAATTCCTCCTTTGTAATTGGGGTTAATTTTTTCGATGTGGGATTTTAGTTTGTGCATTGATGTTACATATATATATGTGCACGAGGTAAGTAAATTGATGAACATGAGTTTAATTTATGCAAATGTAGATGCAGCTGACTAGTTTTTTTTAATCTTTTGTCTACTACAAAATGCATGTTATCAGAGATTAGTTAATAATAATTTTTAATATAGTTTGAAAATGAATAGTTATTTCTTGTTATGTCTTTTAGCTTGCTGCAGGAAACATGATCCAGATTATATGGAACTCACTCTTACCATCAACTTCCTAATCTCTCTCTCTCTCTCTCTCTCTCTCTAAATTTGTTGGTGTTACTTTGATAATGAATGAGTATGGGACATAGGGCATTGAAGGCTGCAACTATATAACTTGTTTAAAGCAAGCTCTTCTTTAATGGTGCTACTGCCTCTGTGGCCCCCACCAGTGATACATCGGAGTCGAGGCAAGAGGCCAAACAAGATGAGGGAATAGTACAAAAGAGTATTAATTCATATACATGAATGCCATTACTTTATATAAATAAAAATTATAATAACACTTTTGGAGGAGGTGAGTAATTGTAATCAAAGTCATAGTGTGTGTTTGGAATGACTCAACTATGACTTTGATTCTCAAAAACAAAAAAATCAACCATAGTTCAGCTATATGAGAACTACGACTTTCATTTCATACCATTTCCATTCCTATACTCTTCCCTTCCTTACAATTATACCAAACGAACCCTTAGTACTTTATATTATGTAGATTGCTTAAAAAAAAAACGAAACCTATTTAGTTAAATATTGTGGACAAAAGATGTAGGACTAATTTGGTAGAATAAATGAAAAAATAGGCATAAATAAGAACTGTGATATTTTTAAATGTGATAAATATTAATTGATATTTGATAGAACAAAGTAATTCTTAAAAAAAAAAAGGTAGAAATTTGAGAAAATGTCTATTTTGCATGTTTTAACATAACCTTCATCTTCCCCAAATTTAAATTTTATCAGTTTCTTCAAATTTGAACCTTATTTTCTATGAAACTGCAAAAATTGAAGGAAAAAATACAAACTATATTGCAAATTAAAAGACAAATTTTAAATCTTCAGCTGCCGCCGTGGTAGCGTGGTAGGAACCCGAGCCACCTCGTCGAGAAGGAGGCTCGGATCCCTTTTGTGAAGAGCTACAGTGATCATGTCTTCTTACCGTTCCTTTTCTTTGACAGCCATGAAAATCGATATGAACTACCAAACATTGTAAAAACTCACTTTTCTGGCCGTTTCAGCCCTACCAAATGGGTCCGTACGACGTGACTGCTCGAGGAAGTGTCACTCCAGGAGTGGAGATTCAACTTTAGGACTGAAACATACGACGTTCCCAATTTAACAAGACAACAATGTAGACGAATAAGGCGTAATCAATAGCGATCAAGTGATTGAGAGATCAGCAGACATCAACTTTACAACATGATTGTAACATTTATATATCAATCCTACCTATACAGCAAAGTCACACAAAACTATATATGTTTCTTATTCTTTTTCCTGTAGAAAGAACAGCAAATTGATACAAAAAAAGCTATCATACACATTAAATTTGATCAAAGAACACGGATAGTTACCAAAAACACGAGGATCTTACGAAGGTGGAGGAGTCAATAATGGATTTCCGGGGTTGTACCTAAGACAAAGAAGAAGATCCGAGTTAAAATATCACTCAAAGTTGACAGCAATTAAAAGGTGTAGGAGATTGAAAGAAATTCACCTGAATGTCAATCCCGGTTTTCTGGAAAGCTCGCTCGGTACTTGACCCATCAGGTTGTTGTTTTGCAGGAAGCTGAAAACAGAAAATGATATTAGACTCTGCCTAAGAGAGAGTGCTGATGAAAGCTCAATTGCTCTTTTTCTGAGACTTACAGTTCTTGCAAGTTTCGTAAGGTTCCCAGTGCTGGAGGGATCGTTCCATGCAGCAAATTGTCTTCCAGATGCCTGAACGTGAAAACGGATTCCGAATAGACGATCACTATATAGTTGTTTTTCATGCAAAGATAAAAATATCCCGATATTTCTCCGATATATCTATTTTTCATGGTCACCGATATCGATATTGGGTAGAAACAAGGGTGACTTACATATTGGTTCAAAAAAGTCGTTATATTTACAAATTGGTTCACAATATTTGTACAAAAGCATGTTTTTTTTTCTGCACATAACCAATTTGTAATTAATGTCAATTTTGTAATTTTCCCTAGAAACAATATTTTCATAATATAAAAAAAAAAAATCGATCCGTAAGATCAATATCACTCAACTTTTTCAATAAATTGACACAATATTGTTAATATATCGAGAGAATATAGAAAAATATCGATGAATTTTGGAAAAAAAAATCAAAAAATGATTGCACTTTATGTAAATTTATCACGAATGCAAAACTTGTTCAAATTCTTTTCTTAAATTTATATATTAAATATCTGTTATTAAATTTTCATAATATTTAAATTTACTGATATTAATATATCCATCGATATTTTCACAAATTTAAGATCCCGAAACTGATATTTTCAATCTATTTGTTACTCACAAGAACTGCAGCCCCTTGAGTGAACTGAGGTCCGGGATAGTTCCTGACAACCCGTTATTTCCCAGCAAGCTGTTATAAAAATAACGGTTCACAACTTTAAACGAAAATTATATAATCAATCTGAATGTCACATATCTGAACATATAATATTTCCAGATTATAGATTCACTCACATGCTAGTTAATGCTGTAAGCTTGGCAATACCGGGCGAAATTGATCCCGAAAGGCCCATGCCCGTCAGGTTCCTATAGGGGAATAAACTTGAGTAAGGCCCATGACGATAGAAACAAATCAAGAGAGTGTATATATATATATGATCCTACTCACAAAGAGACTACACGAATTCTGCGTCCTTCAGAACAAGTGACTCCAGTCCATGAATATCGGCTTGGTAAACATGGATCACCATTCCAATCCACTGGAGGGTTCCGGAAGCTTCTCTTCAAGTTTATCATGGCAATTACTGCAACCAAGAAGGAAGTAACAAGGATGTTTAAATATAATCCCAACTAATCAATCATTATATGAGTTGAAAGTTTTCTGGCCCCGTAAATTGTCTATTGTCAATTTCGGTCTAAAAAGTAAACCTTTTCGAATTAGTCCGAATATTACAAACTTTGTCCAACTTTGGCCATGAAATCGCCGGAAGATTGTAAACAATATGTCACACGAATATCATGTGAGGATTTAGTTTGGGGCTAAAATTGGATATAGACAAGTTATGGGGCTAAAATTGTTAATTGGACACGTTATGACACCAAAGTTGGACATTAATCACATGATATAACACATCATTTCAAACTTCCAGTGAATTTAGGCTAAATTGGAAAAAAAAATTTAGTTCCAATCGAAAAACTAAACTTTTTTTGGATCAAAATTGAATAGTAGATAAATTATGTGATCATAAAACTTTTAAGTCATAGGATTAGACTGTACCATCACGGGGGAGAGTTTTCCCTCCAGAAGGGATCAGTTGAAAAACCTCTCCACCATTAATCAGAGGGCCGGCAGTTGATCCACGAGCAGGAGTCAAGGTTAAATTTGTAATTCCAGCGAGAGGCCACTCTTTTGTGAAAACGACAACACCAGCTGGAGTTGCAGTCAAGTTGTTGTAGTAAGGCACTCCGTTTATGGTTATGTCCATAGTTCTTGAGTTCCCGGAATGAGAAGTTTGATCATCTGCAAAGTAAAGGGCAATATAGTAATGCTCTCCGCTAGGAAGACGACCTGGAGGCCAGGGTAGTATCAGAGGTTCGACGAGGCTTTTGGCGAGGCGTGTTTGGAACACCTTGGGAGGAGGCAAACTCCAGATACCAGAAACGGATAGGTCTTGTAAGGTTGACTGGGGAAATGCGTCTGTCCCGAATGGTTCCCAGTATCGATTAAATTGATCATCGGGATATCTGTGAATATCAGATACAATAAATTCTTCGATTATAAATTTTATTTATGGTAAGTGAATAACTCATCAAACCAGATACCTCATAGTGAAAACTCTGTTTTAATGGAACAGTTCTTATGACTATGAGACCTACGAAAGCAGGCATTATACAACGATAAATCAATTATGTTTTTTACTCCATATCAACTAACACAATTTGATTCAGCAACACAGTAAAGCCAAACCGGGTAAATGGATGAGGAATTCGCCGAACATAATTCATGTAAGAACCTCAAAAGCTGGCATTATACAACAATCAAGAATGTAGTTTGGAAATTTTTCTTGTTTCTTTTTCCAAGTAAGAACATGAAAACTTAAAACTACTATCCTTATGAAACGAACCGATTGTTCGGCACATCAGCCATTTATTCAATTCTTACTCATTATAACAGATGCTACAAGCTACAACAATACCAAAGGCCAAACAATATAGACTAACTAGAGAATCATCAAGCAGTGAGATAACTACACATAAATAAACACAAACACCAGACAACTATGGATAAATAATCACAAAACCAGTCAAACAGAGCAACACTCTTCGACGAATTCAATGGTTTAAAGCCATCAAACTCAAGCATATCGAAACTCCACATAAAAAACAATAAGAAGGGAAAGACTCACCCAATAACTGGCCCATCATGCCCAAAACTATGCCTAGCAACCAAACTCAAACCATAAGCTCTAAAATCAGTAGAATTATACAACTGATCCCACAAAAGCACAACCTCAAGAGCAGAGATAAAAGGGTCAGAATCAGTATAAGTATTAGCAGCTAAACAAACACTCAGATTCTTCCCCGTAGGCATAAAAACACCTTCATAGTAACTCGAATTCCCACTCAGATAATCATCGGTTGTATTCACCACACCCCAGAATGTCCCATCAACAATCTGGTCAAAAACAGGGGGATTAGCATTTCCATTCACCCCACCATAGTAATAAGTTGTCCTGACTAGGTATTTCCTCGTCCTATCAACGGGAATTTCGTAGCAGAACTTCTTTAGAACGTTATTCTGCAGCGGAAATGTTCGAACAGTAGCCAGTGTGGGCACAAGCACTCGTTCGTTGATGTCCTTTGATGCTCCTGATGATATGTAGTCCTTGTCTGGTATCCATTCCAAGCCGTTGGCCGTTGACCCAGCATACGCGCCGCAATCAAGAAGCACACCTGGAAAACACAAAGGGGTTAAATTGGGAACCCTAAAGGTGGTATTTTTAATGGGAAAAACGCGAGCCCAGATTGAATTTTGGCAAGATTTGGCGAACCCATCTTCAAAATCAATCAAGAAAACAATATGAAGTGAAGATTGGAGAAAGAATTGAGTGAATCGGGTTTTGGGAAATACCGGTGAGGGGTTGAGAGAGTGAAACCGGGAAGAGGAGAAAGAGCAAGGAGAGGTAGAAAGGGGCGATCATCATGGTGGATAGTGGTAAGAGGAACAGACATGAGAGAGAGAAAGATGGGGGGTTTTAGAGAGAGAGAGAG
>JAPKLY010000002.1:4005906-4047705 GCA_026898435.1 Prunella vulgaris
TAGGGTTTGGGACGACCCTCTCGAGTACAAGCCCGAGCGCCACGTCAAAGACGACGGCTCGAAGGTTTTGCTGGTGGATCATCAACTCCGCATGCTATCGTTTAGTAGCGGAAGCCGAGGATGTCCGGCTGTCGTGCTTGGGTCCACCATTACGACCATCTTATTGGCGAGGCTCATTCACGCTTTTAGGTGGGCCCCACCACCTGATGATGTAAATGGCAAAGGCATTTCTTTAAATGAGTCTGAACATGACTCGGCGTTGGCTGACCCAATGATTGCTCAACCAAAGCCTCGATTGGATCCCACAGTTTATATCTTCAACTCGTGACTAAGAAATGAAGTAGTGTTTTTTTTTCAATTATCTCTGGATTAAGTCTCTTGTGCATCTGGTGTACGGTGCACTCACTCAATTGTTGAGTCTGATTATTTTGAAAAGTGTAAATTAATTACACTAAAAAATAACTTTATAGTGAGACATTCAAATAAAAAATTTGTAATTTCATATGTGTCCGAATGAGTATTACTATCTTTATCCATAAAATTTCTGTGAACTAAATTCATACAAATTTTTGTCATCAATATTTCGTGCAATTTTATCCACATGTCATTTTCAAGTTAGTTACATTATGGGTGTGAATAACTTGTGGCTCCCATTCAACATGTTTTTTGTGAGAATATATAGCTTTGTCCGTGCAAATACAGAATCCACACATGTTACAGCGACTATTGTTCCGACTGGCTTTACTTTTGCTAACGCTCCATCTTCCCGGCCCTCCTATTTTTACAACACAATATCAAAATTGGAACATTTACATAAGAGTAAGTCTCCTGTGCACCAGTTATACGGTGCAACTCAAGTTTATTTTTAAAAAGTTACATAATTTATTACTGAAAAGTTGCACAAATTATTACTAAAAAGTTACACTATAAAAAATATACTTTTCAGTAATAACATGTGTAACTTTTCAGTAATATTTTGTGTAACTTTTAAAAAATGAACTTGAGTTAGCACCGTGTAACCGGTGCATACAAGACTAATCATTTAAATAAATTAATATGACTGCGAACATATGAGTTTTTGCGGTTGATTAGATATCTCAATAACCTAAAAAAAATTCTCCACAACCCTGAGTAGTGGCGAGAGAATGCAAGAAAAATATTTTTTTGTAGGACTGTAATTATGTGATAGTTGTAACTGAAAGACAATATGTTTTCAAATTTGGAAAAGTAGGACAATAATTTTAAAAAGTTATAAATCTAGGCCAATTGAGCTCGCATTAGGTTTAAATCCGGGCTCAATTGGTCTAAATTTACAATTTTCAAAATTATTATCTTACTTTTCCAAACCCGAAATTATATTATCATTAAATTATAATTACCTTATAATTACTTTCCTAAAAAAATATTTTCTCCGTAAACATACATATTGTCTAATTATAAATTTAATACTTACAAAAGAAGTTTGTCAGGAGTACTACTAACTACATGCATGCAGGATCTAGTTCTGGCGACAGTAGATAATCCATTGAGTGGGCTTTGGCACACATGATGAACCAACCTCATAGCCAAAGCCACACAAGAATTGGACAGAGCTGTGGGCAAGAAAAGGCTTGTGCAAGAATCTGAACTTCCCAACCTCAACTACATCAAGGCCTGCCTAAAGGAGTCGTTCCGGTTGCACCCTCTAGCCCCGTTCGATCTCACACACGTTGCGGCTGAGGACTCCGTCGTGGCCGGCTACTTCATCCCGAAAGGCAGCCATGTTGTGCTGAGCCGACCCGGGCTGGGACGCAACCCTAGGGTTTGGGAAGACGCGCTCGAATTCAAGCCCGAGCGCCACATTAAGGACGATGACTTGGAGGTCGTGTACTCGGATCCCGAGCTGCAGATGTTTTCGTTTAGCACGGGGAGACGGGGGTGTATCGGCATCGTGCTCGGCTCGACCGTGACTACCATTCTCATGGCAAGGCTACTTCAGTGTTTTAGCTGGCAAATAGGCATATGTTTCTTTGGATGAGTCTATTGGCGATATTTTAGCTTCGAGCAACGCCTCGATTGGACTCTAAACTTTATCCTCCACTCCTCAACAACTAGTATGGTATCACTATACACGCACATTAGTAGTGATCTAATAAGTGCGTGTGCTACTACTTTTTTTATCTAGCAAATAGTGAGTCGAATCCATTGTTTCGAAATAAATCGTGATATTACATCATGTCATGTTGTGTGATAAACAATTTCTTGGAAAGAAAAGTGGCCATTTATTTATTTTGATCAAATCATAATCATACATAGTAAGCTCTATTCCTCTATATGAACATGTAATCTACTTTTTTCTTTCATTTGATTTTTGATTCATATGTCACAATTTTGTGATTATTATTTTATTTGAAGTGGATATTATTTTATGTTCTTACAAATTATTTTGAACAATTTCTTGATCTAATACAGTTACAGCTAGTTAAAATATTATTTTGAAACCTTCTTATGCTTACTAGTGATATTATTTGCATAATATTACCATTAATAAAATAAAACAGACAAATGCACCTTCATTTTATATCTTTTAAATATTAATGACAATTTTTTTATTATCATCTGCACTTATAATCAAAATCGAAATAGAAGAGGTAATATTAATATCGTTAAAATGGTTATATCCATTTCTTGATTATTTTCTTTACATCTGATAGAATTTAACCAAGTGGGCAGATAAAATATAAATGTGTTGAAAAGAAAAATTTAACGCTCAGGATGAGAAAATCTTCTTGTCAACAAGATACTTAAAAATTTAGCACACAATGTACATAAGATAAACTCAGAAATTAATGATACAAGTTCAAAATTCTGCAATCTTCCCGTTATTATGTTGAGGATTCATATTTTCTCGAAACGCGATTTATCGGCTCTTGAAAATACTGAAGTGATATAAATATTGCTTCCTGCGATCAATAGTGATATTTTAGGAGAACATGACACGACTAACTCATCTAATATAGAAAACGGCGCAAGACATACCTCTGTTCGAATAGTTCTGCTTCCTTGCAGAGGACAAGTGTTCAGATAGGAATCAAATAAATCACGGACGTTTTTACCCTAAAATTACACCGATGTTTGTTTAGCTTTGCCCAAACTTGTTCATCTAGTTAAAGCAGAGATGGAAGAATTGCTGATAAATGAGATACCTTCAAATTTTGGTCCTCTTCGACGCACTCTTCCAACCCCGCAAGTCCACCAAAGGCAATTAACAGGTGCCTGTTATCAGAACCCAAAGAAACATTTAAGAAAACAACTCTTATAATAACCCTAAATCTCGTTAAAAAAAATATATACATCTTAAAATCAAATTAGTATAATTACTTTTAAATTTGAGATTTAAGGTGAAATGAGCTTAACAAGATTTCAAATTGACTTTCAGGCCCGTCTTGTTTATTAAAAAGTCATGCTTGAGCCTAATAACTATATACCAGGCCCAAGTTTTACTACGAGAAGCCTGGTTGGCTCATTCCCAGCTCTAATTGCATAATATGGTGTGTAAAATGATTAATAAATCAAGAATCAATTAACTCCAAGAACAATTAAAGATGATTATCTGTTACTGTGGATCTATAAACAGAGTTACGAACAACTATATATATCTCAATGATTTGGGTACCAAATATACCTGAATGAAGGTATAGCAAGCTCCGAAGAACTGATTACTAGCCCATGTTCTGAGGTACCAATCCGATGATCATACCCTCCCTGTATAAGAAAAATAAGATGTCAAGAAATTATGATTGTGGATTTCAAGACAAAAGAAACAGCACCAAAAGCTAATGTAAACCTGATATGGGCAGTGCTTGAAGACAGAACTAATGTTTGCAGCATATCGCACTTTATATCCCCAGTACATACCCTCTTCTCTAGGCCTTGAAGAAGGGACAATTTTCCGTGATGGACCTGAAAAGTTTGTGTTCTATGGAACTCATTGTTCTTGGATGTTTCAATCCTCACTATTAAAAGATTACTGACCTGCATCTAGATTACGATTTGTTCCCATCTCCACTGTTACTCTTATTCCAGGCTCGAGAACTTGTTCAACCATTACATTCTGCACAATTTGGTCTTTAAATTGCAAGCATGAACAAAATTGATGCATATATTGCTTTTAGCATGTATGGTAATGCATTATCACAACCAAAAAGAGGAGATTCAATGATAAAATAACAAGGACATGAAAGTGGAGCTGTCACAAGAAATGAATCAAACAATGACGGAAGCTGATAATACAAGAAAAGTTGCAATATGAGCACCTAACACCTGCATGAAACGGGTTAAGAAAAAAATGATGATACCTTGCTGAGACCCACATCAACGAGTGTCCCCATAGAACCACGATCTAGTTTTTCTCGAGTGATACCTTGAAAAAAGATCAATGCAGTCAGCAACTAAAACAGATTACTTATCCACACTTCGTGTGTGAGATTAAAAAAAAAAATGACGAAATTAATTTTAGTGCATATAATATATTAAGTGCCATAAGATCAAATGATAAATGTTCAGAAAGTAAAGCCTGAGCCTACCAACGCTTACCAATGACTCAAAAGAAGCGCAATCCTGACTCTCTAAACAAGATAATAACTCTTCCTAACTAAAGTAATAGTTTGAAAACATTTAGGACGGATCACTAAAAACATTTTTAGGTACTTAGTGATAACAAAAAAAGTTATGCAGATTTCTGAAATGTTGGAAAGCAGAATGTTGACAACTAAACTACTCCAGGTAATTGGAAAGCTGACACAGAGACTACAATTTCTGCCAAAAGACTTGGGAAGACTCGGAACACTTTGAAAGCATTGCCAGTGAGATTTTTTTATTTTTTTTCTAAAACTGTTCAAAAAAGGAAAAACATGTTTTTTGCCTAATAGGTAGTTCAAAAGTCAAGGGCATCAGAAAAAAATAGTTATCGACATGAACTTACCTGAAGTTCAGCGATCAAGTGTAAGCCATCATGTGCCCAGAGTCAAATTTCAATAATACAAGTAATTGAAGTGTAAAAGTAGTTTGATAAATATCATACACTGAAAAATATTAGCCATACAGCTGTATGACTATATAAACGTGTGGAAGATTGTAACATAACTCCATCACAATCAGCGAGTAGTTCATATCCAAATTTCAAACAACATAGATAGGTGCAAAGTTATGGGCATCAGCAATTCAAGATATCAACATGAACTTACCTGAAATTCTGCGATCAAGTGTAAGCCATCATATGCACAAACTTTGCACCATAATTATGACCTATTTGTATATACAGAGACGACTGCCTAAATTGACTAAACGAGACTGGAGATGAACCTAATATGACCCTCTGTATGACACTCCCAGACTTTAAAGACACATAAGGAAACAGAAGCATGAGATAGGAAGGTAATGTCATGAGGGAGGTATTTTAAGAGTGCAGGTAAATGGAAACAACTGGCCTTAATACACTATCTTAAATATTCCATACACATCATAATCATCAAATGTGAGACAAAAATATCAAAAATATTTTCTTACTAAAATTTTCTATGTAGAAAAAGAAAACACGCACCCAAACACAACACTTGTTAACAGATTATAAGTTGAGAATATTAATGGCTTTACATTTTCTTTTCAATTACAGGCAAAAGCACATCGAATATTCCAATAACTGAAGCAGTGCGCAAGAAAAAACTATACAGTAATAAAGGTGTGAGATGCTACCTTCTCTGTATGCAGCCCATTCATGCTTGCGCAAATGATGTGGGGCATCAAGTGGGGGCAACAGACCCTGCAGAAACACATAAAGGATCTGGATAAGTATCAGCATAGATATGCTGTTCTATCCAAAAGTTCAAATGGTACGTTCAGATACTTACCACAAATCTTAAACTGTTATGCTTTGGAAAAAGACTCTTCCTCAGATACTGTGGTGTCTCAAGATACCTCAAGATTCTCATAAGAAAAGCAGCACCATTTTCATCCTCCTCCAAATCATTGACCATTGTTTCAGTCAAAGAATCTTCTGATGTATTCTTGTTATCAACTATAACCACCTGTATCACAAAATCAAGAACACAATTTCTAATGTTTAAACATATTTGACACTTACATGCTTAACTCTGAATATGCATTCATCTAATAATGCATCCTAACTCAAACTTGCAACTAGGGTTGCAAACGAATCAAATAATTTTGATTCGATTCGATATTCATATTCGAAATTTTATGATTCGAATTCGATTACAAATATTCGATTCGATATTCGTAAATATTCGATTACATATTTTTTATAAATATTATAATGATAATAGACTTAATAGTTAGTATAATTATTGCTATTATTATTATTATTATTATTATTATTATTATTATTATTATTATTATTATTATTATTATTATTATTATTATTATAGACAATTAGAAATTTATGGCTGCTATAATTACTATTATTTTAATGATGTAAGCTCATTAGATAATAATCTAGATATCATATGCACGTATATTTCAAACTCTTACCCGAGGGTTGTAAATGAATCAAATACTTTTGGTTCGATTAGGTATTCGTATTCGAATTATGATATTCATATTCGAAATTTTATGATTCGAATTCGATTCGAATTCGTTTACAAATATTCGATTCGATTCGATTATTATTCAAATACAAATACAAAACTATGATATTCGATTCGATTCGATTCGTTTGCAACCCTACTAGCAACTACAACCACGTTAAAATAGACCCGTTACATGTTGTTAATTGTGATTAAGGGAGCTTTATCACCATTATGACATGTAGCATGTTTCTCCTAGTTCTTTCAACATGAAGCAGATAGAGTGGACTTCCTGGGTATGGGATACAGGAGCACTGGATTAGCAATCTGAGGAAGTGCAATTTTGACACACAACTAAAGAGTTTGGTGGTTATTACTCACAACCAAGACTCATTTTCCTAAATTGGATAATAAAAACTAACAATTTTATGGTCCAAAACTATGCATTGCTCCCAATAAGTTTGATGTCACAAAACTCACAAGCATTTGGTCACATCCTATAGGTAAATACCTGTCACATCAAAAACAGAGACATAGACCGACCTCATCAATTCGGAAAATTGTAGCAGCGCGCGCAACCTGGCCAGCCAACTGCAAGGAAGTTAAAATTAACAAACAATATGAGGTCACTATCCAAAAGAGCATATTCATTTACATCAGGCATTTCTGTCATATACTTCACAAATTCAAAAACTCAAAACACATACTCAATTCAAAAATCCGTATAATAAACTCTGAAACTTAATTAATGCTCGAAACTTGTCATAATAGCCTCCATTAGCAACAAACTCCAGCTGAAAACATAATCTTAAAAAAAAGGTAAACTTCTAAGTAAACATGATATGCAAGAAAACATTACACGGGTTGCGAGTTCGAGGGACTGCGCATTATCAATTATGGACCCAGGAATGGCAATGGAAACCGTGGGTATTTCAGTTGCTAACGATACGCCGTGTTCTTTTACTTTGTCTTTGTTTTTCCTCTTCTTTCTTGGATGGTTTTCGTTAGATTCGGAACCGCCATTGTCAGAGGCCGTATGATTTACAGCTTTCTCTCTCTTCTCCTTTTTCCCCATCTCTTAATCTCCGTCTTGCAGTGAATTCTTGCCTCGAAGGTTTTGTGCCAATTTAGGGTTTATTCGGTTCGGCGAATTTATGTCAGGCGGCTTGATTTGGTGTAGTTGTACAGCGCGCTTCTCCCGTGGTACAGCCTAAAAAATGGATTAGGTTAAAACCCGTTAAATGCATTTCCAACCCTCGCGTTATGTCTTGATTATCCAGACGAGTAATACAACTCCGTCTAAATAGAAATTCGCACACTACCGATATATTTCTTAAAAAAATATTCCATTCATCTCAAAAAAATATTTCATTCCTTATTTGGATGTATCAATTTTTCAACACACTTAAAAAGGAAATTTTTTTTTCTCATTAAAATCAACAAAATACATTTTTTCTTATTTTATTATTTAACTTTACACTTAAATATTTATTTTTTCTTAGTTCGCGTGTCCGGGACTACTATGAAAGTAGTTCCGGAACGGAGGGAGTATATTTTATATATAAAATAGTGACATATAAATAAAGAATTAGTCTTGTATGCATCAGTTACACGGTGCAACTCAAATTCATTTTTTAAAAGTTACACAAAATACTATTGAAAAGTTACACATGTTATTACTGAAAAATGTATATTTTATAGTGTAACTTTTCAATAATAATTTGTGCAACTTTTCAGTAATAAATTGTGTAACTTTTTAAAAATGAACTTGGGTTGCATCGTGTAATTGGTGCACAGGAGACTTACTCATAAATAAATATGTTTATGAGTATACACATAAACTAATATTTTTTTAATAGTGTACAAATTTGCATAAGACGTGCAAATCCCTATGGGACAAAGTGAGTATATTTTACAAGTCATATTTTATTTTTAAAAACTTTTAAGCCAGTGGATATATTATTTATAAAAATAAAATAAATAATAAATTAATAATATTAAATGTTATCTTTTAAGAAATAAAACTAATTTTATTAAGTATACTAAAACAAAAAGTAGATCTAATAGGCATAAATTTAATTAACAAATGAATTTCTTCATTCAAGTGAGTATAATATTGTGAAACTAGAGCTCATATCTTAATCTTGACGAATCTCATAATTTGTTTGATAATTTAGATTAAACTTATTTGTAATATTCTTTTTTATATTAATTTCTTTTTCACAAATATAAATCATCTATTTTTCAAATATTTTAAAAACACATATTCATATGCACTGTATCATATAATTATTTATCTTTTTAATTACTAAAAAATATTAATTTATCAATATTATTTATTTTCACCTACCAAATACATAAATTATTTTTATTAAAGCGAATTAGTCGATCATCAATTGTCACGGTGTAACTAATGCAACAAAGTGTAACTCTTTGAACAAAAAATATGTGATCTCATATCCAATCATTTCACAACATTTCTCACAACATTTCAATTTTCCACTATAATAAAAGTACACCTCTTGCTCAAAGATCATAACAAAGGCAGAGTGCGATGTCAAGATCCATCTCTTCTATACATGATGATCAAATAGACACCATCAAAAGATACCATATCCACATGTGCTGCTGATGATAAGAGAGATATATAATAATAATAATAATAACAATAATAATAATAATAGAGTGTTCATCCTTTAGATGAAACCTATTCAAAATCGTACTCTAGGGATCAAGTTTACAGGAAAGGTTTTTGCTGGTGCTGAAATCTAAGAAAATAATCGAGGTGTTATCCTTCGTACGGAGAGTTCTCGCCTCGCTCAACAAAAAGTTGGCGATCTTCTCCGCAGAATTCTCGTTATCTGTCCCGTTTCTCTCCATTGCCTGTCACAAGAAGATGTCAGTCTGGGAGTTCAGAAACCAGTTACCATTCTCTTTTGAGAGGGAGGATCTGGTTTTTTTGTTTCTATATTACCTGATGCACGAGCTGAACCGTCTTCTTGTTATTGATAACATCCCAGAAACCGTCACTACATCCAAAATTTCGAATATGAGTTGGAAGGAACTCGGGATAACTCAAAATAGTTCGCAGTTAGCAACTTCAAAACCACATAAACCAGATAAAAGACTAGATAAGATGGAAGCAGATTCACCTAGCTAATATAGCGAAACCTTGGCTTGATTGGTCAATGCGTACAACTTCACTTATATAAGGTTCTGCGCTGAAGCGAGCGTCCTGTTCCTTCAGAAATTTGTCTCCAAGCATCCTTGCGAGATTTATACCTGAATGGAAACAACCAGCAGATTAGCATGTAAATTGATACTCGATGAAATATTTTTGATGATAAATTCTAAACTTAATTACCGCATATTCGAGTTTCCCCATCTCTCAGAGGTGGACCTAATGCCTGAATGCGGAGTCTTTCAGAATAACTGGTTATCCTGTGGTCTTC
Source organism: Prunella vulgaris (assembly GCA_026898435.1). Lineage (NCBI taxonomy): Eukaryota > Viridiplantae > Streptophyta > Magnoliopsida > Lamiales > Lamiaceae > Prunella > Prunella vulgaris. The sequence continues at coordinate 4,015,922 of JAPKLY010000002.1, forward strand.
TGTCAACTTTATCTGCTTTCCCTCAATACTGCGGAAAAAAAAGTTTGAATCAGGTAAGCACGTAGATTGCAGAATATGCTGCAAATTCCCAATTGATGTAAGCACGATTACTATCAATACCTACTTTGCAACACAAGCTGAGTCTCCAACATTTGCACATTGTGCATAGAACTTTTCATGACCATCAGCCCAAACCAGAAGCACTGTTGCAGTACAACCCTGAAAAATAACTAATATTATTAACAGAATGTGCATCCTTCAAATACCAGAAGTCATATATTAGCAAAGCAAGTAAGGTAAATGCACAGTTCCATTTTGCTTTTGCAACGAAACCAAGATGAATGTTCAGTATATGGATGGACAAGAACATTCAGCATATTGATCAAATATTAGATTCATTGGCATTAACCAAAAGAAAGACCATGAAAAGATCACATCACACAGTACATCATTTGCAGCAACTTCCCGTCTTGTTGCAAGACATGCATGATGCTACACCATAAAAGAAATAGGAGGCAGGAAAAAGAATAATGTAATCTTGCAGACCATTCAGAAATCACTTTAAAATAAAGCATTCAGCAAATTTTAACAAGACATATTAGAAAAGAGTCCTACAATGGCTCAGTCTTGCAGAAATAGCAAGCATGAAATGGTCAAATTAAGGATGTCTAGGGGCTATGCAGTAGCGGAAGTCACATGCAAATAAGGAAATAAATGCTAAGTAGAAACCTCATAGTAGTGATTAATACGTGCTTCCGTCTGATAAAATGCTTCTCTAAGGACATCGGAAGCATCACACTGAGACAAAACCTTCTCTCTTCTGAATGAATCTGACAAGATTCCAGCAATTACTTCAGGCATTATTCTGGATAGTAAACAAACTAGAGTAAGTAATCTAAGAATTGGTGACAACTTTTGAGATAATAACGAGCAATAAAAACTTTAAAATGAGTGTAGAGGGAGCAACGCTTTTTACATTTCAAACAAATTGTGTCAATTGCATAAATATGATTGCAATTGCAGATACTCCAATTCCACTAGGCCATTTCTTGGAAAAACTAAGAACTTGATGATGGTCACTGTTATCAACATTTACAAGAAAGGCCCTAATCCCTAATTCAATTTTCAGAATTGCTGTTCTATCAATCTAGCAGTTGTAATGAAATAGAACTTGATATAGAGTATGGGACAAGTCATCAGTAATATTCCTAAAAATGGTTAAGGATGCAGTTTATGCTGATAGTTGGTCAGATTAGTCGAACAAGACGCTCATTGCACAACGATTACACTGAGTTTCTGCACCCCAAAAAGGACGAGCTCAAGTCAAAGGACATGATATACTAACTTGCTAACTGATGTAGCTGCATCTGCTCCTCCATGTCCATCACATATGCCGAACATTCCAAACTGCAACATGGAAAATTAGAAATAATAGTCATTTGAGGTATGCAAATAGTACCTAAGAATGAGATTGTAATTAAAACCTGATCAATTCCAGGAAGAGGCCATTGGTAATAACAGACATCCTCCATGGCTAACTTTTTTCCTCCTCGACGCAAAGCCATGGGATCTGATGCTATACCAACCCCAAAAGGGATCTTACACTCTGTCTGAGTTGTAATATGGGCCTGCCGGGATGATAAAAAGGAATAAAAATAAGTATTCACTCAATAATAGACTGATTATGCTGCAAAATGAGACACCAGCTGCAATCAAATTTCAACAAATATGTCAGCCACATACCAAAATCTTTGATGTTGTGCCTAAAGTAACTGTGTCACCGCTTGAGAGCTCAACTGGATTACTCCAATGTCTGCTCCCAGATTGAGGAGAGTGGAGTGCCTGGGAGTTCAATATTGTACCATTCAAGCTACCCATGTCAACCAGCTCCCATTTTAGTTTCTAAAACATGATGAAGTTAATATAGCACAAAGGATATACATAATATTTAGTGAATTGTGTATCAAAGTGGTGAAGCTTACATTATCGTTCCAATTAATCATTGCATGCTTGCCAGAGACCTCAGAATCCCTAAGTATTACATCACCCGGGGATACTCTTCCAATTGTCACTGGAAGCTTAGATGTATTAGTTGACTGTACAGAGTACTGGAGCCCACGAGAAGGACCAGAGACTACCTCCAGCTTTAGAACGCTTCCTGCACTTCTAAGAGAACAACATGATGACATGTTTTACATATTCAACCATTTGCATAACAAAAACATTAGTACATCATCAATCAATGAGAAGAAATTACCCCGGTTTGCAGTATAACTAGGACTAAAGTCTCTGAAAGTATCTTTATCTGGACCATGTTTCGGGGCATAACTGACATTTCCTCTTTTCTCATATATCTGATCTTCAGTAAACTGATTTGCTGCGAGTGGACGCTGAAGTGTCTGACCAATCAAAGTATCCTCTGAAGTATTTGGAATGTCAAGAACAAAACTCTCACCTGGAATCAGCAACAAGTAAGATTTTCTTTTTCTTGGACTCACATAAAATACATTCAGAGAAAGCAGTAGCATCTATTACTGTGTGTCAATTGGGAGGATGCTGGCAGAGGCCTTTTTTTAGGTTCTGCAATAGAGTGTGTTGAACAAAAAGACCCCTGAGTTTGACAACCAGCATGATCATTCTCGAGCAGGTTTTCAACAGTAGCTGGATCTCCCGAAATAAGAGGCCTCTCAATGTCATCAACCTGAGCATGTGAAAGCATGAAGAGCACCAACTCAAACATTTGCAATATTATAAGGGGTATAAAGAATATCAAAGCACAAATGTTTGATAATTATAGGGGAATTCCACGTAAGACCACATATATATTTTGGTATTTCCAACTCAAACATTTGCAGTTAGTTTACAAATATTAGGCCCAACCCATAAACAATAACTAAGAGCGGAAGTAACTAAGACGAAGTTATCAAAAAGTGTCTGGTTACTATAGCTTTTGCCAAGCAACAAAACACAACCAAGTATGCACTTTTACCCAACATCAGACATATGATGCTGCCCATTGTAACTATCAGGTTCAGTATCCATAGCCAGTAGCCACCAACAAGCTAAATGTCATGTTTGCTATCTTCACCAAGCATTTTGTGCTCAAACCCACAGGATACAATTTGAAATAAATCAATGAACTCAAGTTTTTAACTTTCAGTATAAACAGCTAGATGTTCAATAGATTCTTGAATTCAAACAGCAAACTTAAAATTTATATAAGTTCAGAAATCGATTAAAGTCCAGTACTAAATCCAACTTCTTTTCCCAAAGAAATACCAAAATTTTAGTCATTATCAGCAAATCTTGTTGCCAAAAACAAGACAAAGAAAACTCAAAAGTTTAAGCATAAAAGAAATATCCTTCATTTCTCACTACTCACAATCGGTTCACATGTTTGTGATTAAATAGGACAATTTATTCTACAAAAAACTGTCTTTGAAGAAATCTTCCATAATACAATCCTTGCAAACCCCCCACTCCGACAAAAAAAAAAATGAAGAAGTTCATAAATCCATTAAAAATATCTGAAATGTATCAGCTCGGAGAAAAAGCTGACTAATTAATCTTTTCCAATTCTAGCATTGATCAGGAAATGAAACCTGCAGTAGAATGAGTGAAAAGAGCTAAAATAATGCACGCATAATAAAATGCTAAACACCAATAATATTAGATCATTGGGCGAAAATGGCCGTCAATAACAACAAACAACCAATGCGATTTCAACTCCTACAATCAAGACAAGGCAAGGCGCTCCTAAAACTCAAATCGCACCATGACGGAAATAACAAGTCACCAATCCCCACGATTAATCCTTTCAAAACCTAATCAAAAGAAAAATCGGGCGATAAATCAAATCCAAAACACAAATCCCAAGACTAACCCTGATCGAGCCGGAAGCACGGCGGCGGGCGGCGGCGGATGAGGTGGCGGATAGGAAGCGGCGCCATGGTTTGAACTTGCAAGCGATGAGGATGATGATTAGGATGAGCAGCAGCATAAGAATCAGTATTGCAATACTCAACGGCGACGACGGTATCAAAATGCTGCTGCTGCTAAGACGCATCGCCTTCTCCATCGGACTGTTACTGCTATGGTTTTCTCTCACTAGAAACGATGAGAGAGAAAATTACCCCATTATTTTATTTTTGTTTTTGGAAATTGGATTGCAACCAACCATACCAACCAACAATACTGTGTGACTCTGTGTGTAAGCCTCTGCGAGAAGGTCGCTTTGAAATGGTCGCTTTTTTCTTTTTTTTTTAATCCCATTTTGTTGCCATTTATTTTCCTTTTCTCCCATCACTACTAAACTACTTTATTTATGATCTCTTAATTGAAGAAAAACAATGCATGCATTTATTGTATATATTCTTGCAACTTAAATAAAATTTTATATAATTAAATGAAATAATAGCAGGTTGATACAAAAATAATGCATTATTTTTAAATAGGTACAAAATTTTGCATAATAGTGTAAATATAAGTTGAATAATAGAGTTATTTTTTGCATATTGTACCAATCTGAAAGTACTTCTTATTTTTTATCATTTCGTAATTGGTCCTTATATTTAAAATGGAGGATATGTATAAGGCATTGGTCGGTATAAAACATATTCCCTCCGTTTTTAATGAATTTACACCCTTGAAAGTGCACGTGATTTAATAAAAATGTATTTTTTCTAAATAAAATAGTGGTATATGGATAAATATGTGTATAATTTTTTGAGTCTGGACGCAAATCGATATTTTTTTAGTAGAGTGCAAATTGATTTGTGACAACACAAAATAGAAAGTGTGCAAATTGATTTAGCACGGAGGGAGTATTTGATTCGTATATATAAACAATAATAGTAGATATACTTTTTGGATGTCTTTCGATAGTTTTTTTTATTTTTATTTTGTGCATGTATAGTAAAATTGCAAATTGGCTTAAGTGAAATAATTTTCTTTGAACTAAATACTTATTATGGCTGATTTTCCCTACTAAATCACATTGTCTCACAACTAATTCAAAATATTTATAAACAAATTTGGATATGCAAAGGTTATGAATATAAGTAGAGGTGGAAACCGGGTGAAAAAAGATTTGTTCAAAATTCTACCAAACTATTTATTAGGTGATATGTGATATATTTTTCTCCTTTTTAATATCTATGAAATAGACTGTTAACTTTTAATGGTAGTAAATCCATTGAATTATTCGTGATTTTGTATTTAAATCACAAACTTTTTTGGCATTATATATAAATAATTGTATTTTAACATAAAATTATTAAACTCTGTTAAATATTATCAAATATATTATTAATCTTAATATAATCTTAATTTATTTTAATTGAGATGTGATATGATTGCATCACTATGTCTAATGGCACGATCCAATAGATCTTTGTATCGAGTAGCTGGATCATATATCTTATCATAAAAATTGTTGCACGAGCGGCAGCACCAATTATGAGAAATCCACCACTCCATATGTGATGTGTGAACAATGATAATTGTGTAACATAGTCAGTAGCTAGATATAGATAAGGGCGCATGAAATATATATGTACATAACTAGGTTTAGAGATAATTTAGCATGTCATGACATTGTTAGGATCTCATATAATTCTTTATGGTTGTTTCGTGTAAATGGACCTTTACAAGCTTTTAAAATCTTTTAGTCCATTACCAATACCCAGTTGATCCTTTTGATTTGATTTTTTAAAATAAAATATGTTGTTGCGTGATTGATTAAAAAAGTATATATATTTCCCTCAAAACTCTTCATAATTTTGTTCCAATTGGAATGAGAAACACAAAATTATTCACCAATTATGTCCATCTCTTCCACTGTTTGCATTGTTTAATGTCAATTGAATTTTTTCACAAAGATATTCCTCACATGTTAAACCATTAAAAAAAAATCAAAATTTAAATTAGATAATATTATATGAAAAAAAATCAAGAAAATATTAAATAGAGCGATCCGATTTACAATTTTTTTGTATTTTTATTTTGTTGGAACCATAACAATACAATCATACAGTCCCATGATAGATGTTAATTTAAATAAATTAATGAAGTAAAAATGAGTGGATCATATTAGTGGGAAATGAAAGCAGCCATGCGGTTGATGAGATATTTGGAATTTTCTTTTTCAGGGGAATGAATATGGAAGCAGTGATCCTCTCCGGCGACCTCCACCGCCTCTACTTCACCTTTCCACCCGCTCTTCTTCACCTTTTCCGCATATAGTTTTCCCCTCGCCGTCGTTGCGTCCTTCTCCGCCAAACAAACCATAATCCTGGAGCAACCGAGCCCGGATAAGCTCGGAGCTCCATCGGCGAACGGATTAATCAACGGATCATCAATCCCGCCGGCGGCCGATGGGTGTACCAACAACCAATTCCTGTACAGTAAACTCTGCTCTCTGTCTTCTTTCGGCTCCTCTCCGATCGGATCTGAACCCCAGAAGTATGGCTGAGAGATAATAGCGCCAACGATTTTCACGTCTCCGGGCAAGAGATGCGACCCGGCGCGCATCGCTAAATTGTGAGCTATATTCGCGCCGGAGCTTTCACCGCATAGGAAAAGACGATTAAGATCGCCGTGATTAGCGATCCATTCCTCTTTTTCGACTCCATCGACGGCGTGGGAACAGATCCAACTTAGAGCGTCCCAGGAATCGTCGTACGCCGCCGGGAGAGGGTGTTCCGGCGCGAGGCGGTAATCGACGGAGACTACTAGAGCGCTGCACGCGGCGGTTAAGACGTTGGTGTAGCGGGTCTCGAGGAGAGAGAAAGTAGATCCGATGCAGAAGTAGCCGCCGCGGAAGTAGACCAGGATGGGAAGCTTCTGAGTGGGTTGGGAAAGTTTCGGGAGGTAAACTCTAGCAGAAACTAATGGGGAGATTGCGATGTCTTTGGAAGCGACGCCGGTGGTGGAATCTTCCGGCGATGGAGGTATATTGGGCGTTTTCAGGAGGCGCTCGACGGTGCCGTCAGAATAGACTTTGATGATCGGAGACAGATCGGTGAGAACCTTTTTGGTGGTGGAGACCAACTTTTTCGGAGTAGTAGGATTGTTATAGTCACCGTCGTTGGCGCCGGCGGGTGGCAACGCTGCCTTTTGTGGATAAAGTCTGTATGATGATTTATGTGAGAGAAAAGATGGGAATTTAAAAAATGGAATGGCCATTTTTTTAAACAATATATTTTGGCGTTTGTGCTGATAAACTTAATATAATAAGGCGCAAGTTATATGCACCCACCCACGGGTAGAGCTGGCAAACGGGCTGGGCCGGCCCAGTCCAGTCCACTGGACCAACTAATGTTCACGGGTTGGCCCATTTTTAGTCGGGCCTATTAAAATTGAGTTCAGTCCAGCTCAATCTAGCCCACGGGCTAACGAGCCAGTCCGGCCAATTTTTTTAATAATAATTTTAAAAATTATATTATAATAATTGTTGCACTACTATTAACTTATACTTTTACAATCCACAAATCAACAACACAAATATAAAATAAAACTAAAACCACAAAGCAGTTCATAAATAGAGAAGAGGCGGAGTCGTGTGTTCTCCTATTGAAAATTAGGAAACTAGGGTTTGTTGAATTATGAGGTGTATTGAAAAAATGAAAATAGTACACACAAGGCCCAAAAATCTTAGAGTCCATTATTTTTAATTCTATTATTTTAAAATAAATTTAATTATATTATTATTAATTATATTATTTTAAACGGCCCGATTTTTTTTCGGGCCACTGTTTTTTTCAGTCCAGCCCAACCCATATGGGCCGGGCCGGAATTGCCAACTCTACTCACGGGTAATTGATTTACAGACACCCTGACATAATATTAATTATAATACAATTAAAAATGATAAAAATATTTTTTTATGAACTAACAAATGCACCCACCACAATTGATTCTCGCCATCTCATTTCAACCATTTTTCTATTCCGGCAATAAAATTGATCGTCCCAAAGATGAAAACAACGAAAGACCGAAACAAGAATGACTGTTTTTTTACTGTTCTCAATGGCATACAGAGGCTTCGATCAACGGCAAGAATAGGGGCGTAAATGGATGCGGCTTCCACGGACAATGGTGATGTTTCTTTCTGTGATTGTGACGCCTGTGCATTCGGAAAAAAAGTAGAAGGTAGACATTTTTTTTTAGGATTTTGAAATTAGAGTTTTATCTCTCGGAGTGAGATTTTTTTTTTTCAAAAAATTAGGGATTTAGACGGACTTAGGTTTTGGTTTATTTTCTTCAGGAGAGAGATGTATTTCGTTAAAGAAATTTGAGTATAGAATTTTTTTTTTCAATGCAGATGGTGGTGGCTTGATTGCTGATTCAAGGACGAATAAACATACTCAAATTGACCCATTGGCATCACTTCAAAAATTTTAAAAAAAGTAATTTGAAGTGGTGTACTACCGACAATAGTGGGGAATTCGATAAAAAAATTTGAAAAAAATATTATTTATCGCCAAAATTGGCTGAATTTTTGTAAAGTTTTCAAAAACTTCTTGCACATAAAAGGTTTTGAGATTGAGGAAAAATTTTGGTAAAATCTTTTCAAAATAAGACCATCTTTTGGCCAACTTAATCGAATTTCAAATAGAAGATTTTGAGATTAAGAAATTTTGAATGAATTTTTTTGATAATATTAAAAAAAAAAGATTATTCGGTCAAATTGACAGAATTTTAGTAAATTTTTTGAAATTCTCAAATAACCGTGGAAATAAAAGTGGAGATAATGTTGACTGATTCTTCCTTCTTTTTTTCTCTTTTTTCTTACGGTATTTTAAATTGTATTATGGTGGGTTATTTATGCCTTTTTCTATAATATTATAGTTATTACTTATTAAAAATTATGTGTAGGTGCACTACTAACATGTCTCATATAAATCTGCACTCAAATTGGGCCGTCCAACACGACATTTTTTGGGCCAGGCCAGTAAAAATATCAGCTCTTCTGTTCACTAAATTTATGTAATTTATTTTACGTTTGTTTATAAAATATACTGTCTCCGTTCCAGATCAATTTGCACACTTTCCATTTTAGTTTGTCCCAAACCAATTTGCACATTACTTAAAAAGAAAACATCGATTTGCGTGCACACTCACAAAACTTTCCACACATTTACCCATACACCACTACTTTATTTAAAAAATACATTTTCCTTAAACCGTGTGTCATTCCAGGGGTGCAAATTCCCCTGGGACGGAGGGAGTATTTAGTTTTTTATATCACTTTAATTATTACTTTTATAATTAATTATTTTATTTATATACTCACAATATCTTTATTTTATCTATTTCTTTTTAAAACTCGTGCAAATGCAATGGTGTGCATGTTTAGTGGACGGGAGGAGTATAAAATAATGACATATAAGTTTATGAATCTGCACATAAAATTAATACTCCCTCCGTCCCAGAAGACATTGCGGTGTTTTTTAGGCACGCGGTTTAAGAAAATAGTTTAATAAGTACATTTTTGTGAATATTATGTGCATTGTGAGAGTAGATTTTAATAAATGATTTCCACTTTTAGGCATACAAACTTTTTGTGGGATAGACCAAAATAGAAAGTATGCAATATCTTTTGGGATGGAGGGAGTATTTTTTAATAGTGTGCAAATTTGTGTGGGACGAATTTAAAAAAAAAAAAAAAAAAGTAAACAAAAATTTTCAGCGAAGAAGTTGGTATATTGCATGAGAAAAACATAGTATATAGTAGTAATACAATAATGAGTTCATTTTTCGCAAAATGGTCGTAGAATTTTATACTTCCACATCTAAGGACTGAGGTCTTCCTTGAGTGTTTCATAACATACACACTACAAAACTCTCATAACACTTAATTTCATGCATGATGAAATAAGGAACAAAAAATCTTCCGTCGAGCAACGCAACAAAATATGGATGATTTATTCCGCAATTATTCACTAAATTCTGTCACTAGTGGAAATGAAATCAAATTTTCAGCTGCATATTTGAATCATATTGCTACCTATGGCTACCAAACTTACATTTTTAGTTACCCGGAGATGCAAGCTTTAATCAATCTCTGTGACGCAGCAAGATTCTGAAGTTCGGAGATGATGCTGGAGCTGCTGCAGCTTCTTGACGCATGATCTCTGTAACACATAAAATTCATTTTTATGCTTCAGAAAAAACCTGAACTAAAAGAGAGCGTGCATGCTAGTTTCATTGTCTGGATAATTAATATTACAAGCTTGAGTGAAGGAAGGAAAGTAGACCGTGGATGGAGTTCACATGAATATTTCAATGAATTACTTTTACTTATGAAGCAAATAACTTAGAACGAACAAAGATAAATGGCTGCACTGAGATCTAGCATAATAGAAACACTTGCCTCTGGTCCTTTTTATCTCTTCAGCAAGTTCTTCTTCCCATTTCTTCTGTAGCCGCTGAGAATTAAGAAGCTCTTTAACGTCCTCAGAAGCTTGAGGGTGTACACCTATTTTTGATGCACGTGTCGAACATCTAGCAGGACTCATGCTGCTCTTGACATTAAAGGCAGTGGAAAGTCTTCTAGGTGACTTACTTTTTTTTGGACATAAGTTGTAATTACTTGGAACATTAATATTTTCCTTGTTCGAACCAGCAACATTCGAGGAATTATAGAATTCATACAGAGGTGTTTGGAGCTTCTTTAGTTCAAATGCCTGCAAGAAAAGGACATAGCAACCATAAGTGAGGCTCTGTTGTTTCAAAAGAATGTGGGGGTGGGGGAGGAGAAATATAAAAAGAGCGCTAAGATGGACAGTTCTGCTTGTGTCTTCGAATGTCGAACTTTTGCCCAACCTTGGAAGATCTGGATGACTAGTTTAAATCTTTTACAAGACTAAGATTTACATTTTCCTGAACACATTGAGTCATTGCTGAACAGTGAACACAGAATGAAAGAAAAGAACTTTGCTATTTTGTACCTTTTCATCAAGAAATGCTCTAATCATCAATTCCGTTACTTCTTCATCATCTTCTGCCACTGGCTGCCCTCTTGGAGATGTGAATCCCAAATGGACCTCACAAGATGAAGTAAATACGTTCACAGAATCAATAGTTTGATGAGGAAGAAACTCTGTCCTGCTTTTATTCGACTCTCGGATTTCATCAATCTTGCACGGCCAATCATCATCGGGATCACACATTGGATTAAAACTCTGCACAAGTAAAACATAATAGTCTTATATGAAATCATATTTGAGATGAAAACCAAGTTGTTCCTTCCAACCTCATTACAATCATTAGAAACTGCAGTTGATGTAAATTTCATAGATTCCCCGAGTACAACATCATCGATTTGACACACGTCATCATCAAAATTGGCAGGTTTCCACATGGAGGGTTGACCAGGACTAATACTTGAGCATCTGGTGCCACTCGAGTTGCCAATATTCCTCAAACCATTACAGGACCTTTTTACATCTAAGTTCATTCTGTAGCACGAACAAACCTTTAAAACCACAAGTTCAACCAAGATACAGTAATACATTCTCATTCTTATACAAGTAAAGCACTTACGCATTATTTATTTCAACCACATGATCTGCCATCCGCTTTCCAGTACCATCTCGCTGATCCAGATATTTTAATAGTTAGTAAAGATTGTAAATATAAAACTAAGAACTATAGTCGTAAACAAGCAGTGCATCTGCTCACCACAACTGAATTACGAAGACTGAGGTGGGATTCCCCATGTTCTCCAGTAACAAATGGATGCTGAAAATAACAACAAAATCAATCATCGTTTTTTTTTCCTATCAAACTATAGAGTTACTACAGCTTATACTGCTATAATGTTCCCTTGCAAAACTTGCAGCACTGCAGCAGTGACACGAAGAAAGCTAAAATTGCCTAAATTTGACAACCTTTAACAATTCTGATGAAGTAGGCCTCAGGTCTGGTTCCCTGCAATGATATGTGAATTGAACATTTTCAGACTCAGGAATCAAGAATGGAGGAGAAACAAATGACTTATTTTCTTTTATTATTCTTTGAAGGACATTCAACTACATACTTCTGCAAACATTTCAACAAGAAGTCCTTTGCTTCAGTGGACATATGTTCTGGTATTGGAGGATGAGATTTAGTCGTTCCCACATGAAAAAGAGCAGCAACCTCCTGATATTGCTGACTCCAAGGAGCCTTTCCAGTAGCCATTTCGATAACTGTGCATCCAACACTCCATATATCTGCAGAGCTGCACATATTTAATCAGAGAAGTCAGTAAATGAGGTGATAGCAGCAGTTTATGAAGTGAAGTATATAACAGGATTGGGGAGCAGAAAATTGATTGAAGAAGACAATTATATAGGTAACCAATGAGCAGCAACTAAATGAAGATTTACCAGCTACAAGAACTAATATGTATGTTTCTACTCACAAGCTATGCCCACTCTGAACAATAACTTCAGGTGCCATCCAATATGGAGTGCCCTTCATCGATTTTGCACTGGTCACAGTCACCTGCAGCAGTATTCATTATGCAGTTGCAATCCAGACTCAGAGCTGAAGAGCGATAGGGAAATTTCACAAATAATTAAGAACAACGCACCAATGCTTCAACTTTTTTGGATGCTCCAAAATCAGCAAGTTTAATGCACGCCTTGTTGTCAACGAGAATATTGGCTCCCTAAAAAAATCCATTTATAAACACTAAGGTAGTTGCTCAGCATCTAATACATTTTAATGATTACAATTTACAAATATCATGACAACAGACAGAAAATACCTTGATGTCCCTGTGCATAATTTTGTTCTTATGCAAGTATTCTAGTCCTATCAACAACTGTTTTGTGTACATCCTAATAACCTGAAAACACAAATAAAGGGGTAACTTTAAAAGATTAAACACCACCTCCAATGTTCCAAACAAATCAATATGGTGCACATTGCCTTACTCCTTGCTAAACAAAATGGCCTAGGCAATTGATCTACTGCAGCCTTCAACTACTAGATATAGACTTCCAGTACCTGGTTTCATATGCTATAACTATTAAAGTATCATCTTGCAAGAGCATAAGTAGTCACTTACAGATTCTGGGAAAGACCCAAATTTCCCCAAGAGAGATGAGATGGATCCACCTGGGACAAATTCCAGCAATATATTCAGTGAACCCTTCTCTCTAGCAGTTCCTAAGTATCTCTGAACAGCAAGAAAATATGCACTCAGATCATTGGTCAAACGACACTTGTTATTAAACAATGCAATATACTCTATTTGTGCTGACCACAATGTTTGGATGTGAGAGATTTTTCAGTAAGTCCACTTCCTTCTCAAGCTCGCTAATATATTCCTGAAAATTGAACAAGTTCATAGAGATATATAATACCGCAAAATTAACTGAACTGCGTCACAACATTAATTCTGTCGTGCTTCGCAGTGCACTAGAAGAAAGAAAGATGGACCTTGGACCTAGTAAATAACAACTGGAAAAGATAATTACTTGTGTTTTCTTTGAAGCACTGTTCGCGGAGATTGCAACCTGCACTCATCGAGGAAAAGAGAACAAAACTGATCAGTATATTTGACAGAAGATAACTCCAACAAATACATCATGAGCATACATTAAAAAGTAGTTTTGATCATTTTTTGGCTGATAAATTTCCAACTTGATAACTTCTTCCTTTTATCGGTCAACTGATGACTCCATGACCTTACGTTATAAGTAGTGGGACTGTAATCATCTAAGATATTCCACTTCTGCCTCTAATTTGATACTAATTTGCCATAAAATCCGAGTTAATTCCCATTGTAAATTGCCAAATCAAGACTTTCGAATTGCAAATATTTAGATAAACAACATCACCTCTTTTACAGCAAGCAGTTCGCCTGAATCGAGATTCATCCCCATGTAAACCCTCCCAAACGCGCCGCATCCTATCAACTCCCCCTTCCTCCACCGGATTGGGGGCGGCAATATAACCTCCTCCTCCTTAGATTCGTCTTCCTTTGCTGCTTTCGAAACCAGAATTTCTGCATTTTTACCGGAAACTACACTCGCCTCCTCTTCCATTTCGCATTCCGCCATCGGCGGCAGCCCCTCCTCGTCCAGACACCCTGCCGTAGCGACATTTCTCCGCGGCGTTACAATTGGAGGCAGCGCGTGAACCGGAGGTCTCGCAAAGAGTCCGGTTCTCGAATTCCTGATGCTCGACCCGATTCTATCCACAATTCCTCCCAACCCTGGAGGCACCTCGCCGGATTGTTTGAAAACTAGTGATCGGCGAACCGAGCCTATGAAGTCTTGCATCGGGGAAGTGGTCGAAACGTGATTTAGCAAGTCTCCGTGGGAAATTACAGTGAATCTTTAGGGCTTCTTCGCGATCATTTGACAGAAAGAGTAGAGAGGAGGGAAAAGGGGTTTTGACCGTTTGAGAAACAGAACAATGGAGAAGATTGATATTCTGTAACGAATTGTAATGCGATAGTATTTTCATGCTAACCCCTGCAGTTTGTCTAATTGTATTTTAACCCACAAAATATTTGAAAGTATTGTGGAATGTAATTTAGCCGTTGGGATAGTATTTTATTTTTAAAAAAAGTTATGGAAGAGATTATGGGCTTAGGCCCAAACCAACCGGCCCATACCAATTTGTCGTATATGGTGGGCCCAAATTCTTTATATTCGATTTTCCTTTTGACTTCATCATATTATTATTACCATAATACCCCCCTTTTACATAGTGATTTTCACACTGGCAATTAGCAAACATGCAAAACACATGTTTATTTTTTCGAGGGGACATATTACTTATTATATATTTATTAGAAGTAAATATCTTGTACAATAATTGAATTTTTGAGGTAGATAGAGTTAAATATATTTAATTTATTATTATTATTATTATTATTATTATTATTATTATTATTAGGATTTTTATTTATTGTTATCGGGTGTTTTTAAGGCTTTAATGCCTGAAATCCTAAGTAATTATAAATAGGTGTTTTGTGTTCATTGTATTGGAGTTGATTTGATTAATTAAAATTGAGAGTATTATCTCATTGTTTCGTGTTATGCACTTTCGCATGCATCAATTTTGTAATACAATTGTATCTTTTATCCTTATTTTTACTCAAAATCATAATTATAGTATTCAACAAAAAGTCTATTGTCAATTATGGTTTGGTGATTGTAAATGTTCAATACAAATTAGTCTTTAACTGTTTTAGTCAAATAAAATTAACTATTTAAAATACACATAAATTATACAGTACATTTATAGATATTTTTTTAAATAAAAGCAGCCATATAAAAATACATAGAAATTATATACTTTGATACATATGAGAATATGATTTGAGTTAAAAATAAAGTTATACTCCAAGAATAAGTTTCATGTACATTAAATGTATCGTGGAATTCAAATACATTATTAAAAATCACACATATTAATCTTGATATTTTTAAATGTACTTTTAATAATATGTATATTTTTTTAGCAATAATTGATATAACCATTTAAAAATGAATTAGTCTCTTGTATACCAAATGCACCAGACAACTCAAGCGTATTCTTAAAAAGCTACACAATTTGTTACTAAAGTTTTACATAAAATATTATTAAAAAGTTACACCATTAAAAAATATTTTTTAATAATAACATGTGTAACTTTTCAGTAATATTTTATATAACTTTTAATTTATATTTATGCAGAGCACCTAGTGATTATAAAATTAGATTTTTAAAAATGTATTTGAGTTGAATGGTGTATATTACAATCAAAATTAATGTGGTATTTCATTTAAACTTTTTAATTATAATTATGAGTATTAATTAAAATTACTGTCACATTATATTTATTAATTGCATTGTGAAACTCAGTTTTCACATTTGCAAGTTGCAAGTGCCCATTCCTCGCACGTTTCCCGACGCGATTAAGCACCCCCAAAATCTTGGCGGCCTACAGATACATCTACATTCTTTTCCCAATTTGCGACCACCGTCCATCGCCCACCTCAATTCTTCATAAATCATTCTTGAATCCAATTTTGTTTCTTCGCCGGAAATTTCTTATCTGCATGAGAAGAGTCGGAGTTTTGAGAAAATTCTGATTATGGAATCTTTAGTTGAAGCGACCGCCGGTGCGGTGGGTTCACTGGTTAGCACCACCATTTTGTACCCTCTTGATACCTGCAAGACTAAATATCAAGCTGAAAATCGAGCCCATCATCACCAAAGATACAGGTTCTTTTTTTTACTATAAGAAGGGAGTTTTTCCCCCCTTTTAAGTAGGTGGGGTTGTGTTAGTTGGATTTATGGAAGAAAATCCGCATGTTTATTGTGGTTATCAATTCGAATTAGCTCTAATTCTGCAAGTGAATGTTATTGTGATTGCAGATCTTCATTTCCTTATGATAGCTGTCTATTTGTGATCTCTTGGTATTTTGTTGTTTGATCTTTAAGGGTGCTGTCTTTGTAGTGAGTTAGTAAGGTTGGTGGATGTTAGTTAGGTTTTGGGAGTTCTGGTTGTAAACATAAAAGGGTTTGAAGTTAGTTGTAAAATTTAGAGTAAATTTTCTGTTTGGGATGATGAGAAATCTGGGATTGTAAAAGTGATTTTCCTTGAAGGAGTGGTGAAGTGTTACAGAATTAAAGGGATAGACAATTGGATGATGTATATATTGTTCTTGTCAGCGTAAAATGCACGTCTTTCCCTTCCTTTTCGTATTTATGTCAATAGGTTACTCATCTCGTGTGACTGAATGGAATTATATTTTGTTGGATTCCCTTAATTCGTGTGTAATTGAACCTAATTACCCGTGTGGCCGTGTTAGAACTTGTGTGTGTGTGTCTTCTATCATTTTGTACTTGTAGAGTCATCTAATATGCATGAAATGAGTCCTGAAATCCCGATTTGTGTTTGCTTTGGACAGAAATATTTCGGATGTCCTGTGGGAAGCAATATCCAACCGTCAAGTGCTTTCATTATACCAGGGCTTGGGAACAAAGAATTTCCAGTCTTTCGTTTCGCAGTTTATCTATTTCTATGGATACAGCTTTCTAAAGAGACTTTACTTGACAAAAAGTGGATCCAAGTCTATTGGAACTAGAGCCAACTTGATCATAGGGGTCGCCGCTGGTGCATGCACAGTCATAGCAACACAGGCAAGTATTCAATCGATGATCGACTTTTAGTTGGTGGATTCTAGTACAGTTCATGTTGGATGATAATGATTTGTTATATGATGATCCATTTTAAAATTTTCGAGCACATTGTAAATTTGTAGTTTTATTATGATGATCCATTTTAAAATTTTCGAGCACATTGTAAATTTGTAGTAAAACCATAAATCCATGCCAGAGAAGTATCTCAAGGTTCTATAGTTAGTTAAACTTTGAATAGAACACATATCACCATCATCTTCAAGATCAATGGCATAAGTAGAACGAAAACTTTTGACATAGTAAGCATCATGACTTACTTAGGATGTCCAATATTGGTCAAATTAACAATTAATGTGGATCAAAGAGTGAGACAGAGCGAGAGGCAACTCAGGTTCTTTGTTCCTTTGGTGTTGTAATGTTCAGATGCTTTGTTTTCGTCATTCTATTAAAATGTTGCATGGGTTATCTAAAGACAAGAACTTGTATGTATCAGTTAGATGTTTTTACTAAAGGTTATTAGTTTGTTAGTATTAATTGATTTCACTGAAAAATATTTGTTTTGTATAGTTGCACCGTTCTACTGGTGTACAAGAGTGTTACTCATATTTAGAATATTTCGGCGATGACATATATATTCGAATTATTTCAGCCTCTTGATACAGCGTCTTCAAAGATGCAAACAAGTGATTTTGGAAAATCCAAAGGGCTTTTGGAATCTCTTTCAGAGAGCACCTGGAGCGAGTTGTTTGACGGTTTAGGCATCTCACTTCTTCTCACCACAAATCCTTCCATTCAGGTTAATGCTCTATTTCTTTTGCTTGTTCCTTTAGGGCTCATTTGGTTCGTAAGATAAAACTATCTATCCGTCGAAAATATGCATGTTTTCGACGGATAGATAATTTTATCTTACGAACCAAATGAGCCCTTAGTTGACTGACTTGTACCCAAAAAAAGAAAAAAAGAACTCTGATTGTAACAAATTACGTGCAGTACACTGCCTTCGATCAGCTAAAACAGAGACTATTAAGGGATAAGTTGAAGAAAGAAGGAGGTGATTTTACATCTCCGGAAGCTCTTTCTGCATTTTCAGCTTTCGTGTTAGGTGCCGTATCAAAATGCATTGCTACCTGCATAACATATCCAGCTATACGGTAAATCTCAACTTACCTTTCTTCGTCATAAAAAAAAAAATCTCATTTCTTCATCTCAGAACATTCGCAATGTTTTGACAGGTGCAAAGTGATGATTCAGTCAGCTGAGTCCGATGAAAATGAGGATATTAAAGCTCAAGTAAAATCGCGCAGAACAGTTTCTGGGGCAATCTATGGAATTTGGGAGAAAGAAGGGATCCTCGGTTTCTTCAAAGGTTTGCATGCCCAGATCCTGAAGACTGTCTTAAGTTCAGCACTGCTTCTCATGGTAAAGGAGAAAATCACGAAGTCTACATGGGTCATAATGCTTGCATTAAGACGGTCCTTATTTCTAACCAGAAGCCGATTAAAGAGCGCTTGAAGAGAAGTTCCAGGTTAGGTCCACTCTAAGGTAAGCAGCAGAATCTCTTGGCAAATGCAATAAAGTTTAATAAGGTTGAGAATAGAACTTGTATTTAGTATTTGACATAGGAAGAATGTGTTGAAGCAAATATGCAGAGTTATAATTTTGCTGCTTCTCATGTAATAGTAACAAGTTGAGTGTATTCTCGTCGAATGATTCTTGGTGTTATGCTTTCCCCCAAATAAAATGTTGTGTTTCACAATGGTGTAACATCGTATGCAGTTATGTTACACTACTTAGATGATTGACGGGCAGTGCAATTGATCGCATTTATCATCTCACGGTTCATCTTTAAACACATCATGTGTTTTCTCCTCGTGATATACGGCGTGGAATACTTAAGAATATTACATTCAAGGGGAAAAAAAGTGGCATAGCCTGCTATGTCCATTACACATCATTATAGTGAGACATCATTGAACACTGTATATCCTCAACTACATAGTAAAAGAATGTATAACTCATGAAGACAGGCCAAGTTATATGTTCATCAACCTAGTTCACATTACAACGAAAAGACCGACGAGCAAAACCCCCACGGCACTGCTGATGGCGCCGAGACGAGATGCCCCATTATCTGAACTTGTTCCTGGTGAGTAGCCCCCTTCCGGTGTGCTTGTAGTCAAGACAACGACAATCCAGTTCTTTTCTGAGCCAATGCCAATTCCCGTGAACTTGGTGTCGTTCAGCTGGCTGGCATACTGTGACTGCGTAAAATTGGTGAGAACGAGAGCCCGATCTAGGTTAGGAACACAAGCAGGCAGTATCTGCCCGTCTCGTGTGGTGGTCACATTCAAGTGACATTTTTTAAGAAGGTTGGGATAGTCGGAGTACTGAGGTTCGGTTCCAGGTACGGTGTTGGAGCCTGTGGAGTTGGTACAAGGTTGGTTTTTGAACTGGTCTGCAATTTCACCAGCAAGGCATTCTGCTCGATCGTTCTGGGTTAGAGCTGTCAAGTTTAAGGTGCTCCGGTACTGGTTAATTCCTTGAAGAAGATTGTCTTCCTCATCTGCAAACAAGAAATTACTTAATTGTATGATGGAGATTCACAATTAAACTCAAATTCCTTCCACAAATGGCTAAGTCTGAGGTTTCCATCTAAACAGTTCATAGAATGCAATGCGAATTTCACCGCTCGAATCTGCAAGCAATGACACCGCAGACATCGGACAATGACAATAAGCTCATACTAGAATGCAAAATCACAATCAATGAAATCCACTTGTCTCCAACACATATCCACTTGCAAAATCACAATCAATGAACGCAACCCTTCTACCCAGATCTGCAATTCATAAACTTCTATGGCCAAAAAGTGTGCAGGGTATATAAAATGTGGAATACCGAATACAGTAATGGTATATGAAACTATTATACATGAAATATTAGACTTGATTAAGATTCTCTCGAACTCATAAGCAGATCAACTAACTCTTGCACGCCAATAACTACACAATCTAATGGCAAGTGCAAGTTTTTGACTTGAACATGAAGAAAGAAATCTATTCTGCAAGAAGAAAGGGGAGATCTAACATCCATGATGATGACCGCTTAAGCAAAATCTCTATTGTGATCTTAGATTATACCAAACTTCAAAGCAAAGTCAACAAAAGTTCATCCTCAATCGCAAGATTTAACAGTATACACACAATGCAAGGATGCAACATTCAAATGGACTGGTTATAAGATCACTAAACTCAGATTTGTCATATTCCCTTTTCAGTTGCCCTAATTTAGCTATACAAAATCCAAAAGAAATGGACAAATGAGCAGATTCAATCTGGGCTAAAATAATCATAAAACAGAACAATAAAAGAAGCCCGGTGCAATTCGCGCTATCAATGAATTCAGCAACCAACATAACAATTTCTACACACATTCCAAAATATGAAGATGCAACGCAAGAAAGCAAACCAGATAGTAAAATCTTATGAAAGCAAAGAATGCGGTAATTGTAAGAAAATAGTGTGGATTTTACCGTCACATCTGATGACGAGAACTGAGTGAAAGAGTAGAGAGAGAAAGAGGAGATGTAGGAGAGACGCCATTGATTTTTCTCTGGACAATGTACAGAGATTCAGCTGAGTTTCTGCAAGTATATAAAATAGAAGTGTTGGTGAAGACACGGTGGGGGTCGATGCGGTGACGTTTTGTTAACATGCCATTTTCAAAATTATTTTGGGAAAAATACAAATTTGAGCCCCTACACTTTCACATTCATTTCATCTGGACCCATATACTTTTCACTAATTAATATGGATTTTTTTTAATGTTTGTTTATTTATATTTCGTTGAAATTAAATTGAATGGTTTATTTATTTACTTATTATTTGCATTCATTTCTAAAATTCCTTACTCCATTTATAAATTTCTCTTTTTTTCATTTTCATCTTTTCTTGTATAAATTTCTTATTTTTCTTACAACTTACTTTTTTAATTCATAATATTTTTTATTATAATTCTACTTTTTCTTCTTTTCTGTCACACTAACATCATTTGTACTATCATTATCATGTTAACACTTATTCTAATTTGCATGCCTAAAACATATGTGAGGTTTATGGAAGGGCTAAGGAAATAGTATTTCTTTTTATTTGTTACTACCTCATTTCTAATATAAATTAATCCCTTTTTTAAACATAATTTAATATACTCTTGTTGAATGGATAAAATGTACTCCCTCTATCCCATAAGAACTTGCAGACTTCTCTTTTTGAAACGTCCCACAAGAATTTACAGACCCAACAAAGAAAATTCTTTTATAAACTTCACCCTCATAATATTTACATATTTACACAAAATGTCATTACTTTTTTATTTTTCGGGCCAACATTACACTCAATACAACTAACTTTTTTACTTTTTACATAAAATTTTACAAAATTATCCCTCAAAATACTACTTTTTTCACTTTATTCCACTTTTTTCTTAATTTGTGTGTCACATCCCCCTTGCAAATTGCTTTGGAACGAGGGGTAATTGATGGTGAGAAATGGAGGGAACAGTAAATATTTTTTTTTTAAAATAGAATAGGTCCCTTTTATGCACTGTGTTATCCTACAATTTAAATACATATTTTAATAATATTCACTATTTTCATTGAAAAATATAGTACTCTACCCAAAAGTTATGTACCGAATAAATAGAGGACCTATTTGTAAATTGGAAAGACTTGGAGTTCGTGGTCATAATTTAGTTGTTCTAGCCATCATGCCACGATAAAGACTAGTGACCGACCTATAAAGTATAAATAAAATATTTAACAATATTATACTATTATTACTTTCCTTTTAAAAAAATAAATAAATAAATACACATTTTCGAATGATCACGAGTTGCTAAATATAACTAAACCTGTGCATGTCGGTCATGTCTTTAACATAAACAATTTAGCATCTAGTAAAACAAGAGATATTATTCATCAAAATTGGAATTACTTTTAGTTACAATATAGTATCACTTCTCACGTTTCCGTTGAATAAAAAACAGTTGAGTAAATTTGTCTCATAATTCAAACGTGATAAAATTTTCAAGGAGTTATAAATTTGTGTTCGAAAGCTCGATCTAATTTCATTTGAATCCAATTAAATTACGTGTTACAATTTAACAAATCGAGTCGAGCTCAAATGAACTTCAATCGAGTCAAGTTTTAAAAAATACTTCATTCGTCCCAAAACTACTTTCATAGTTGTTCTGGACACGCGAACCAAGAAAAAATAAAAATGTGAAGTAAAATTAAAAAAATTAAAAAAAAATACTATATTTTATTGACTGTTGTGAGTATAAAAAATTTCCCTTTTAGGTTTGTAAAAAACTAAAAGTTGAGTTGAAACGTCCAAATAAGAAAAGTTTGAAAATAGTCATGGACAGCGCTGAGTATTAGAGCATTCTCATCAACACCAATTCTTATTCATAAAGCTTGCAGATATACCAGCAGTTCAAATGACGGAGATAAAAGGATGTAAAAAGTGACGAGGCGACTCGAGTTATAAATCGTGCGTTAGATCTGTCCGAGGATAACATCTCCACCAGAAACCTCGACTTCAGAAGGTGCCTTTTCCAAATTAAAAGCTTTAATCTTTCCATCGACCACATAAGCCGACCACCTTTGCATAACAAAATACCAAGCATCAGTGAGGGAAGAATGACATCTACACAATCGAGAGAAAGTACCTGTGGGACCGATGTCCAAGTAAAGCAGCCGATAAATCTACCATCAAGTCCAGTTTTTTGTGGAAGCTACCATCAAAATCTCCGTAAAATTCAATCTGCAACAATGTCGTTAGTACAAGAGGAATTTTCTACACGATCTATCATTATTTCCTTCCAATATAGTACACTGCAAAGCTAAGAGTGTGTTGGTTCACAATTCTCTAATGGGAATGAGAATGTGTAATTATAGTGGTAAATGAGAATGAAAGATGGTCAATTCACCTTCATCATTCTCACGCTAATACTGAAGAATTTGAACCAAACGCCCCCTAAATTCAATATCTCCGGCCAGTATACCATATACATCCACACAGGAAGTTGATTTTGTTTTCTAATTAGCACCGCATACAAAAGAAGAAACGAGGAAACATGTACATAGACGACAAAGTTTAAAAGTTTACATAGATTATGAAGTTGGTTATTTAAAAAAAAAAACAGCTATGGTAAAACGGATTATTTGAGATAAGAAAACCAGCAAGCAATAAATTCATGCAAAATTAACAAAGAATCTGCAAGAAAATGGATAAAATTCTTTAGTCTTGCCCAGGCTACACCTCTAGAACGAAGCAGCCGGAGAAAGAGAACTAGTTTCATGAGTTACTGAGGTTCCATTGCAGTCGAACACATAATATCAAACCATTAAGAAATGTTCATCTTACTCAAGTTAGTATGAGAAACTTACAGCTTCCTTAGCTTGAAGTTTCTCAGCCCAGCCATTGATTACATAGGGATCATTAACAGATACACATATCACTGAATCAACACCCTTTGCCTTGAACTTGTCAATATTATCTTTGTAGCTAGGGACGTGCTTTCCCGAACAAACTCCAGTGTATGCTCCCTTTACATAAGCACCAATAACAATGAAACTAGACTTTGTATGGAAACAGATCAATAGAGCTATGCTCTATTTGCAAAACAGAAACAGACAAGAAGATATTGTCAACGATATATCTCACTAGTTTCGATAATAATATAGACTCTGAATCCTTATGGTAGTTTAATTCACCAAAAGTTATAATTATATACTTTGCTAAACTACGTAATCAAGCTAGAAACCCAAATTTACCTTCATTGTATGACAATCTTTTAATCCTTAAACATTCAATAGAGCTATTCCTTTTATTGATATCTTCAAATCTAAATCCTTTAATCCAAATGCAGCCAAAAAATATGCCCAAAATCATACTCAATAACCTCAATAGACTGTAAAAGATAAGGCTTCATCCCAATAAAATAAACTACATAAACCTAAAAAAAAAAAAAACGAATCCACAATTCACATTTCATTAGAATTCATCACACCATCACAATATAATAAATGAGAAAAATATTCAATAAACTTACCGGAAGGCCGAAGATAACAACCTTTTTCTCCTGAGAAATCAGCCATAACAAAATTAATATCCCAACCAGGAAAGAGAAACCCTAAAACATAAAAGCCCTAAAAATTGATTTGGAGAAACAATATATGTTTCCAGTGACCTTAAAAATGTCTTTGAGAGGGGTA
Source organism: Prunella vulgaris (assembly GCA_026898435.1). Classification (NCBI taxonomy): domain Eukaryota; kingdom Viridiplantae; phylum Streptophyta; class Magnoliopsida; order Lamiales; family Lamiaceae; genus Prunella; species Prunella vulgaris. Next base: position 4,040,334 of record JAPKLY010000002.1, read on the forward strand.
GTGGCGAACTTTGAGGAAACACCCTCATCCCAAGAGCGGGCTTTCTGGAGGGAAACATCCGGTGCGGCGGATATCAGGTCGGAGCCCACTGCAACCGACGCGTACGCCCTTGATGCGTTGGCCGTCGACTTCAACAACGACGCTCGCCTCAGCAACACAGAGGAAGCCATAGCTTTGATGAATTGAAGATGCTCTTATTGATTTAATGTGAGATTTGTAAGCGAAAATAGAAGGAAGAAAAGAATCACATATATATATATAAATGACGCTTTTGGTTCTGCAGAAGTACGTTTTCTAAAAATGCACTTGGTAGTAGTAATAATATATCCATCTAATACTCTTTGTTCCAACTAAACTTACATTTTATATTTCATTTTTAAAATGTTTCATAGTAAATTTATATTTCAAATAAATATAAAATATTTTCCAATATTTACTTTATTTCAAAATATTATGCATTTATTAATTTAAAAAATTAATAAAATAAAATTTTAAAAGTATGTGCTCAACAAAATATAGAAATTTAATTCGAAACAAAGGGAGTAAGGTATTCTTGCATAATTGCACATCTAATTGTAAGCACAAATTAAGAAAAAAAATTGAGTAAAAATAACTATGGATATACTTTTTTTTAATGACTGTGTACGTAAATTAATATATTTTTAGAATGTATATGTAATACCGGAACATTTCAATAACGAACTTACAAAATCGAACAAGCTAACTAGCCATACATAAAACAATGATTTCTATTCTAGGAAAACAATTACTGTGGGCTATATCATATCCTATCAAAGACGTTGTATAGACACAACAGATTATCAAATAAACTGCTACAAGTGGAAATTAATGTTGTATGAATACTTACAAGAAATATACATTTGTTATAAGATGTAAGCATTACCAATTCGAAAAAAATGATGGGGCTTCCAGAACAGTATCGACGTTTTAAATCAAGACGGTGTAGGTGTCGTTGCATGCCATTTTTCAATGATTCCGTACCAATTCCACTGGAAAAATAAGGCGATGAGACGAACAATACTAGCAGTCCATACCTCAACGAATGCTATCAGGAACGATCTTTGAGGCGACAGACCAGCATTCGCAATAGAAAGCAAGAATCCCATGAAGTTGCAGGAAATAACAAAAGCCCCCTTCTGAATCCCCTCCAAACACTTCTTGGCGACTTCATCAGCTTGCATTGTGCCAGAAGAAGCTGCTAACATGCTGGTAATCTGCGGCCTCCTTTTCTTCTCTGTTCATTAATATCATGATATCGTTTCAAAAGTAGTTCAAACTAAAACTGATGGAACATAGAGATCTAAAGGGAAAAGAGTGCCCAAGCTATTTTGTTTGTTTTGGAATCAAAACAACGGACGAAATAATTTCTATCATCGCATCACAAGATGTGTATTTTCAGCTCTACAGACAAATGAGACTACATAACACACCTTTCAATAATTACCACATAATAGTTTGATCATAATGTAAACAAACACGCACATAGATACTCTCCAAATTATGGAATTACACAAGGAAGTAAGGATAGAAAATGTGATTTATACCTTCCAAGAAAGCGGGAGTTTCGGTGTCTGGAGGGAAGATGAGGGAGACGTGAATGTTGTCGCCTATAATCTCTTGTTGGAGAGCTTCAGCCAATCCCTTTAGCCCAAACTTACTCGCGGAATAAGCTGTATAGCCGTAAATACCAACCTGCATCGGGTTAACTAAGAGAAGATCAAGAGAAATTGAGAAATAAACTAGAATATCTCATGGATGATATTGTCCTGAAAATCCTCCATTATTTGAAATTAGCAACTTAGTATCATTAGAGGTGCATTATCTAAGTAATGCATAGTAAATCATGCATTATCTGAGTAATGATTTTCTGGTTTTCTTGAATTGGGGCTCATATATTCATTTGGTAAGATCATATCACATCAATTTAGCTAGGAAGATTCATTCACCTACCATGTTATCAATCATCAAATATGTAAAACCGATTAAATCAACGGCAGGTTTCCATTGAGATCAAGGTGGATTGATAATTTTTCAATTTCATTAATCTAAACATTTTTGAATTTTGATTCTGAAATCAAAATTCGGAACCCTAAAAATAGCAAAGCCAAATTCCTTGCTAAATCAATGGATGGATTACCTGGCCCGCCTGAGAAGACATGATAGCGATCGAGCCCGGGCCCCGACCCGCCCGATTCTTCTTCATTCGAGGCAACGCCGCTTTAATCAAATGGAAAGTCCCCATCAAATTCACATCCACCATGAATTTAATCTCCTCGAGCTCTTGCACCTCCAGCTCCTGCGGCCAAAACACCCCTTGATTACAGACGAGCACGTCGATCGGCGCCGCCTCCTCTACCACCCGCTTGACGGCGTCGTAGTCCCTGACGTCAGCGCTGAGCACTCTGACGTCTCGCCCCGTGGCCTGCTTGATTGATTGCTTGGCGTCGTCGAGCTTGGCGTCATTGCGAGCGAGGATGGTGACGTCGGCGCCCTCGGCGGCGCAGAGGCGGGCCAGGGCGAGGCCGATTCCGCTGGAACCACCGGTGATGAACACGTGGCTGTCTCTGATTGGAACTTGGACGGGCTTCGGCCGGACGATGAAGTAGAGGATGACGAGGAGACAAATGGACATGAAAAATGGGGAGGACAGGGAGAAGGACACATCCACCATTGAAGGAAGTATGAAGATCAAATTCTTGTGTTTTGGTGGAAAAGAAAGATCATTCAATTATTATTATGATCTTTATCATGGGAAGAAGATCATAATTTGTTCAACAAATAAATGAAAAAAATAAAACATCGATCGCAAAACCATTCAAAATTACATTTTTCATAACAACTTTCTTCCCTCCATATATGGTGTGCAACAATTGGTTTAGTTAGCTTTACCAAATATAATCTTTTTATAGTAAATAAATTTTTGTTAAATATTTTCATTGTCAATTGTTTTCTTTTTATGGTGAGTATTACTATGAAAATGATATTTTATGAAATAATTAATATTTTTGTGGTGAAATTACAGTACATTGTACATCAAAATTTTGATCGAACTTAAATAATTCAATATATTTTCAACACAAACTTAAGTATTTGGAGCATCTTGGTATGGATACAAATGGATCGGCATGAGTTGAATACTACCAGGCTCAAGCCCAGTTCGAGTTGATTCGAAGTTGTTAATAAATTAAACAAGTCAAACTCGTTTAAGTTCAATTTTTCCCCAAAAAGCACATAAAAATTCATGTGTTTGAATTCTTTCTTTCTCGTGCATGCATTCATTTAATTCTTTTATTAATCGATAATTTACTTTTTATTTAAATTTATATATATAAATTGTTTTTCGTCGCGAGCCTATTTGCAAACATGTTCTTGGAGCTTTCGAACTAAGCACTTGCAGGCTTGAATTGAGCTCGACAAAATAATTGAGCTTGAATTTAGGCTCAAATTATGACTTACAAAATTTAATTAACAAATTCGAGCAAATGTTTTTTTAACTGAGGCCCGAGTAGTTTATGGCATACCTCATTTACATCTCTATCTGATAGTATTGAAACAAAACTTTTTTTTTTTTTTTTTAGATTACAAAACATGAAATGTATATAACCTAGGCCGAAAAATTGATAATTGAAAAAAAATATAAAAGGCCCAGGCCCAATTGAACAAATACGCAATGATAGTTAAATTATTGGGCCGTTAGTTTTCCCTTCTCGTCAACATGGGCCGTGGACAGGCCCAATTTAAGTTTCGAGTCCAGTTGTAAGGATGTGTTCCTCTACTCACTTAAACGTATATTTAAAAAGAAAAGTTATACTCCCTCCGTCCACGATAAATGGTCCACGTTATCTTAAATGGTTGTCCACAATAAATGGTCTGCTTACCTAAAATGGAAAACTTACAATCATTATTTTCATTTTTTATACACATATACTCACTTTTACACATCGCATCAAGTATTTATTTAATAATTAAATCTTTTTTTATACTAATACACTCACTTTTACACATCAACATCAATTTTTCTTAATAACCGTGCACAGCAAGGATAGTCCAATTTTCATGGACGGAGGGAGTATTTCTTATGAAATTTGTGTAACATCCAGATAAGAAGAGAAGTATGCAAATTTTTATGGAAAAGAAGTACTAATGTTTTATACCATAATTTCAGTATATTAATTTAATAATATTAATAAATATATATACCATAATTTCAGTATATTAATTTAATAATATTAATAAATATATATAGTGATACTAATAAATACATTTAATGATATTAATTTTATATTATGAATAAGTTTTATAAGAAATTATGTGAAAATTTATTACTACCTCGGTTCCATTATTTACTTTCTATTTTGTTTTTTCATATATATTTAATTTTTATTTTTTTTCAAATTCCTTTACTTTACAATTCTGCACTAATATAAATGTCTAAAATAAATAAGAAGTAAATTGAAGAATGTATGGAATATTAAATATTGGTGTCACTATCACCAATGACGGAATAACCAGTGACAGGCCAATGGACAATCGTGGCCGTTAAATGAGATTTCATCATCGTTATCGCTTCCCACGCCCTTCATTTCCTTTTCTGCCCCTGCTCATGCACTTTATTATCCGGTGTTGGCGGCTTATAGGCTCGATCGGCTCTCTTTCGGCTAAATGTTTTTCCTTTTCATTTTTCATTAACAATAAAAATAAACAAAGTGAGGAAAAGATAAATGGCAAGATGTTGAATTTCATGTGCAAGATGGAGTAATAGCTAAACTTAGAATCCCTCTTCTTTTCCCTTTTTAATATTAGTAAAACTTTATGAGTGAATTGTTTGTGATACAAATGATTTACTCGTTTTTCAATACTACCATATATATATATTTAGCATGTATTATATGAAAATAATTTATAATAAATTTATCATAAAATATTTTAAAATATTAGATATTTGATAGTGTATCAAAATATTCATAAGAATATCAAAAGTAGAGGTCAATAAAATTTATAACAATTACTATTTCTGTTCCAGGTTTTTTTTTTTTCAAAAGATCTGACCACATAGATTAAGAAAGATATTAAGTATATGAATGTGAAGTTAAATAATACAATATAAAAATATATTTTATTAACTTTTGTGAATGCAAATTATTTTCTTTTTAAGGTGTGAAATAAAAGTTGGGACATCCCATAATAGAAAATGTGGATAAAAGAGTTGGGATGGAGGGAGTATATCATAATATCATTGACCCATATTTTTTATACTTCTGATTAAATTTTTGTTACTCCTAATCAAATCTTTGATACTTTAAAACTAATTCGTGATAAATTTTTCATAAACTATTTTCATACAAAATTTTATCTTTATTATTTTTTATTAGCAATACACCATTAGTTTTAAGTTAATTTTGACAGAGTAAGTCTCCTGTGCACCAGTTACACGGTGCTAACTCTAGTTCATTTTTAAGAAGTTAAACAGTTTATACTGAAAAGTTAAACAACTTATTACTAAAAAGTGTATCTTTCATAGTTTAACTTTTCAGTAATAAACTGTTTAACTTTTAAGTTATAAACTGTTTAACTTTTTAAAAATGAATTTAAGTTGCACCGTGTAATTGGTGCATACAAGACTAATCCTTTGACAAAAGATATATTCGTGATATACACAATAACATAATTTGTAAAGAAATTAAGGGGCGTTTTGTATAATTGTAAGGAATAGAAAGGTAATAGGAATGAAAATGGTATGGAATGAAAGTCATAGTTCTCAAATAGCTGAACTATGATAGATTACTTAATTTTTGGAAATCAAAGTCATATTAAAATAATTTCAAACACACACTATGACTTTGATTATCGTTACTCACCTCAAAAAGTTCACGACCAAACACCCCCTAATTAACTCATTAAAACGAAACTTTAGTTGTATTTTCAATTTGGGAATAGTCTTAACTTTCCGTCGAAGCTATAGTTTAAAATTGTTGCATAAGCCACTTCTTCAATTGCATGGGAAAAAGCACACAATGCTTTTAGTACCTTTTGTCCAAGTTTTGAGGTCTAAAAAAGTCAAGCTTAATTTGTAAATTAAATAAATATAATTAAAAGAAAAAATAGATACCGCGTGAGATGTTTTCACAATAATATGGAGTATGATTTAAAAATACTAACAATTTAACATTCTAAAATGATACTCCCTCCATTTCAAAATGACATTTATATTGTTCTGAGCATGTGAATCAAGAAAAAATAGATATGTGAGTGAAAATTATATAATAAAATAAAAAATATATATTTTATTATTTTCTGTAAGTGTAAAATTTTTCTTTTATGGTATGTGAAAGTAGAGTTGAGATCAAATAAGATAAGTGTGAAAGTAGTCTTAGGACGGAGGGAATCGATGTTATAATTTGTGCTAGCTGATTTGTGAATCTTTACACTATAATACTATCTCACACAAGTTTTACCTAATAAAATTAGAGTCACTTACATATTGGTTCAAAAAATTACTATATTTACAAATTGGTACAAAAAATTTGAACGATAGTTTTTTTTTTTTTTTTTGCACGGGACAAATATATAATTTTTGTCAATATATAATTAAAAATAATTATTAATATCTCAAGAAATAATACGACGTATTCCAATTGGAAAAAAAAAATCAATATGTTATTTTTTTTTAAATTAAAATTGAACTTAAAATTTTAAATACATATCATGTATTTGAGTTTACATAAATATTTGTATTAAAGAATGAGAATGTCAAGAGTACGGGAAATGAGATATTTTTTATATAAACATTCTCTTCCTCCTATACATATAGTTAAACTTTTCTTTATAATTTCTTCGAAAGTAATTATTCTTATTTTATTTTGAGGAGTGTGCAAATTATTTAAATTATTTTTAATAATATTAATTGTTTAATTAAAATATATTAATTTAATAGTATTATATAATAAAAATATATAATATTATTTAAGTTGAACACTGACATTGATTAACAAGAGAACTAAATATACTAATAATCATTTTAAATAAAGTAATTATTATAGTATCAACAAAAAATAGTTTTCTAATATCTTTGCTCTGTGATTATTGCTTTTTAATCTAGAACTATTATTCTTTGATAATATAGGGGTTTCGCCCTTCCTGACGTCAGTAAACCAATAGAATTTTGACAAATAATATTACATTGTCCTAGACGACATAGTTTCGCCTTAAGCCAAAAAAATAACTTTTAAAAATTAGAAAATAAAAATTATTGAAATAACCTTTTATAATTTTTTAAAAGTTATTTTTTTTCTAATTTTTAAAAGTTATTTTAATTAAAATATTATTATATCTTAATATATTTTAATCAAAT
>JAPKLY010000002.1:4052705-4063422 GCA_026898435.1 Prunella vulgaris
ATAAATCTTGTTATAAAATAATTCTGTATAATAATAGTAATAAATAAACGAATAAAAAAAGTATATATATTTTTAATGGGCGAACGCAACATAAAAATTTATATATATACTCACAAATGTATATATACTCGATCACATCCTCCGGATTATATTCACGGATCAGCTATTGAAATGAAAATTTACCTAGTTTTTTTTTAAAAAAAAGATGACTTATATATTGGTTCAAAAAAATGACTATATTTACAAATTAATTCACAATATCTGCATAAAAGTGTAATTTTTTTTGCACAGAATTTCTTTTTCTTTACGGAATCAATTTGTAATTTTTGTTAATTTTGAGAACAATTTTATAAATTTTCCTTAAAAAAAATAAAAAAATAAACTCACCCAACCAATCCACCCACTCACCCAACCCTCAAAGCTCATGTGATAATACTGCTAAATATGTCTTGAAATGTGAGCTTTGAATGGCCCCCTTGGAATTATCCCCCTCTAACCCCACTTCTTTTGACTTCTATCATTCAACAATACTTATTAATTATATGTCTAATTTTATACCTAATTTAATAAGACTTCATCTCTACATGATAATTCTTTTCATTATCGATATTCCAACTTACATACAAAATTATTAAATTTAGCAGAGAAATTTTGTCACCATGCTCATATTTAGTACTTCCTCTATCCCAAGATAAACTTCACACTTTTCTTATATGGACGTCCCAACTCTTTCTTCACACCCCAAAAAAAGAAACAATTCACACTCACAAAAGCCAATAAAATACATTTTTTTATATTTTATTATTTAACTTCACACTCACATACTTCACTTTTTTTTAATATGCGTGAAACTCCACCTATGAAAAAAATGTTGGGACGGAGGGAGTAGTACATATTTCCGGAAATTGATTGGGCTCTGAAATACTTTCGCATTAAGTTGAAAAAGTATATTAATTATTCATTAGAAAAAAAATAGCTCATAAGTTTATTATAGATTAATATAATAATTCATATGAAGTTATATTCTTTCCGTTTAGGATAATTTTCTAATTATGAGTGACACACGAATAAAAATAAAAATAGAGAAAATTGATTTTTTTGTCCTTTAAATTTTGTTGACCTTGATTTTAATCCTCTTAAGTTTTGAATCTTGAATTCAGACCTTTAAGTTATAAAAATTATTTATCTTCGTCCTATAACCTGTATATTTGGTCATGTTCCCTGATTCATCATGCGTGATATATATTCTTTTATTCAGATTGAAAGGTTTAAATACTCGTGCGCCTCACATATATCATCTTTACAGGATTAATTATGTTTTCTTCCCCAAATACAACTCACAGCCTTCATCTTCAAAAAAAAAAAAACCCTCAAATCACAGTAATCAATCACTCCGCTTAAATAACACAACCTCATGTTGCAATAATTTTCACAATTACATTTCACTCTTTGGTCAACACTCCCAAATTCAAATGAATTATTTGAAGACATATTAGAAGAACTATGTTCAATAAGTAGGCTGTGATTTTGGGGGTTTTTTTTTAAAAAGAAAGACCGTGAATTATGATTTGGGAAAGAAGAACCCTAATTAATCTCATCTCATGTTTTCTCAATACAGGTGGGGCGCACGAGTATTTAAACCCTCCAATTTGAATAACAAAAAGAAAAAGAAAAAACATCTCGTATGGTGAAACCGGGAACATAGGTCAGCTGTATGAGGTCTTAGGACGAAGATTAAGAATTTTTGTAACTTAAAGGTCTGGATTCAAGATTCAAAATTTAAGAGGACTAAAATCAAGATCAACGAAACTTAAAGGTTGACAAAAAAGTCAATTTTCCCAAAAATTATGTATTTTATTGACTTTTATAAGTGTAAAATATTTATTTTTTAGGTGTGTAAAAGTAGAGTTGAAACGTTTAAATAAGACAGAAAGTATAGTTGTGACATGGACCATTTATCGTGGACAGTGGGAGTATTTTTTCTTATGATAAAATATACTCCCTCCGTGGCTCAGTCCACAAAACTTTTTCTCACTTTATCCATAAAATTTTTTCTCATTTCCTTATTTGGAAATAAACCACACTTACAAAAGTTTGAGCCCCACAATACTCTCATTTTCTCTTTACTTTATCTAGCATTTTAATATAATACTAATTTTTACTAAATCACGTGTCAACTATGAAATGAGAAAAAAATTTATGGACGGAAAGAGTATCGTACCGGAATTATTGATGAATGAAACTATTGCTTATAAACCTATCCAATAATTATAACATAATTTTTGAGGATTATTAGTTAGAATTTCAATTAAATTCAAAGGTAAAAAATATGCATTGAATCCTTTCGTACATGAGGGATCCAATTTTAAGTGCATGTTTGCAAACTCTAAATGAAAAGTAAAAGTGCTTATTTTTTGAAAAAAAACATTTAAAATATGTTTTCAATTATTATTGTAAGTGCTTATTGCTACTTTTGGTCAAACAACAATTTTTAACTTCTAGTTTTCAATTAAGCACTTCTACACATTCCTCAAGAAAAAAAAATATTCAATACCCTTTTTAGAAATACTTTTTTTGCAAACACATTTTTCTTATTCATTTTTTAAAATCACTTAAATTTAAAACACTCCTTATTTTTATTTTCTACTAAAATTATTTAATATCATTTTTTCAATTATAGTTGAGATTGCAAACATGCACTGAATTTAAAAGCAAGAAATTATAATGGGGAATTATGAATTCAAAATCTAAATGATTTCAATGCTTACTAAGTGGGGGATTGTTAATGCTTGGACGCAATATGTCATAATTAATTACACCAAGTCTAAAGTACACTTAGTCATGTACATATATATATATATATTAAATATTAATTTACTAATATTTCAGTTATATTAATTTAACATTTTATTTATATTAATCTGTATATTTATTTGTATTTTCCAGGTATATTAGTTTCCATATTTCCTTTCGCATTTAGATCAAATTTAAATCTGAATTTTTAATTACATTAATTTACATGTTTAAGATATATTTATTTGTAGTTTACCCTATTTTTAAGAATTAGTCTTGTATGCACCAATTACACGGGGCAACTCAAGTTCATTTTAAAAAAGTTAAACAATTTATAACTGACAGTTTATTACTAAAAAGTTAAACTATAAAAGATATACTTTTCAGTAATAAACTATTTAACTTTTAAGTTATAAACTATTTAACTTTTTAAAACTGAACTAGAGTTGCACCGTATAACTGGTGCACATGAGAGTTACTCTATTTTTAATTGCATAGTGCAACTCAACAGTGGAGGTTCATTCAATTAATTATAGTAAGAATAACACTCAAGATAGTGTTTCATCTGCATATTACACCACCATTATATTACATATTATATTTACTTTTAGTATTATTTAGTTGACCAAATATAAAAGGAAAATCGAATTAAAAATTTCGTACCGAAATAATGAAGTTCATTCTAAAAATAATATTTACGGCATTCTGAGTATTATTATTATTATTCCTCAATTATCCATCTGATCTGATATTGGAATATTCTCACAAAGACAAACTAGTAATGTTGCATCAATTTCCCAACTACAAGTAACAGCATTAAAAAGGCTATTAGTTGCATTTATTTTGTATGTACTCATTCTTTTTTTTTAAATTGTAAATCCTTCAACAAAATTTTAAGATATAATATATACTCCCTCCGTCTCAGAGGTGTTTTCACTTTTGAAAGTGTACATTAAAAAAAATAGGATAATATGTAAAATTATATTATTAAAATAATGAGATTAGTTAGATTGAATGTAAAAGTAATGACATTTTATGTAAATATGTGAATATTATGAGTAAAGTTAAAGTAATAGTTTCCATTTACAGGGTGTAAAAATAATTATGGGATAAAGGGAAAAGGAAAGAGTGAAAACAATTATGGGACGAGTGAAGATAAAGTTAAGATAATAGTTTCTATTTACAAAATATAAAAACAATTGTGGGACGGGCAAAAAAGAAAAGTGTGAAAATAATTTTGAAACTGAATGAGTATATAATACTTTTTAGGCCTAAGTATACTGCTAACCAATTTTATAGTGAAATATATTTGTATTTTATGCGTATCTTTTAATAGTATTTGTTACTTGTTATAATATACATATTAATTTTATAATATTGTTATATAATGAAAAATTACTAATATTATTCTAAATTTAACGGTGCATTCACTAAACAATTGAGATTATTTATATTAAAAAGTGTGTACTGATTGTATTAGAAATTTACAATATTATTAATTTTCAACATAAACTTTTTAATATAATCAAATTATAATTTTTAATATTATCATTTTTTTAAAGTATAATAAGTGTTACATGAAATATATATATATATATATGATTAGTCTTGCATGCACCAGTCGGTGCAACTCAAGTTCATTTTTTAAAAGTTAAACAGTTTATAACTGAAAAGTTAAATAGTTTATTACTGAAAAGTTAAACTATGAAATATACACTTTTCAGTAATAAACTGTTTAACTTTTCAGTTATAAACTGTTTAACTTTTTTAAAATGAATTAGAATTGCACCGTGTAATTGATGCACACGAGACTTATATATATATATAAATGTTTTAGGAGTAGATGAGTAGGGTAAGGTAGGGTACAAATTGTGTGCAATAATAAAAAGTCCCATGCCTATTCCAAGAACCTCAATTAGGATTTTAGGGGACAGTGTCCAATTTGATGCTTTCACATGTGTGATTGTACGAATTGCAAATTTATTTCCAACTATTTTAATTATCAAAAAGTGATAACGACAATCACTAACCCTTTAAAACTATATAATTCCAAAATAAATTATTTGATAATGAAGTTTGTATAAACCCTAGTAGACAAAACTTAGTACTATATACTTGGACTAATGTTACTATTTGTCGGAAGACTCTATTTTTCTACAACTCACTACTTAGTGCTATTTATATTAATTCCAATTCCAACTTTTTTTTAATCCTTACCTAAAATTTAATTTTGCTAGTGTGTGTCTCTCGTGGAATGCACGAATTTGAGATTATTATTTTTAAATGAAAAAGTACAATTAATATTGAGATATTAATTTTTCTCTAATTGATTGTGCTGCCAATAAATAAAGTATATATTTACAGATAGAATATTTGAAAATGGAGATATTGGAGGCAATTAAGAAAACACCTACTATAAATAAAAAATAATAATAAAATCTCCCACTTCCGACACTAACCAACAGATCGCCGCCGCTGATGTCCTTACGGTTGCCGTCACCACCGTCTTCTTTCTTTCGGAATTTTATTCCTAATTTTATTTAAGATTTTCTGATTTTGTAAAGATCAATGGGTCAATCTTCACTAACGGTACTGTGATTGCAGTGTCCATTTGGTAAATTGACCCATTTAATCTTTATTTTCTTTATTCTCAATTTTTATGTTTTGTTGGTTTATGTTCAATATTTTGAATTTCTTTAGGCTTTTGCTCTTTGCTTTTGTTTTCTTTGGAGGGTACATGTTGTTCTCACTAAAGATTATAAGTTAAAGGTTTTGAAGATTATTAATTGTAATTATTAAAGAATATTGATTGTTATCACAAAAAAAAGTATTAATTTTTCTTTAAAAGAAATTACAAAGTGATTTATGTATGAACAACTTTCGTTATTAGAAAAGTTATATAATGAAAAAGACATCTCGTTATTAGAGTGAACTATTGTAAATAAATATCCCCTCAATCTCTCTATAACTTCCCTCTTTCTTTTTATTATTTTGTTTTAAAAAATTTATTTATTATCTTTTGTATAAAATAGTGGAGAATTGTAAAAAAGTAGAAGGTAGCTATTGAAAAGAATTGTTAGTTTATTAAGGTGGTGTTTGGTCAATTGACTTTTGAAGGTGAGTAATGGTAATCAAAGTTATAGTGTGTGTTTGAAATGACTCTACTATGACTTTAATTCCAAAAAACTAAGAAATCAATCATAGTTCAACTATATGAGAACTATGACTTTCATTCCATACATTTTCCATTTCTATACCATTTTCATTCCTTATAATTATACCAAACGGCTCTAAGTATATGAAGTGCTATTTTTACTATTTAATGAATAAAAATTTATTGTGGAACTCAAAACGGTGAGAGAAATTGTCAAATTAAAATATAATAAATAAACGAATTAAGTTATACTCCCTCCGTCCCAAGGGTATTTGCACCCCTGAGATGGCACACGAATTAAGGAAATTTTATTTTTTAAATAAAGTAGTGGTGTATGGGTAAAAATATGTGGAAAATTTTGTGAGTGTGCACGTAAATCGATGTTTCTTTTTTAAATAGTGTGCAAATTAATTTGGGATAATCCAAAATAAAAAGTGTGCAAATTGGTATGCAAAGGAGGGAGTATAACTAACCCACATTGAGCTGGACCCTTTGGATTTTGGAATGAGATATAAATTCTTGAGAGATGAAGTGACCGCTATTGAATTCTTGATAACGAATCCGTGGAAGTATAGGAAGCAGGTGCTATAATTCTTGATAACTACTTCCTATGAATTTGTTTGTACATAATTTAATTAAATATCTTGTCGGATATTTTTTTATAAATAATCACTTTATTTATAAATGAGTCTCACAATATTTTGTACTTCTTCCGTCCCAGAGGTGTTTTCACCTTTTGGATGACATAATTTTTAAGAAAAATAGAGTGTTGTGTAAAGTTATATTATTAAAATAATGAGATTAGTTGGATTGTGAGGATAAAATTAAAGTAATAGTTTTTATTTATAGGGTGTGAAAATAATTGTGGGATTGACGAAAAAGAAAAGTGTGAAAACAATTATAAGACGGAGTGAGTAATATCTTTCGACATATTATATTGATTTATGTGCTGTAATTTGAATTATATTTTGTGAACGGAGAAAGTAATTGAGTTATACAAATAATATACATATTTTAGTACTAAACTGAGTTATACTTAAAGTTTTCTATGAAAATTATTCATAATAAATTTATTAAAAATATTTTAAATTATCAAATATTTATCAACAGTATCAAAAATCTTATCAAGAGTATAAAAAAAAATCTGAGTTAGTGATATCATATTTTAATTGATGTTGATTGTTTTACCTAAATTTTTAGGGGTGACTTACATATTAGTTCAAAAAAGTGATTATATTTACAAATTGGTTCACAATATCTGCATAAAAGTGTAACTTTTTCCTGCACAGAATTTTTTTTTTCTGCACAAATCAATTTTTAATTTTTATCAATTTTGTGAACTATTTTGTGATTTTTCCAAATTTTAGTACTCTAATTAATTTTTTAATATATTATTATTATAATTTAGAAAAAAAATCAGATAAAATATATTGATATATATATTATGTTTTCCCCCTATATGTCAGATAATATTCGGAAAGATTTTACTACAAAATTCCAAATTTGTCGTGAATGATAAATGATGCAACTATTGATGTCTGAAAGTGATTTAACAATCTCCTGTCCATCCAATTATTGATATATTATTTGTTGTAAAAATTTTAAATTGCAGTTATAAGTTTACTGACATTGAGTGCACTATATAATTTCAATATATTTAATAAAATAAATTTGTCTTTACGAGTTACATTTAAAAGTATTTAGTTAAAATATTGATACGATTTAAAATATACTTCTATGTTTTAGTGAAATTTGATTTTTTTAAATTTCAAGTGATTTAGAAAAATATACTCCATCTATTAGTTTAAAAAAATGCACCATTGACGAACATAAATTTTAATAAAAAGTAATATAACAATGTATTCAATTATGAATAAAATAATTATTTGTGAAAGTAATAATAAAGTTATGATTTAAATAAAAAGAACGGATGAAATATTTTAAATACAGAAGTAATATTTGTGTAATTTTATTAGCGTGCACAAATATATACTACCTCATTCTCAATTCTTTCTTCATACTTCTCACAGAAAATAATAAAAGTGGAAGAAAGATATGGGACGAAGAGAGTATATTTTTTGTAATGAATATTTTTTGTAAGACTAAGAATTATATTTAAACTGTACGGTGCACATGAGTTTTTGTCTTTTTTCTTAATTTTTTTTATTTATTGCAAATTTGTAATTTGCTTATATATATTTTTTATGAGAGTAAATTGATTTGTATTAATTCAAAGAAAATAGGAAATACTCAAAATTACCAATTGTTCTCTTGATTGCACAAATTTGAGTGTGAAGACACTGTTTATTATCAGTGAAAAGGACAGGATGTTTTTTCATGAAATTTAGTACCCCACATTTTCTCCACAAAATTCAATCATACCCTAGGCCACCACTATACTTAATATAAATAAATTTAGTGGGATTTTAATACATTATTAATCACAATTGTTTGGGCTTTTTATAGTAGAACCTTTAACTTTATGATTTTATTTATTTATTTAATAATCAATTAATTGGACTTTGAATGTATCCATATAACAAAAAAATAAGCTTCAATTGGTAGTCTTTTACTTTTTTGTTATAAAAGGCAAACTTATCAAAAACTAAATAAATTGAATGTAACCAGGTGAGCTGGTAGCCGGACTACTAATTTGAGTAAGTGATCCGAATTTAATTTCCTCTGAGAACGAATTGAAGAGAGATATATAACAACTAATATTTACAGATAAAAAAAATTAAATGTGAAGATTTAAAAGGACTTAGGTCAAGACTTCAAATTAAATTTACTTGAATAAATGAAAATTTGGGAGAGAAAGAAAGGAGAGAGATGGGGATGTTTGTTTTTCTTTCTTTTTCTTGAATCCCATTTCCCTTTCCAATTTTATTTCTGTTTTTTCAACATATAAACATTATATAAACAAAATCACCACAAATCCCCCATTTACAACTCTCATCATCTAAAGGGTTCTTCATATATAATCTATATCAAATACTCTCCCTATCATGAAACACTAATCTAAGCTTAATTAGGGTTTTAAACGGGGAATTAAGACAATAACCAAAAGCAAATCCAAGCATAGCATCAATGACTAGGAAGCCATGAAACCATGAACAACCTATCCACCCGGTAACCACTCGGGTCGGATCATCGAAAACGACCCGTCGAACAATCAACCCGTCTAGCTCACATCACATTACAACTCGAGGTGTTTTCGTCGCTGAACATAGCATACTGGTCGGCCCGGTCACCCGGTGGAGGAGGGTACGGGTAGGGCGCGTATGGTGAAGGCATGTAGTTAACGGCGGGTGGTGGCCGCGCGTACATCATCGGCTGAAACCTCTCGTTCCCTTGAGCCCGTTGCTGATTCATCATCATTGCCGCCAATTGTTGCTGATAGGGGTTGTTCCCGGGCATGTGCTCGGGCCCAGCCCCCGGAAAGTACCCTCCACCAGCTCCTCCTCCGCCACCACCGCTCATGGCTGAGGCCGGGAGGCCTTGCACGGCGGCAAGATTGTTCATTTGACCCATTGGGAGATTACCCATTTGCCCCATTGGCATTTTCCCCATATGGCCCACCCCACCACCATTACCATTCATAGCCATCATGTTAGGCATGCCATGACCCCCATCATTCATTCCACTTACTTTCTTGGCCCCATTAGCCATAAAATTATTACCGTTGGCGGCTCCGCCTCCACCTCCACCACCACCGCCGTTGTTCTTATTTTGACCCCCATTGCCACCTCCATTATTCTGTCCACCACCACCTTTTCCACCCTTCCCACCACCCTGATTTTGGTTTCCACCATTGTTGTTCCCATTCCCACCTTTCTTCCCTCCACCACCACCACCACCACCACCACCACCATGATTCATCTGAGGAGCCATGCTCGGCCCACCACCACCGCCACCGCCACCTTTCTTCCCATTCCCACCACCATTCCCACCGGGCTTCATCCCCTGAGGAGGATGACCATTCATCATATTGGGCATCAACATCTTAGGCATCATCCCACCAGGGCCCATCATCTGCTTCATCTTATTCAACGGAGCATCATCCATACCATCATCATCAAGATCATCGCTATCATAGTCATCATCATCATCATCATAGTCGTCATCAAATTCATCATCACTCAAATCCTCATCCTCCGGCAACTTAAACTTCACCGACTTAGCATTGCCATTGTTGCCATTATTCTGTGGCATCTTCATATCCTTCATAAACTGTGGAGGCATTTTCAGATCTTGAAAGCCCTTCATCTGTTGAAGCTGTTGCAACTGCTGCTGCTGCTGCTGCTGTTGATTTTGCCCCTGACCCTGACCCTGACCCTGCCCGCCGCCTCCTTTCTGTTGGCTATTTCCACCCCCTTTCTGTTGGCTATTTCCACCCCCTTTCTTGCTATTTCCACCCCCTTTCCCATTGTCTATCTGCAGATTCTTGAACTGATTGGGGTTGCCCTTAGCAGGGGCACCCCATACTTCGGCATGTTTGCCATTCTTGATGAGTTTCTTGATTAGGGTAGCAGAGTCAACATTCCCAGAGACTGTGACCTTCCCCTGCTCTGAATCAATTTTTGTGGTGTACACTCCTACCATAATTAGATGCAAATTAGGCTAATTAATCTGAAAAAATGTACAGATTTCAGCAAGGAATTAGAAGAATACCCTCAATCTTCTGCAGGATTTTCTTCACTTTATGCTTACAACCATCACAGTGAATATTGACTTTAAGAACACAAGTCTGCACACACAAGCAAAAACAGA
>JAPKLY010000002.1:4063432-4080874 GCA_026898435.1 Prunella vulgaris
GAGAGAGAGAGAGAGAGAGAGAGAGAGAGAGAGAGAGAGAGAGAGAGAAAAGTTAACAGCTTTATCAATTGGAACCAAAAATCAGAGCCAGAAAACATGAAATTAACGTTTAGAAAAACAGTGGGGAAAAACTTTTTATGAGAATGTAAACTTCAAACTTAGTTGATTAACAGAAAATAAATGCATCTACAGAGAAACCCCCATTAAGCCAAAATGCACACGCAATACAATCTCTGCATCTCCCTCTCTCTCTCATCTACTCTCGCACATAATTTATCCTGAAATGAGGAAGAGAAGAAGTTACCTGGATCTTCAAGAACTCTTCTTTACTCATTTTGCAGCCCCTCAAAGCACAATTAGAAACAGGGTAATGAGGTGAAACAAAAAGGGGAATAGATCTGAGCCAAGAAAGTTCTCTTGAAAACAATGAATAGTCCCTTCAGAGAGAGAAACAAGAGAGAGAGAATTCAGGGGCTGTGAGTAAACCACATTTAACTCCTCCCTGCTCAGTTCTGGTTACCTCTATTTCAGAGTATGAGAGAGAGAGAGAGAGAGAAACAGCACTCTCACTTCTTCTTGCTTTTGAGCTTTTATTTATGGTTAAACCCCTTTTTGCATCAAGATTTTGCCCCAAATATATATTAAAAATCAAATCTTGCATTGAACTTTATAGTATTAGGGTGGTGGGATTGATAATTAAGACTGTCTTTTTTTAATCATTTCTTTTTGCCACTTTCATAGAAAATGGCATAATTTGGGGGTTTTGGTTTGAAGCTGGATTTGGAGCCGCGGCTCGGCTTAACTGAGTAGGTGTGGTGATGTTAACCAGGGTTAGATGAGAACAAAATCTGCAGAGACATCTGTATATTAATTGCCATCTGATGTGAAGGAGTTGGTGTCAGATTTTACCCATCCATGAGTTGGTTGATGCAATAAATTTATTTTTCTATTATTGAAAAATAAATAGAAAATGATGGTACATATGCACTGTACAGATTGCTGCAGTTGGGCATTCATTCATCATGTCACATTACTATTATGCCCTTTTATCCGTTATATATGGGGGAGAAATTATCTGATTTAGTGCAAATTATTAACTCTTGTTATTTTCGTTTGTTTTATTATATATTTTTTATTATTTACTTTTTATATTATTTCGATTAATTTTTTACTTTTTTCATTACATTACTTATATCTTTTTATTTTACCTTTGTTTTTGTGTTAAAAAATAACTAGAAACTTATAGTAGGACGGATGGAGTATATATATCTTATGATACAAAAAAATTTGCACATTTTTTTATTTAAATATTTTATATTAATTTATATATTTATTACTCCCTCTGTCCCAAGATAAACTTCACACTTTCCTTATATGGACGTCTCAACTCTTTCTTCATACCCCAAAAAAAGAAACAATTCACACTCACAAAAGTCAATAAAATACATTTTTTTATATTTTATTATTTAACTTCACACTCACATACTTTACTTTTTCTTAATATGCGTGAAACTCCACATATGAAGAAAATGTTGGAACGGAGGGAGTATAAAATATATACTCCCTCCGTCCCAGAGGAACTTGCAGGTTTTCCTTTTCGGGAAGTCCCATAGGAACTTGCAAGGCCAAAAATGGAAACCCTTTTATAAACTTCACCCTCACAATATCTACATATTTACACAAAATGCCACTATTTTTTCACTTTTTGGACTCACATTACACTCAATTCAACTAACTTCTTTACTTTTTACATAAAATTTTACCAAACTAACCCTCAAAACACTACTTTTTTTACTTTATTCTTTTTTTCCCTTAATTTGTGTGCCCTCCACCCCTTGCAAGTTGCTCCGGGACGGAGGGAGTATTAATTTGTCTGTATATTCACAAAATTTTACACATATTTATACATATGTCACTATTTTAGTTATTTTTTTTAATCTCAGGAGTGTACACTATTTTTATATGAATGTGTTTCACATTAATTTGTACACTACTATATTAAAAATATTGATTTGTATGCACACTCATTAAATTTTTACATATATGTCACTATTTTAATGAAAAAGATTTTTTTAAAATTCTGGGGTGCAAATTCTCATAGAACAGAGTAGTATTGTTTTATTAAAAATTGTGACTTGTTTATTAGTTTTATAGTATACATATTTATGATTTTTAATTAATATATATATACATATATATATATATATATATATATATATATAATTTCAACATTTAGTATTTATATATTTAATTATAGTTCTTAAATTTTGATTTTTATCAACTCGAACATATATTTTTTTCTTTTAACAAATAATGTGGATGTTGGATTCCACCTGTAGTACTTATGCGCAATTTTTTTTAAAGACTGGAATTAAAGATGCAAATTCAGCGATTCATTTTACCATTTTCGTCTGCCAGTGTATATTGTTCATTTGCCTTATTATTCATTTCTTTATTATTGTTGATAGAATTTACTAATTGTGTTCGTTTATGTGGCTTTACGACGGATTAATTCTATCAAACAATAATCTTATGATTTTATGTTCTTGGGGAGGGAGAGTAGAGAGTTTTAGAGAGAGAAATATTGCAATGAAGATTGTATTGATTGTGTGAAAAATATGAGAGTCATCTGAATAGTACAAGAGAGGTCTTATTTATAGGTGTGTGAGTGTGAGTGTGAGACGGCACCTTACGAGCCTATGTGGCTTCCGGTGTTGACGAGGGTTCCTTACCCTCGTCTTGATCTCTCACACTGCTTCCCCCTATCACGCCTCGTCCTATTACTATGCCTTAGACTAGATGGACCTCATTAAAAACCTCGCCGTAAACCACCCTTGTGGATAAACAGGACGGAGGGAAAAAGAGCGCGCCATCGGGGTCCTATAGACTAAGGGCGAGCTCCCAAGCCTTGCCGGATTCCAGAGTACTGCAAAGTGACGGACTTCGGTGAGGTGAGCTCTGGGCGAGCTCTCCCACAAGCGGGCGAAGCGAGCTCGGGCGAGCTCTCCAACAGGCGGGCGAGCTCTGGACCTTCCCCGACTCGGATGGGCCCTGGAGACCTGGCAAGCCTTAGGGATTATTTCTGAAATCGACGTATTAGTTCGTCATGTCAACAATTATTATTTTCAATAATTTTTATACTATTTTCACTATTTTTTCACTTTTCTCCATCATATCACATATACTACTATATCAATATTTTATATTCTTCTTAATATTTATGCCAAAAAATAACGAGCAATTTATAGTGAGACGGAGGGAGTATCATATTTTAATCTCTATAATTTGTTAACTATTTTTGCCCTATAATATTAAAAAACAATATATATATTGAAAAATTATATATATATATATATTAATTCCTCTCTGAAATTTCTTTAATTTGAAAAACAAATTTGCAGATCCTATCTATCAACAAAACATAATTTCCATAAATACAAAAGAAAGAGTGTAGATTTTTGAAGCTCACAAGTGAAGGGTTTGTTAATAATAGTAATTAATGGCACCTCCTTTGTTTAGTCAAATGTAATTGGTCCTTTTGTTCATAGGATTGACAACATAGGTGTAGGCAAAAAATGCTGTAAAAACTAGGTAAAACTTTAATTTTATTATTTATTATTATTATTATTTGTTTTAAACCATCATTTTTCTCCTTTTTTTTAATAAAAAAAATCAGACTAATAAGTAGTGTCCTTCTTAAAAGGCTAAACAATGATGAAGGCCTTGTGCCTTTGTCCTTGCTCTTTCTGTGTGTTAGTTTGAATTTTCTGTGCTCTTTGGTGGGCCATGGGGCCCTCTTTTCTCCATAAAGAAGTTTTTGATTGGCTGTAAAACGAACTTCCTTCCACCTATAATTATTATTTTCTGCTTTTATCAAATTCTTAGTTTGGGTTATTTTTAATATTTGTGAATTGTGATGCATGGCAACCTACCTTTCGGATTGTTTGGTTGACACCTTTGAAAAGTTACGCTATGTGTTTAGAATAATTCTACTGTAATTTTGATTTTCAAAAATTAAAAAATTTATCATAGTTCAGCTATTTAAAAACTATAACTTTCATTTCATACCATTTTTATTTATATATTCTTTTTATTCTTTACAATTATATTAAACGTCTCCTTAATCACGTAATAAAAAATTATAATATTTTTAAAAAAAAAATTATATATATATATAATAATAATAATAATACTCCCTCCGTCCCAATATTTTATTCATAGGTAGAGTTTCACGTATATTAAGAAAAAGTAAAGTATATGAGTGTGAAGTTAAATAATACTCCCTTCGTCCACAATAAATGGTCCACGTTGCTTTAAACGGTCGTCTAAAATAAATGGTCTACTTACCTAAAATGGAAAACTTACAACCATTATTTTCATATTTTATATACATATACTCATTTTTACCCATCACATCAAGTATTTTTTAATAATTAAATATTTTTTTATACTAATATACTCACTTTTACACATCAACATAAATTCTTCTTAATAACCGTGAATTGCCAAGGTAGTCCAATTTTTGTGGACGGAGGGAGTAAAATATAAAAAATGTATTTTATTGACTTTTGTGAGTGTGAGTTGTTTCCTTTTTTGGGATGTGAAGAAAGAGTTGGGACATCCATATAAGAAAAGTGTGAAATTTATCTTGGGACAGAGTGAGTAGTATATATAGATATGCATTAAGTTTATGAATATGTACGTAAATTAATATTTTTTTAATAATGTATAAATTTTTTTGAGATATTTAAATTAGAAAAAAAAGGCAAATTCATATGAAATGGTAGGAATAGTTTGGATTACTTTATTTTTTTATAGTGGTGAAAACAAAACTCGAACTCATAATTTTATATTTTAAATAGTGAATTTTTAATTATGTAAATTATTTTATTTTAATATGATGTTACTATTCTAATTGTTGAATTTATCTTATATAACATCATTTTATTGATTTTTTTTTTTAAAATATTACATTTAAATAATTGATTGAGTACGTATAATGTTGCTTATTTTTCACTCAAAAAAACGTGATGATTGTACACTTGGTCCTTTGTATTTGTGGGGTTTTTTTCTTTTTGGGCAAAAAGAATGCAGATTGATAGTTTATTTTTATACTCCCTCCGTCCCAGTATAAGTTGCTCGTTGTTTTTTGGCACACGAATTAAGATAAAAGTAAAAAAGTATAACGTGATGGAAAAATGAAAAAGTATATGTAATGTGATGAAAGAGTGAAAAAATAATGGAAATAATGTAAAAAGTATTGAAAATAATAGTAAAGAAGTAAATAGTAATTTTTAAAAAAAATAAAAAAAGCAAATGAGGAATATAGAGTTGGACGGACGAAAATGATAAAATGAGCAATTTACAGTGGAACAGAACGAGCATTTAATAATGTTAAAAAGAACACACTATGACTCTAGAATGTGGCCGAAAGTTATATAGATAACCTACTAATTTTATCAAATATATTCTCCTTTAGTTGTGTTTATTATTTTTACTTTGCAAGTGTTCCTCAATTAGAGTTTGGATTCAATCAAGTTAAAATACTTAGAGTTCGAACTCGACTCGAATATATGTGAACCCGAGCTCGAACTCGTTCGATTACACTATCAACACTCAATTAGCTAATGAGCCAAATGAATCAGCTCAAACTAATTCGTTAATAGATCAATATTTTATAAATCAGCTAGTAAATTTAAGTTTAAACAAATCGAGCTCGCTCTTGAATCATCATTCAAAATAACAATTTAATGCATAACATAAGACACCTATTCACAAAAGTTATGAATATTCTATTATTCTTTTCACAATTTTTTTTTTTGGTCACTTACATTTTGATTTAAAAAATTAACTATATTTATAAATTGGTTCAAAAAATTTGCACGGCAATATGTTTTTTTTTTTTTTTTGCACGGGATCAATATGTAATTTTTGTCAATTTGTTGTACCATTTTGTACTTTTTCCTTTTTTTTATAATCACATGTCCTTCCTTTTATTCACAAATCACAATTAAAAAAAAAAGAATTTCTTTTAAAGTAAAATAAAATTGAGGTTTACTAGCAACGAATTTAATCAGAAGTGCTGATTCATTGTAGAAATAAATTTGCTTAATTAATCATAAATGCATAAAATTTATGAATCCCACGAATCCTATGCTTGGACATTCAATGAGAATGACCAAGAAGTCAAAAAAAATTTTGAAAATTTTAAGTCACATTCTTTCATCATTGTATTAAATTTCGACACCATCATCATATTTGAAGTATAAGAAATAGTATCACTGTTCAGTCACAGGAGTATGTTTCTGAATAAATAAATCTCAACTTCAGAACAATTATATATGACATTTTCAATCATATTTCAATCCTACATTTCAAAGGGTTCAACTATAAATAATCAAGACCGTATCTTTGATCACACATTAGATGCAGTGCAATACACACACACACACTCTTGTCTCGAAAGGTTCGATTTTGAACATCTATGACGATACATACTCATACGAATGTGCGTAGAAATGCATACACGACGTATCATACACCGGTACACCTCAAAGGGTTCGATTACGAGCACCCATCAAATATCCTTTCGCATCTTTTGCTAATCATAATGTGAAATACTATATCCAGCATTATTCGAAAACTAAAGGGGTGTTCTCAAATAGCTGAATTATTGTAGATTCCTTAGTTTTTAGGAATCAAAGTCACAGTAGAGTCATTCTAAACACACATTATGACTTTTATTACCATTACTCACCTTCCAAAGGAGCCAACCGAATGCCCCTTAAGTATCGCAAAAACAAGCAAAAATATCACATCTCGTGGCTTCCTCAGCCCTCAAAATCCTGTACTAATTGCACTAGCATTACTGATTTTTTATTTATTTTTTGAACAAACATTACTGAATTTTAGTGCCATTGGCCCATAGACTTTTCGTTCATAAGTCATACCCTCTTTGTTTGTAGTGTCTATACATAAGAGGAACAACACCAGTCAATCAATCAATAATATTATAGGGGAGATCCTACGAAAAAAAATAGCTCGATGCTTAGGATGTAATACATTGTGAAGGGTCCGACGAAGTACACATAATTGAAAATTTTATCCAAAAAAGGAAAAGAAAAACCTATTTCTACCATTGAAATTTTTTGGGATTATACAGGAGAATCATCTATCTATCAAGCATCAATTTAAAGATGCTCGAGCATAAATGAGAAAAGAGGCCCTAGAATTTACACGAAATGGAAACTGCTATTCTTGATTGACCTTAATTAGAAGCGGATGGGTGAGATCATCCACCACGACGGACGATTCTTGGGTGACAATGTCGCCCTCTATGTCCTCATTTTCAGCCAACGCTTTATCTAGAGCAGTCTTTGCTACTCGTGTGACGATGATCACTAATATGACTGGAAGCAAATAGGGTACAACAGATCAGGTGCGAGTACTCAATCATAGGAGTGCAAGTAATCGTGTAAATGAAATGAAAACCGAGCTGATTTTAATCGTGCGTGTGAAATCAGAATAGTGTAGTTCCAAGAAATTTACCAGACACCATAAGGCTCAACACGAGAAAAGCCTGCATTAAAAAAAAGGCTACGGTCAAAACGACGAAAAATTGAGCCATTTGGCCCCTTTCTTAATGAAGGCACTATAAAGTAGGTTCCATGTTCACGTCAACTCTCTTTCAAAAGATAATGTTGTTTAGCACTCAGAAGTATCACGTTCTAAAAATGGTTTGGTTATGTGTCTTATTCTTCTCAAATAACTGAACCGTGCTACTTCATATGTTTTACAGTATTACTGAGTTCACTAACAAACTTCCGAAAACTAAAAGTTTTTAGTTCTTACCCAACGAGTTTTAGAAAATTCGCCCCATCCATGAGTTACATCCGAAAGATCCTTCAAGGTTGTTCCAGCATACACCAAGGCAAAAGTGATTGGCTGCATTAAGAAAATGGATTAATTTACAGCATATGCAGATGCATGGAGTTAGTTTTCCCAAAAAGCAAATCTGAGCAATGGTTAATAGCTTGAAAGAGAAAATAAATTGAGAATTTTTAATTGATCCTTAACGGTATGAGTATATAGTCATCCGAAAAGGGTTGAGTAAGGTGCGTACCATCATGCCCAACCATGAAGCCAACATATATGGAAGTATTGGGATTGGAGTCACGGATAAGAGGTAGTTAAGCACATTAAACGGCAGTAATGGAACAAGCCGCAGCAACAACACAATCTGTTCAGACATGAGAAATTCACACATAAGATTGTATGTGGACATTACGAATGAGAATATTGAATGAAGCAGAAAACATTAATTTGACATTAGCTATATGCAGTAAGCCTACCACTACCCCAAACATAAAGAAAGCTGATTAGAGGATTGAAAGACATACAGACCTTAAAACCGGACCTCTGAGTTGCAATCGCGACTGCACGAAATTGTGGGTAGTCTTTTAGCTTGGACATGACAAATGACCGTCCTATCTGCCATAGTCCCAAAGAAAAATAAAAAATACCCAGGGAAAAAGGTAGAATAGCAAAAAAGTAGAGATAAATATATGTTCTAAGCTCTCATAATTGCAATTATAAAAAAACTTACAGTTCGCCCAAGAAGAAATGCAGCTCCAGCACCTAATGTAGCACCAACTGAATCCGCACAAAAACCCACAGGCAAGCCAAACAGATAGCCACCTCCTAGCTGAAAAACGAAAGCAGAAGATGAGAAAGCTAACACTTACAGTTTGAACGACCTCCAAAACTAAGAAAATGACTTTCAAACTAAACATACTGATGGAGATTTGACAGAAATAAATAATCGGTTAAACTATTAACACCCAGATATTTGTTCAAATACACCCAATTTACAGCTATACGTGATTGTACGGGTGCTTAAAAAGGTTGTATGCATGGGTCTATTGAGCAATAATCCGGGTGTTAATTTGTTGCATCCATAATATAATACTCCCTGCTACTATATACTTCCCATAGATTTTGGGCACACGGATTAAGGCTGTTGAAGTAATAGTTGTAGTACGAGTCATGTGATAGGGAGAGAGAAAAAGTAATATAATAAAACAAAAGGTAAGGGAAGAGTGAAGTGTAGAGATAGTAGGTTGCCAAAAAGGGAATGAGAAGTATATAGTGGGATAGACCAAAATGGAAGAACGGAATTATATATTGCTATGGAGGGAGCAATATCTACCTAACAACAATGTAAGGCCAAGTAGACTACGGAAAGATACAGAGCTAACTATTTGTTATTGCTAGCTTTCCTGTGATCCTATCAGATTCTGGCAAGAGTTTATACTAGAACGTGCAAAGACAAATCCACAAGTAAAAGAGCGTTAATCCTTACCGTAAGTACTGAAGCTGGTACTGCTAATATTGTTAAAGGGATGTATGCCACCGATCTGTAAGATTCATAATCCACATGTCACTCAGAAAATGAATGAAGTTTGCAGTTGCGACATGCTGTACTAGTTACGAAAGAAACTTTAAGTGAGACAATTTTTAACACTCCTTTCTCCTGATGAGAAATTGATATTGAAAGAAGCAATGTCCTCTAAGTTTCGCAGTGGAGCTTTTTGTCATGAATAAGCCAGAACAACACATCTAGTGAAGCAAATTATTTTACAGCAAAGGAAGAAAGATCTTCAGGGACTACGTAAGGGCATTCAAATTTTTGCACGACTCCCACAACTGGCCTTTACCAAAACCATCCACCAGCTTTTGCAATATAACTAACAGCTGATTTACCATTTCAAGTATACTAGTGGTTAATGTGTTATCGCTACCTGTACAGACTGAAAAGGCAAGATGCAGGAGAACTTATTATCGTATAAGATAGTTATGATATTGGAAGGTTTTGTTGACATTGAAATTACGAAACTTCGATTAACGTCTTATGCATGCTGTCTGGCATCTCAAACAAAACAGGTCAGCAATCCCAACACCTTTGAGCACATCATAAAAAGAAAACACGCACTTTAAAAACAGTACTTACAAAACTAGAGGACCCCAAGGGCCAAGATCTTGATCTATCCACACTAGGAAATCCTTTAGCATCTGCAAAAGAAACAACACACATGAAATGCATGACAACAAATTCTGAGTTCATATAAAGCATGTTGTTGAGCTAAAGCTAAACCTACAGCTCCCGAGTTAATTTAATATTCTTTAGGAGTACACAAACACAAACAAATTATTCACATAGCTGAAATAAGGAGACACTTCAAATTTTCTCAATAACAATAGATCATGCACGATGGTGACCACGTGAAGGAAAAAAAGGAATGACACTTTTTCCATCTCATCCTTTACCTCCTCTTTACTTCTAACAAATTTGCATTAAGCCTATTTCTTGATGACATTATTGAAGGTGGTGTTAGCTCATCAAATGGTCTAAGCATTCATCAGCTATCACTCTTACATTACCATTAAAACACAACGTGGGAAATATAGGCATAACCCCATATGGGAAGCTAATTAAACATTCTTTCAATTCAAGCAAATGGTATGAATAGAGGGTCACAATTCATGAAATAATAACGCAATGCAAAATAGATTCAAATTGAAAAGGATCCATAAAACGAAATCTTACCTGTTCAACAGGGAGAGTGAAGCAAGCGAATACAATGGCCGCGAGAAGCAACAAAAGCAAGAAAAATCTGAGAAAAGAAATCCAAGTGATTTTGAAAGCCATCTTAATTGAATGCCAAGGCCTGCAATCTTCCTCTTCTTATTATTCTTCCCGCGTTGAGGCCTCGGATATTTTTCCCCCCAAAATTGCCAGATTGAATTGAATCGCTAAAAGAGAAACAATCTTTCACCACCCAAATTGAAACCCTTTTTAGAGAATCGTGTAATGTTCGAGGATTAGCTCGCTGAATTGGGTGATAAAAGTGATTTTCCAGCGGCGGTTCAATTCGTGCTCTTCAGATTTTTCTTGCTTTTGTTTTCGCTTCTCTGCAAAATGTAAATTGTACCTTTGTTGTTTCTTTCAAGTTTTGATTTTTGATATAACGCGAAAGGCCGAAAGTACCCCTGACTGTTCTTAAAAGTGTCGCCACGTGATTAGCGGAAATTAGTTAGTTATTATCGTACAATTAGAATCCTAAATTATTTTTTATTTTAGGAATAACTGAATTTTAAACCTTTTAAATTTAATAAATATATTTTTTCAAGTATTTATTGTTTTAAAAAATATGTTCTTCTTAAAATTAAATAAGCTTTCAATTTCGACTAATCCAAAAATTGTAAGTGTATTTTGATCTTATGCATACACCACCAAATTTGACATTAATTTTATTAAATTAATAATTGTGTTTCTAAAAAAATATATTACTCTAATTAAAAATACGAAATTTGTATTTAATTACTTTTGTGTGGTTTTTATGTTGGCAAGATTTTGTGAAATTAAAATTTAGTATAATCTTCTTTCAAAATTGAACAAAAAGATTATGAGAAAAAAATCAAATAATATAATTAAATGATAAATCTTTAAATTTTAAGAAAGCAAATACGTGTTCACAAAATTCATGACAAAAATAAATACAAATTTCAAGGATTTTCTAATAAGACAATTATTAAATAATAAAAAAAAAAAATTAATATCCCTTTAATAAATAATACTCCCATCATCGAGAAATTGTTTGCACACTTATATAATTGGAATATTTCAAATATTATTTATATGAATTAGTCTTGTATGCACCAGTTACACGGTGCAACTCAAGTTCATTTTTAAAAAGTTAAACAGTTTATAACTGAAAAGTTAAACAGTTTATTACTGAAAAGTTAAACTATGAAATATACACTTTTTAGTAATAAATTGTTTAACTTTTCAGTTATAAACTGTTTAACTTTTTTAAAATGAACTAGAGTTGCACGGTGTAACTGGTGCACAAGAGACTTACTCTATTTATATACTCTAAAAAATTATTAATTTATGTATACATTTATAAATAATCTCGAGGGGAGAGAATAAAACATAAGTTATTTCTGTCTTAATTTTTTAATTTTCTAAAGTAAGATATCTTTTAAGATTATAGTAAAATTTTAATATGATCAATCAATCAAGTATTTAATTTATTAAATATACTAATTATTATTTAAAAGTTGCACCCAAGGATTGAAATTTCGCGAAATTTCGCCGAAATTTCGGAAATTTGAGGGTACCGATATGGAAATTCACTTGAACGATTATTTTTCCAAAATTTCGGTCAAATTTCGGTCAAATTTCGGGAAATTTCGGCGAAATTTCGATATCGGTCCAGGGTAATTCAAAATGTGCAGATTATCGAGAAATATCGTGGAAATTTCGGTAATTTATCGGTCAAAATTTCGGGAAATTTCGGGAAATTTTGGGATTTTTTTTTTTTTTAAATTCTCAATTCTCGGGTCATTTGCTTCAAGAATTTCTCTAATTTGATGACTTGGTACCATTATTGCTTAGACCAAGATGGTCTTTCTTCTTTTACATTTGAGGCTCATAGGACATTATTTTGGTATTAGTTGTGTAATATTCAATAATTATGAACAATTATTGTATCGTTTTATATGTCTTACGTATGTTTTCTTGATATGTTTGTTGTAAAATTCTCATTTTATTGAGATTTTAAGTTCAATTAATGTATTAAGACTAGTAATAATATTGTCTAAAGTTTCATGTTAAATTTCCATCATTTTAATGAAATTTCCATGAATTTTCTATTTTTTACCGATATCGATATTCGATATCGATATTTCCACCGATATATCCATAAATTCAGGGTACCGATATTTCCGTCGATACCGATATTTTCATCCTTGGTTGCACCATTAAAGATATATCTTTTAATAATAATATATGTAAATTTTTAGTAATATTTTGTGTAACTTTTAAAAATGAATTTGAGTTGCACGATGCATATAAAAGTAACGTATAAATAAATGAGACTATATCATATATTTTGGATTTGGATGGAGAGAGTATCTACTAAGAAATCATCATCCATGCTGAATTTAACATAAAGAAAAATCTATAATTTGATGAAAAATAAAAATGGCATCCTTTTAGAAGAATGTGAAGAAATTAACAATTCTTTGAGATCTCCTTTCAAAAAAAAAAAAACAATTCTTTGAGATCACGCTACTCTGTGTGCATGTAGAGATGTAAACAAGTACAATTGAATTATATATCATAAATTAATTGCAAACACATAAATTGTTAAAAATGTTCAAGATTAATTATATTTTAATTAACAAAGTCGTAATAATTAAGGAATAAAATATATAAAAATAAACAAAGTAGTACTAATATGTAACTTCACCCATTTCCAATCAATTTTCACACTTTTCCTTTTTTGGCATTCTACAATAAATCTACATTTCAAAATAAAAATACTCACTTTTTTTTTTAATATTACAAAATACTATTTATTCATTGATGAGAGTATAAAACATAATAATTAACTAAAATTTAAATATTCATCACGTATTCATATTCATGCCTTGCCTTATAAATGAGCTCACAATAATTTTGTAGGTTATTATTATGCAAAAATGTCATATTTTGAATAAAAAATATCGTACACATATAATAAATACTGTAACAACACGATTTATGATTGATCTTTAGAACTTTTGTACAGAAAATCCATAATAATCACAAAAAATAATAATCAAGAATTAAAGTATCACAATATGATACAAAAAATGTTACATCACATTATCTCTAGTATACAATTAATATCTTGCTATTAATTTCTCATCACCGTTTGCTTTCTTGCTACCAAAAAATCTTATCTTCCCAGCTTGCATTCATTCAACCATGGCCCCAAAATCTGCCCCTGATTGTGATTTCTACCCAAAAAGCCAGCACATTCCATCTCGAACGGGCGCGTTCGAGACGACGCATTAGGCCCGAGAGAATCGTTTACGTTACTCGGGTCGAACACAGCGCGTTGATCAACACGTGCCCGAGCATTAGGTCGACAAAGTATTGGTGCCCAATTAGGCCATCCCGCCACCTTGCTTTCAGCGGTGCACGACCATAATGCACCCCGTCGTTGCAGCGATTATCGTAGTGCCACGGATACGTGATGTCGAAATCATCGATGATTTTATCGAGGACTCCGTACCGTCTAAGATTATCCAACACCACACCATTGAAGGTCTCCATTTTCTGAGGATTGAATGCCAATGCTCTAGCATAGCCACCAGTAGTAATTGTGGTCCGGTATATGATCTCGGGCCGAGCTAGCCCCCGTCTCTTGACGCCTTCCATTACCTCGGCCCAAAACGCAGCTGCATAGTCAGCACCCTTGATGAATCGTCGGATATTCTTCCAGTATATACCGTCGTGTAAGCCCGAGTTCATGATCATAGTGTCGGGGACTACATTCCCCGAGAAGTAACCCTTCAACGTCTCTCTGTATTTTTCGTTGATCAACGAATTCAAGCCCTGATAATTGCCTGTATGGTTCCAATGCCCGTTGAAAATGCTCGTGAAACGAACAGCTTGGGACGCGTTTCTTGGATTCGTGATGTTCATATCGAATAATCTTGAAACAACAGGAATGTCCCGCACGTCCAAAATGAAGTGGAGCATGTTACGGATAGTATCACAATGGTTTGAATCGCCCCACCAAAAGATCCAACGACCGTTGAGACATTTCCAAGCTTGTTCACTTGAGACGAGCTTAAACGAGCAATGAGACGAATACACCCATCCATTACTTTCCAATGCACCCAATCGTCCATCACACCATGGATGTTGGCAAGGGAAGCTTGCCTTTTGGCATCTATACCTACCATCTTTGCTAATCGAGCAACTATCGTTCCTAGCATGTCTAGTCCATCGACCCGACCACACATCCTTAGTGTAATCCGCCTTCTTACATTGCCTTAAACGAGGCAAATGTGATGCAGACTTGAGGAACCTGATCGGAATAACACGAAGAACCTTATCAAACACGAACTTAGCAGTCGAAAACTTCAAACCCTCGTAGTGTCTAAACAACAAGATGATTGTCAAATTGTAATCCCCTGCAAAATCAGGATGGACTTGAAGGGAAAACGAGTAGCTCCCGTTTCCAATGTCCTTAACCGGAGGCCTCGACTTCCACCTCTCACCGGAGAGATCAGTTTCGAAATAATCGCCTCCTAAACATCGAAACTCCCCTGTTTCATCCACTGCTCGGAAAACAAACTCATGGATTTCACCAGAAAACAATTCAATGTCCTCCCTACCATCTAAACTAGCAACTCTGATATCAACACTCTTTGAATCCCTACAAGGCTCACCCCCAGGAGCTAACCACTTCACTAGAAGATTCGACGAAAAATTCACCTCCAGATCAGCTGAAACCCACCGCAGAATCCTAGGGCTTAAAGGGGTGTTCATACTACTCCGATTCTTGGTCAAATTTGCTGAAACTTTAGGGCTAAAACTGGAGACATTTCGAGCAATCTTGTGATCAAATTCAAGATTCTTTTCATGGGTTTGTGCCAAAATTTGGCTGGTGAAATTCAAATCAATATCCACACGCTCTTCTATATTGGGCCCAACAGAGAGATTCCTAAAACTCGAATCTACAAATGGTAAAGTTTCGGAACTATTGAGCTTCAGCACTGCAAAATCTTTCTGAAATGTGTTCGTATTCAAACCATCAATCCCCCACACAATCAAGATACCAAGAAAAACACCCATCATCAAAATCTTGAACCACGAATGAACTACAGGGTTTGGCCTTATGACCCATGCTAAATTCGCAGATTTCTCCGGCATCTGAGAAGAACACATTCCGAGTAAGAGATTTGGCATCAATTACTTACTATACATGAAGTGATTAATCAAGAAAACGAAGGCCCACATACAAAAATTACTTGAAACGAAATATCTCACCGGAGAAGGATTGATTTTTAGCTGACAAACAACATTCCCAGCAAAACTTTTCTGTATTACTATGTTTTCTTGGAAAAATAAAACAACTGGACATACCTTGCACTTTAGTCCCTTCAATCTGTGATGCAATTGCAAGTTGCTAATACAAAAACACTAAAATATCAACGCAGCTGGAAAACTCTCTCTCTCTAGAATATTGTGCAGTGTGTATATATTATTGTAATTTTTAGAGCGAGAGTACAGAAATGATGTGAAGAAAAGGCAGGGGAAAGTGGGCGGAGGACCCGTTATAATGTCAATAATGCTAAATTACCATGAGGCCCTCATCGTTTCCACCGTCCACCGACAGCCAACTGTGGTGAAGGCACGGTGCTTCACTGGTTGTTGA
The DNA here is from genome assembly GCA_026898435.1 of Prunella vulgaris. Taxonomy (NCBI): domain Eukaryota; kingdom Viridiplantae; phylum Streptophyta; class Magnoliopsida; order Lamiales; family Lamiaceae; genus Prunella; species Prunella vulgaris. The sequence goes on from JAPKLY010000002.1 coordinate 4,079,713, forward strand.
TAATTTCACAGAGGGACTGTACTTCTTAGGGGTGTTTCTGTCTTTTTGCTAATGTCCATCTGCATGGCTGGTGAAGGCCTCCGTGCCACGTGCTCTAGGAGGAATTTTTGAATTTTCTTTCAAATGTTATACTAATAAATTCAATAATTGACATGAGAATCTTATTAATTTAATGTAAGTAAATATGTATATGATTATGAAGTAACATATTCATACAATGGAAATGGTTCTTTTCCTTTCATTCTACATAAGTTTAACATATCTAGTCATACTCTTAATCAATTTTATTGTGGTTGTGATTATAATAATTCGTATCACCAATTCGCTTCGAATTCGGTTGCACTAGATAACTCGGTTGGATATAAAGTCCGCCTCGTTAAGGCGAGGTTGAAGGCAAAGGAGCGTGAAGACTTTCTACAGCCAACTCACATCGCAAGGGCTTCGAAGCCGAGACCGAGGCCAAGTCCGAAGACAAAGCCCGGGACGAATTTCAAATGAATTAGTTATTAAATTCACATGTGATAAAAATGGAATATATAATCCGTTCTCACAAAGGATGAAGCACCTAGACGGAGCTATAATGTCGTACACATGCATGCAGGGGCCAAGCAGCCTCGGTCTGAAGTCAAAATACACTATTGTGTATAGACAACCACTACCATAGATCATGACTCTAACGCCTAGATCATGGAGTAAATTCTCGAACCAGACGTAATCTTGTTCCCTCAGCTGTGTAGATTGTACACTATAAATAAGATCACTTATGGTCCTAATAAACATTCATAAATTATTCAACTCCAGACTTAACGCAGATAAATATGACAAATCTCGATATTTTTATATTTTGTGCACTAAATTACTTGAAATACGTGAGAATCAATGTTGTCCTAGATAGCTAGCACCATTGATATCATACATCATTTATACAAATTATGTAGAGTACAACAAACTGATTTATAATATTGGTTGTTTCATTCATTGTGAAAATAATTTATAATATTAATCATTTCATTAAAAATAATTTAATAATAACAACAATTAGTTAAAATAATTGATACCATTGTAAATACACTGAATTTTTACGATTATCGCCACTCAAGTACTTCGCCAGCTCATGTTTTCCGAATGCAAAAAGATTGAACTAAATTAGTGCTCAAAATCC
>JAPKLY010000002.1:4080884-4101956 GCA_026898435.1 Prunella vulgaris
GGAAAATTAAGGACAATCTTGGAGAAATTGATGTGGAAAAATATTGTCAAAAAGCATTTTGCCATTCAATTAAGTGGAAACTTAAGGACAATCATGGAGAAATTGATGCGAAAAAATAATATTGCGAAATTATTTGCACACTTAAAGAATTTATATTTATAAAAATCAACAAAATTATATATTTTTTATTTTATTATTTTATTTTATATTTTACACATTTTTTTTTTAATTTATGTGTCCTATCCCTTATAAAAATATGTTGGAACAGAGAATATATATATATATGATTGATTTAGATATAGGTTCAAAAAAATCACTATATTTACAAATAAGTTCACAATACTTGCATAGAAATATATTTTTTATTGCACTAACACCTATTTATAGATATAATAACTTTTTTGAATTTATATGTAAATCACCCTATAACAAAAGAGACATATAATTAATATGCATTAATTTTCTAATACTGCATTGGAGTCTTGAGATAAATACCACTGTTTTATCGTTGAGTAGGTATTGTATGAAAGTGGTTCATATCATGAACCACTTTTTAACAAAGCAAAAAAAAAAAATTCATAAATATAAACTTTGTATCACAAAGTGGTTTATATCATAAAACTAATTTATACTCCATCTGTCCCAAGATAAACTTCACACTTTCCTTATATGGACGTCCCAACTCTTTCTTCACACCCCAAAAAAGGAAACAACTCACACTCACAAAAGTCAATAAAATACATTTTTTTATATTTTATTATTTAACTTCACACTCACATACTTCACTTTTTCTTAATATGCGTGAAACTCCACCTATAAAAAAAAATGTTGGGACGGAGGGAGTATAATACTTTGCCTTTATCGTTTGTGTTACGTCTTAATTCAAAAACGCAAACTTCGATGACTATTGTCGGAGTGCATACATATATATATACGCAATACCAAATTTAAGCTCAATTATGTATTAGTTGGGGTATTACTTAGTACTCTCTCATTTTCCCAAAAGTACGCTCGATTAGTTTGATAGGTTATAAAAAGGCATAGATATAATAAATATATTTGAGTATTATGTTGTCCTTTGATAAATTAAATAATTATTAATAAGTGTAAAATTAATTATTTATGAAATAATTGAATATTAAAAAAAATTTAAAAAATAGGTTGTGCATACTTTTAGGGCGGAATAAATAGTACATAAGGGTATGTTTGTTTTGGGATTAAGGGGGTCGTGAGAAGTCATGACTTTGAAATCCTAAGATGTGAAAACCTTGATGAATAGTAAAAGTGTGTGTTTATTTTTGGATTTTAGTAGGGTAGGATGTTACTTTATGTCAAATCAAAGTGTGATAATGATTGATTTTATAGGTATAATAAGTATTTTGTGAGTGTTGTGTTGGAAAGAGTAATAATAGGTTTAATAGCTATTTTTAGGTGTGGATTGAGTTTGGGATGTGAAATTCAGATGTTACATCCCAAACTCGTGTAGAGACGTGATCGCAAAGTCCTACGTCCATCCGTGCTAGTCTCAAAACAAACATACCAGATTTATGCTTGAATACAAAAGGATTTAAGATTATGTGTTTGAAACCCATTATTGTTAATAAATTGTGGCAAATTTAAATTGATGGATATATATAAGTTTTGTATTTATTCGAATAAGTTTATTTGAGAATGATTATTAATTTTTGCAAATTTCATCAACTATTTTCTAAGTGGTTTGGTTAGATTTGAATCTAAAAGCATTCATAATTATATTAATATGTTTTATGTAGTGCACACAAAGTATCATAGTTTATACTTGTATTTATTGATATTTTTCGTTAATATTTGTTCATTTCTATTTTCCCTTTCTCGCATTTTTATGTCTAAAGTCAAATTTGTGGAAGTATATATTGGTCATTTTGTCATTTTTTTCGTTCATTATATATTTTTTATTTGTTTTTATATTTTTTTAAAACTATTATTTATTTTTATATTATTATTTTTATTACCTTTTACATTATTTCTATTATTTTTTCACTTTATTCATCACATCACTTATATTTTTTTTCACTTTTACCTTAATACGTGTGCCCAAAAGCGACGAGTAAGTTATAGCGGAACGGAGGGTGTAGTATATAAATGAAAATGTGCATATAATTATGAATATGCATGTAAATTGATACTCCCTCCGTCCCATAATTATTTTCACACTTTCCTTTTTCGTTCGTCCCACATTTGTTTTCACACCCTATAAATGAAAACTATTACTTTAACTTTATCCTCACAGTCCAACTAATCTCATTAGTTTAATAATATAATTTTACACAATACTCTACTTTTCTTAAAAATTGTGCCATCGCAAAGGTGAAAACACCTCTAGGACGGAGGGAGTATATTTTTTATATTATGTAAATCATATGAGATATTTAAATAAGGGATTAGTCTTGTAACTGGTGCAACTCAAGTTAATTTTTAAAAAGTTAAGCAGTTTATAACTGAAAAGTTAAACAGTTTATTATTGAAAAGTTAAACTATGAAAGATATATTTTTCAGTAATAAACTGTTTAACTTTTCAGTTATAATCTGTTTAACTTTTTAAAAATAAACTAGAGTTGCACTGTGTAACTGATTCACTGGAAATTTACTATTAAATAAAAAGTATACAAGTGAGTAGTATAAAATAAAAATTACAAAGAATATATTTTCATTGTCACTTGCTCAATTATGTGGGTGAGTTATTAGCTCAAATAATAATGGTGACATCAAAATGCAGGTCAGATATCACGTGATAGAGAGAGGGGTGCACGTGACAAATGTCTTTCAATTATTTGGCCGTAACCGTTGGCAGACATGAGAGTGGTACGTACGTGTTCCAATGAGCAATATTTGGCCAAAATAAAATTAAAAACAGAATAACATTAAATATGTTGCAAATTAATGGAGGGAAAAATACAAAATAATTCAATTAATGGACAAAAATTATATATTGGTCCCATGGAAAAAAAATTCGTGTAAAAAAAAATACTCCCTCCATCCCACTATAAGTTGCTCATGTTGTAATTTTCGTCCGACCCACTATATGTTGCTCATTGCTTTTTATCTTTTTATTGGAAACTACTATTCACTTCTTTATTACTTATTTTTAATATTTTTACACTATTTTTATTACTTTTTTACTTTTCTCCATCACATCACTTATACTTTTCCACTTTTTCTATCACATCACTTATACTTTTTCAGTTTTTCCATCACATCACTTATAACTTTTTACTTTTACCTTAATTTGTGTGTCCAAAAGCAACGAACAACTTATAGCGGGATGGAGGGAGTATATTACCGTGCAAATCTTTTAAACCAATTTGTAAATATAGAGAGTAATTTTTTTGAACCAATATGTAAGTGACCCGTTAATCAAATTATAAATACTACTCCCCCCGTCCCATAATTTTTTTCACACTTTCTTTTTCCGTCCGTCCCACAATTGTTTTCACACCCTATAAATGGAAACTATTACTTTAACTTTATCCTCACAATCCAACTAATTTTATTATTTTAATAATATAACTTTACATAACACTCTACTTTTTTTAAAAGCTGTGACATCCCAAAGGTGAAAATACCTCTGGGACGAAGGGAGTAGCAAATTGAACATAAATTAAAATTAAAAAAACCCATGCCATACATTTCAACATATTTTTCTAATCATTCTTCCCTATTTTGTTTTAAAATGCTGATTACTAAGCAAAATATCTTCCAATCAAATGCTTTTTTCTTTGTTTCATAATTATTTGAACACCTTTTTAGTTGAGTTTTTTTTACATTATTTATATATTTTAAAATGGAACATATTAACTTATACATATACTCATAAAAATATATATTCATGTTTTTTAAGTGTGCAAATAATTTTAAAACGGAGAGTTCATTAATACAGGAAGTGTATGTTAAACGGGCTAGCCCTAATCCTATAGGGCCAGCCCTAACGGGCTTCGGGCTAAACGGGTTAGGGTCTTATCCGGTTCATTCTTAACGGTCCTCTAATATTTGGGACCTAACCCTAGCGGTCCTCGGGCTATGTAAAAAAAATTTCTAAATTTTAACACATAATCTAAAATAATTATCATTAAATGTTAATATTTAAACTAGAACCTAAACATTGTCCATAATGTCATTAAAATTAATAAAAATAGTTTAACATAATTACAAAAGTTCAAACATTAATACTTAAACTCTTAAAGTTCATTGGTATTTAAAAGTTCAAATATAAATACTCAAAATTAATATAACACCTAAATAAAAATTGAAGATAACTTCAATTAATAATAATAATAACTAATAACTATATTATATATATAATATGTATATATACAATAAAAAAAATTATGCGGACTAGAGGGCAGGCTCGGTTAACCGGCGGGCAAGCCCGTTTAGCCCGCGGGCTAATAGGGCCGGGCCAAAAAAGCCCCGGATTTAAATGGGCCAATGAAAGCATGACTCTAACCCTGTATTTTTCAGAGTTAAACGGACCGGCCCTATTAGCCCAACCCGGATTAACATATCTAGATGAAACACACAGAAAATTGGGGGGAAAATCCCAATTCTAAAAAAATTTGAAAGAAGCGCGCGAGTAATCACAAGCACTTTTATGCAAATTTCTGTGAACGTAAAATCTATAAAAATCAATTCACGAATCAAGCAGGAAAAAAAGAAAATCACATCAAGTCAATTCTTTTTTTTTTTTTAAAGAAGCGAATTTTTAAAATATATTGCAGAATTATAAATGTTGAAGGACTAAAATGTAAAGGAGAATATGAGAAAATTATAAATGATTTACAAAAATAAGAAGCAGAAGAAAAGAAAAACCAATAAAGTGAAGCACACAATAACCTTGAGTCATTCTCTCTACTTGATAGCAAGATTTATGGATTCACAAATAATTTAATCAACAAACAATACTATAGGTACATCTCAGCTGTAGTAAACAGGAAATCTTGTCTGAAAGAAAGAAAAAAATGATCTAATTTTGGCAACCTTTAATGTACAGACATAAAGAGAAAAACATACCAGAATCTGGAATGATGAGGGATGGTGAAAGATTGCTTATCTAAACACATCTCGAAACCAATAATCGAAGACAAAGAACCAGTTGCCACGAGCAATGCAATTGGGAGGCACAACGATTAACTCCACGGATCGTCCCATCCTTTGGGTCCGTCTCTCTTAATGAAATCCACTATGGCCTGGACCGCTTCCACAGCTCTGTTAGATAGCGAGTGGGTTCCGTGTTGGATTTCAGCTTTTTCCGCCCCACCCATTGCCGCACACAATCTAGAAATTGGGACAACACGTTACTCGAGTTTTAAAAAGACAACGTAGCTTATGATGAAGTTTGACACGCACAAGAGTCGAGAGAAACAAAATGAGTATATATATGTTAGGTTCAAGATCTTGCCTATCAACGAGAGCTCTCTTGTCCACGTATTCTGGTACGTATTCGTCCGCCATTGAGAACATGACCTACGAAGAAGTTGCATTTAATTTAAATTTTTTTAAATAAAAATACGAAGAAATCATGGTACCCTACCAGCGTAGGTGTGTTCGACATGTGTCCAACTTTCTGCTTCAACTGGTCTTCACTAAAGTCGGAACTGAACATGTCATCATCGCCATTGTATGCGTAGAGCGAATGATATCTGCATACGGCTCAAAATAATAATGGCATATACATCAACAACATGTATTTAGCACGTATAAAAATCCAGAAAGTGGAATACATGTACGACTGGTTTGCATTTTATGCGTGTGATTTGAAAAGGTATTAGTTATTTCATTAATATGATTATTGATTAGTTTGACAGTATTACTAGTTTCATTAAAAAAGTACAGTTGTTTTATTATAAGGTGGTAGGTGTAAATCGGTTGCATGATAAAACTGTTTTACATAAGACCAACTCCATTAAGGAACAAGAGTAGTAGAACGTAGGAATCGATCTGCATTTAAGTTACTAACCTATAGGCAGTAATAGGAGCATGTGGATTTGCTTCCCTAGGCATCAGTTCGGTTCCTCGGCCTTCACTTATCATTGTTGAAGCCAAATCGATCATTGAAGCAGTTTCGGGAAGTGTAGCTTGATATTCACGGTCACTAACTGGAGCCTGATTTACAGATAATCGTGGTGCTTTACAGAGAAAAACATTTATGGCTAGAACAATTTGAGAAGAATATCAAATGTACAAAGGAAAGTATACCTGTAAAACAACAGCACGAACTGCTCTAGAACATGCTGCATTAGTACGCAAGTAATAAACAATATCCTACAAACAATAAAAGAAAAAAAGCATTAGCATATTTTGTCATCAACATTTGAATAAATGCTAGTCAAGGGAGAATCGACTAATTACCTGGCAGCCAGTACTGTGTCCAAGTAGTACCACACCTTCCGAGTCTTCCTTGTTTATCAGGTAACTGATCAACTGGTCAAGCTCCATTGCATCCTTATGTCCACAATATTACCATAATAATTATATTTTTTTTGTAAAACCAAGAAATTGCCATGCAAGTTATGATATTAGATAACATGATATATGAAGGAGAATTTGAGGTTGATTAATAAATTTCAAATTTCAAGAGCATAACTTATGTCAACAATGACTCTGAAGCTCTAATATAAACAAATTACTGAAGAATACTCTCATTTTATGATGTACAACAACCACCACAATGATTCGGAAGCGCTAAGTGTTTATCCCACAATGTGGAGTCGGCTATACGGATCATATTTTGTTAGAGTGTTGATCAAGACACATTTATCTATATTTAAGTATGAAAAGAAGTCCGCAAAGGTGCATATTATCTACTCAAAATAAAAATATATATTGTTTAAGAGAAAGAGGAGTTTACTTGCTTCAAGCTTGAGATGCCATATCCACTGTAAGATGACGAAAACAGAAATTGAACCAGTGACCAACGCTCTTTCTCCAAAGCAATTGCCAGAGGCTCCAAATATCTTGAAATTTTCAGAATCACTTTAGGGTGAAATCAGAAATGAACAGAATTTTAATCACCATTTAAAATTTAATCTGACCACTCAAGCAAGAGAGCACACTAAGGCTCGTCACAGTGCATAACTAAAAGAACTATTTGATGCACATAATACAAGAAACAGAATATCAAACTTAATCTAAGCAATTAGGTAATATAAAGGAACGTAGTTGTATTGTGTCTCAGTTATGTAAGTGGATGCAAGTTCCAATCCTTGAATAGTCAATTACAGGGTCTTATGCACACACAACCAGTAGTAAAGCGAAAATCAATAACATAATTTCCCAGACAAATTAATGCCTTTTGACGTCCGAGTTGCATGATTTTAGGGGTACTCACTAATGGATAATAAAATAAAAATAAAAAGAAAATAATAGGTTGTATCACGAAAGAGCCATGTAAAGCTCAAATTAGCATAAAATTTATAACAAATAACAACAGAGGTACAAGAAGAAAAACGTAAGTGTTAGAACCAGTATCGAACAACATACTCAGTGGCCAATAATCCATCTGTCAGCCCACCAATAAAAATTACTTGTTGTTTGTAATCACCTGTTTTAAATGCAACCTGTATGGATAGACCAAAAGAAGAAAAAAAGAATGCAAAATATAAGAATCAATTATAATGGTGAAGACTGAAGAATATGCATCATCTCATGATATCTAATATATTTGCAAAGATATTTCATATAAAGAGTACACACACAAAATAATGCTTGTCTAAAATTGAATATTGAATCTAAATCTGAAAATATTTGTCAAAACCTTTGCCATTTATGATCTCAGGCCAATTTGGTGATATAATTTAAAAAAAAAAATGAATTTCTTTATTGATCTATATGCAATATCACAAAAATCAGGCCTATCAAATTGACTTTAGTCATTTGCAGTTCAAGATGTTATCCACTAACTCTGATAATAAGAATATACGAAAAACTACGGGACATCAAATTGATGCTGCTAATTACTCAAAATCAGGTGAATACCTAGGAATGGTAAACCATAATTAATATATTACACATATCAAACTGAACAACTACATGAAAGATGAATAGAATTTAAAGGTCTTCACATTATCATTCACACTCAATATCAAGCTCAGCTTTGTCAATCAGAACTTACCATTCAACAGGCTAATTACTCGATACGACCTCTCACTCGACAGCACTAATGCTAAGATCAAAATCATCCTAAAGCAACTGAATGTCATAAAGGGGTGTTTCACTGATTCATTCTCTTTAGCTTCCAACTTCCACTACAAAAATTAAGGCGGAATTGAACCATATTGAAAAACCTATATCTTAATTTCAAAAACTCTAGAACCAGTTCTAAACTCTGAAACCATATTATGTAACAATCCCCTTAAGACACTTGATCTCTGGCATAGTACTTTAACTACATAATTTCCGAATTCAAATTATCAACTAGCTACGACTCATTTCTCGTGTACAACACTCATATCCACCTCAAATGGCAAGTAAAACAGAGCAATTGTGCACAAAATCGAAAGAAAAAACTAACATTCTTTAATCCAAAATATACCAAAATTCTTCTTTACGCTCACCTGAATTGATTTTGGACCGTACTTGAACATCACCCCACGGAATTGCCGCTTCTTGTTAATAGGTCCACTGCCACCTCCGACGCTATCGGCTGCGGCGGTCGATAAGTTGTTCGGCATCTTGGCGGAGGCGGAGCGCCCGCGCACAATGCCGGAAAACCAAGAAGTGCCGGACTGGGCCACCGTCGTAGAGATCGACGAGGGCGTGGAGAGATTCATATCAGAATTTTCCATTGAAATTCAAAGAATCCATTGTCAGTAGCGAGTGCTGCTTTTATTTCCCCCTTTTGAAATATTTTGGGTGTCAAATTTTATTTCTTTTCGACTTGAGATTTTGTTTTGTTCTAATTATTAGTAATTTAAACTATCATTTTTCACTAGAATAAATATCATTTTTTATTAATAATTGAGCATAATTATTTTCACAATTTTATCTTTTAGTACGTTTTAATAATATCCTTATTGAGTGAGATATTTTTTTAAGTATATTCAAATGTGTGTAGAGGGTGGAGGTGGGATCCATTTTTTACTTTATCTGTAATATAGAATTTTGAAATTAGGTGTTTATAATTGACCTTATATATAATACATTCTTAATTTTAAAAAGTCATTACTACTAAATAAAACTCGTCAAAATTTTAAAAATTACATCATTTATTATTAAAAAATCACACATATTATTACTGAAAAACGTATTTTTAAAAATATTTTTCAGTAATAATATACGTGACTTCTCAATAGTATTTTCTATAAAAAAAATTAAAAATATTTTTGAGTTGCACGGTGCACCTGGTGCATACAAGCTAAATTTTTTTATTGTTGTTAATTAATATAATAATGATTGTGATAGTAAATAGTATTATTTTATTATTAAATAAGTGAGTAAAATAAAAGTAGGAGAAATAATATATAGGTGAATGGAAATGGATGATGTGATTGTAAGAAATTTTATGAAAATAGAAATATACGAGCTTGTTTGGTTAGGGATTGACCCATCCAGATGTGGATGAACCATCCTCTATGGGCACATTCCATCATTAGTCCAAATACTCATCATCCCTATTATTCATTCATATTATATACACAAATACTTATTTTCATAAAATTTCATACCGTCACATTACATTTTTCATCCACCTACTTAATTTCTCTCCTACTTTTATTTTAAGCAAAGTTTTATATGAAAATAATTCATGACAAGCTTATCGTAAACTAGTTTTAAAGTAATAAATATTTGGTGAGTTTTTGCACTTTTGATCACACATGACATGTATTATTTTAGAATTGGCCCAATATATTTCATTATTGGTCACATACGATTTTTTTCTTACATTTGTAGTCTCAAACGTTACAAAATTTACATATTTGGTCCAAAAAATTGACGGCTCCGTTAAATGCAAGATTTATAGCGTTAGTTCCATAAAATTTACTCTTACTTAATTGTGTTTAATCCATTAATCTGTATTTTCATATTTAGTCCCATTGTATTTTTAATTGCACAATAAAAAACTTCATAAATGTTAAATAATTAAATTATTTGAATTATAAATTAAAATTTAAAATATATTAAACTTTAAATATCAATAAAAAATATGAAAATAATCATAATAAATAATAAAAAAATAAAATGAATCTTCAAAATAATTAAATTAAGTAGTATTTAAATAAAATTATTTAAACCTAACTAAAATCTGAAAAATCAAGTAAAATAAAAAAAATTAATATATATAAATACTACAAAATCTTCAAAAAATAGGTCAAAGTTTAATAAAATCAGATATTTTTTAAAAATCAACTATACTTCATAAGTAATTAAAATAAAAAATAATTATATTTTAATTATTATTTATTTTGAATTAAAATTGGAATTTTTTAAAATTAATTTCTTAGTTTTAACTATTTTTCAAGATTTAGTTGCATTTTTTTAACTATTTATTAAAGATTTAATTTTATTAGAGCTAACAGTTTTGGCTTGGCCCGACAGGTCCGGCCGCCCTACCTGATATTTGGGCTGGACTGGGCTTAATTTTTATAGGTCCAATTAGAAAATGGGTCGGTCCGGCTCGTGAATATGTATTAGCCCGATGAATCTGTTTGCATGTAAAAGTCGATAATTTTGGACTAGCCCGATGGGCCTACCCGACATTTAGGATGAGTTGGACTATATTTTTATAGGCCCGATTAGTAAATGGCTCAGTCCATTAATATGCTTTGGCCCAATGGGCCGGCCCACCCTATTTGCCACATCTAAATTTTATTATTTGAATATTTAATTGATTTATTTTAATATTTTTTAGATTTTATTCAATATTTATATTTATAGGACTTATTGTGCAATTAAAAAAATCAATGGGATTATCTAAAAATATGGATTAATTGGTTAAACACAATTAAGTAAGAGTAAATCTTATGGGACTAATGCTGCAAACCTTGCATTTAACGAAGCCGTCAATGTTTTGGACCAAATATGTAAATTTTGTTACGTTTGGAACTACAAGTGCAACGTTTGAGACTACAAGTGCAAGAAAAAATCGTATGGGACCAATAATGAAATGTACGAGACAAATTTTAAAATAATACATATCATGTGGGACCAAAATTATAAAAAGCTCAATATTTGGTCAAGTGTATCAAAAGTTAAGGAGCAATGATATTATGTTATAATTGTAATAGATTTTATTGACATTAACTTTTGATACACCTGACGGACCAACTATTTGATATTTTTAAAACAGTTTCATGATAAGCTTATCATGAACTATTTTCGTATAAAACATATTCTTTATTTTATCCATTTATTATCTCTCATACTTTTATTTTATCTATTTGTGATTTATTCTCTCTGCTACTTTTATTTTACCAACAATAATAAAATAATACAACATCATATTAATTTGACATAAAGTGTCATCCAATCCAACACTACTTCTTCATCATTAACAAACACCACTTTATTATTCACAGAATTACCCCCAATCACCTTATCACATCTCCTTAACCAAACAAGCCCTTAAGGGGTGTTTGTTCTGGGATGTGCTGGATGAGGGATGCATTTTTCCTTATACAATCATTTTTTTTGGATTTGCACATCTAATCTCATCCAAAATACACACTCACCTCCATTATAAATCTACACACTCACTTCACATAATTCAATACAAATCACATCAATTTTATCATACATATTTTATTTATCTCTCTTTTACATATATATCAAATATATATTTTTATTTAATCCCCTCTTTCATATTAAATATATATATAATTCTCCTTTTCATATCATTTATATATTTTACTTAAACAATCAATAATATTTTTATCTAATTTTATCTTTCACTTAATTTAATAAATTTTATGTAATAATATCAAACATTTAATGATATTTATTAAAGTGCACTTTAAGTGTTTACTGAAAATGGAATAATTGGTTCAATACATTTCTATTTAATAATACATGAAATAAATATAAAATAAATAGAATAAAAATGTCAAACCCTCAAAATTCAACAAAACAAACCGGCTAGAGATCAATACGTTCAATTTCAATAAACTATAGGTCATAAAACAATTTGATATAATCCCCAAGTATGACAAAATAAATTCGTTGGAATTTATTCTTCACATCGTCTATATTTTATATGTATATAATGCAATTCAGCTATAATTTTAATTTTTTTACCTCCATTATTATTAAGAAGTTGCTCATGTTCACATTGAAAAATCACTCACAAAGAACTAACTTTTCAGTATAAATAAAAATAATTTTTCCTATAATAACATGCTGACCTTTTTTTTAAGGATTAGTCTTATATGCACCAGTTACAAGGTGCAATTCAAGTTTATTTTTAAAAGTTAAATAATTTATAACTGAAAAGTTAAACAATTTATTACTGAAAAGTTAAACTATGAAAGATATACTTTTCAGTAATAAACTGTTTAACTTTTCAGTTATAAACTGTTTAACTTTTTAAAAATGAACTAGAGTTGCACCGTGTAACTGGTGCACAAGAGACTTACTCTTTTTTTAATTGCACAGTGATTTTATGTTTTCTACTTTTTATTTTTATTATTTTTTATATTAATATTTTATTTTTGTTCCTATGGATCACTTGTATTATATAATATTTGCCTTTAATTCATATACTAATTTAGATAGTTAATAATTGAACAAAGAGAATAATTTACACGGTTGGAAATGCGCTTGAATAAATTAATGCAATGCATGCCGTGTAGCAATGTGGTCTCCTAATTAGGGATGACAATGACGCGGGTTCAAACCTGGATCCGCCACGAACCCGTCCCGTACGGGCTGGATAAAAACCCGATCAAATGGGTCACGGGGCGGGTTTGGACCCGTTTGACCAAAAACCATCCGGATTTGGGACGGGTCTTGGTATTAGGTGGACCCGCCCCGTATATATATATATGTATGTTAATTAAATATATATAGTTAAATAAATATATTATATATATGTATAATTAAATATATAAAAATTAGGCTATTAATTAACATATTCATTAAATTGTTAGATTAGATATGTGCATAAAGTCATGAGCAAAAATTGTATAAATTAGAGTTTATTAATTTTTTTTATTGTTTTAATTTCAATGAACAACATAGGCGTGATTTTAATTTAGATTTAATAAGTTGAAATTTGAAGTGAATTATTTTGCATATTTATTATTGTTTGAATCATTCATATGCATATTGATGTTATATTTTAAAATTTATTATATTTTGTGTAATGCATTTGATATATATGATAATAATAAAATAAAATAAAAAAATAGGCGGGTAGGCGGGTCGGGGGATTCGTGGGACTGGGCGGGGCGGGTCCAACTCCAAATTAAGGCGGGGCGGGGCGGGTCTCGGGTCCTAAAAATTTTTGGCGGAGCTGGTCCTGGGACAGACCAAACCCGTCCCAGACCCGCCCCGTTGCCATCCCTACTCCTAATTGAGAAAACTCTAGAACATATTTAAACTAATTTTCAAAAATAGCAATAAATTCCTTTCAAAAAAAGAAAAAAAGCAATAAATCAATTTTAGACAATTAGAAAAGCCAATAGGGTCGCACTTCGTACGGTCGTACGCCCTGTTTCGTCATCACTGATCACACACTGAGAACCAAAATTTCAGAACTGACACACAGCGAAGCTCTGAGGCTGTGGAGATCGGACAATTATGCACTTCATTAATGCGGCGGCGCTGTTGTCGATAGCCATTAAGAACGGCGGCGGCAGCGGCGGAGTATTGGAAGCGGAGATAGAGTTCGGTACGGTATGGTGGTTCGTGTACGCGGGTGTGTCGTGCTTTTTGGTTCTGTTCGCAGGGATTATGTCGGGCCTGACATTAGGCCTCATGTCTCTCGGCCTCGTCGACCTCGAGATCCTTCAGCGGAGCGGCACTCCGGCGGAGAAGAAACAGGCTGGTGAGTTGCTATGCATTCTGTATTTGTTTAAATATGTGATAGGGAGAAATTATTGATGTTTTATCTGATTTGCGGTGATTAGATTTTGATTTCTGATTTTTTTTTGGTTATCGGATTGTATTGTTATAGGTTGTGTGAGGAGGGATTTTAGTCAGATTGCACCTTAAATGTCTGAATTGATGTTGACTTAGACTGCAGTTTATGCATCAGATGCGGTAGTCTGGTAGTTTTGTTAAACTGATGCAGGAAAGGTGTTTATTTCATTGTTTTTACTGCACAGGTTGCTTTGTTAGCTACTTAGATATGAATCTCTGTTAAGAATAAAATTATCACTTGTTGGAATTAATACCTGGAAATGTGAGCTTTAGTTGTTTTTATTATAGATATTTCTTGTTGTATTATAGATTTAGCTGTTATGTTTGCAAATCTTGGTAATTGCTAGAATAAATATTGGTGGTGTAGTAGACAAATTTGATTTGGATTTTGATGTTTTAATAAACTAGTGGATGTGGACCTTTAATCTACGGATGATTATGACTTATGAGACTGCTTTAGTATTTGTTTGTGTAGTCAAATCTTGGGTTATTGACAATTGCAAGGCATGATTTTATCTTCTGGTTGAATGATTTGTCTGTATTTGGCGCTTGATGCTGGGCGGCAGCTAGATTTAATATTTTGATGATAATTGGATAAATTCTGAGTCTTGTTATAGAGACATTTCATCTGATTTTCTTGAATTATAATTATCGCCAGATTCTTTTTCGTTGTATTAGATTTTCTTAAAAGTAATGCAAATGCCATGTAATTGTAACTTGAGTAGCTAAACAGTTAATCTTGGCCAGTGGGTGCTTTTAATCATAATTTAGAAACCAGTGCTGGAATCTTAATGCCAACTGATGCTTCATAAAATGCTGTTGATACCATGTTCTTCTTTATTTGCTACTAATGCTGACAGTGTGATGAGTCATCAGTACGCCGGATTTAATAAATAATAAAGCATTATTCTTGTTGGTTTGGTTATATTTGGGGTTCTTCATACCATGAAATAATATCAGTTCCTCCTGGGACTTAAGGGTATGTTTGTTTTGGGATTTAAGGGGTCGTAGCAAGTCATGACTTTGAAATCCTGAGATGTGAAAACTTTGATGAATAGTAAAAGTGTGTGTTTGTTTTGGGATTTTAGTAGGGTAGGATGTTACTTTATGTCAAATCAAAGTGTGATAATGATTGATTTTATAGGTATAATAATAGGTATTTTATGAGTGTTGTGTTGGAATGAGTAATAATAGGTTTAATAGGTATTTTTAGGTGTGGATTGAGTTTGGGATGTGAAATCCGGATGTTACATCCCAAACTCGTGTAGAGCGTGATCGCAAAGTCCTACGTCCATCCGTGCTAGTCCCAAAACAAACATACCCTAAATGTTTTTCTCTTGGAACTAGCTTCTTTGTGAGAATTGGTCTCATTTGTCCGTCAAGTTGATATTTACTCCATTTTCTTCAGCTGCGATACTTCCGGTGGTTCAGAAGCAGCACCAACTTCTTGTGACATTGCTTTTATGTAATGCTGCTTCAATGGAGGTACCAGGTTCTGTGTTAATTTTGTTGGAGAAGATGTTTTCCTGAGTTAGAAATGAAACCTAATGATAAGAAAAGTTGCATAGCCTGTTTTAGTTAACATCCATGCTACTTCTTGCAGGCCCTTCCGATATACCTAGACAAGCTTTTCAATCAATATGTTGCCATTATATTATCAGTGACTTTTGTATTAGCTTTTGGAGAGGTATATGTTTATCTTAACCTTCTCTTTTGTTGTCTACATTTGGTATTCATTCTAGTGATCTATCTCCTGTTATTTTCTGTTGTAAGGTTATCCCTCAAGCAATATGCACCAGATATGGACTTGCTGTTGGTGCTAATTTTGTTTGGCTTGTTCGTATTCTAATGATTGTATGCTATCCAATTGCTTATCCAATTGGCAAGGTAATTTTTCATGAGTGATGATGGATAGCGTCTTAGGCATTACTCTGTATTCAGTTGGCTATAAAATTTATGTTATCCTGAAACCATAGTAAGTCCAATTTGTGCTCAAAGACTAAGAAATTGCGGTGACCTGATGTTCAATTAGCATTGCTTGTTCTATGTGTTTTCTCAAAAGATGAATCAATCAAAAAGTATCTTGTGCAGATACTAATTAACATTATAATTTTTATTGAATTAATCAATTTATTGTTTGCCCTCAAACACCCCCTGGGCACCACACGAAAGTGAGTTTCTAAGAAAGTTATTTGTAATTTCAGATTCTGGATTGTGTTCTAGGACACCATGAGGCGCTGTTTAGACGCGCTCAGCTGAAGGCTCTTGTCTCTATCCACAGCCAGGAGGTAATAGTTGCAAGAATTTCATTTTACCCTTTGTAGAATTTCTTTGGGTTTTATTATGCTTCTTGGAACTTTTACTCTGGGTGATCTGATTGTGCCTTATGTATTGTATTATTGTATACAATACAATATTGTATTATACTTAATTTCAAGGTCTAATATGCTGGTAATATTGTATTATCATTTTGTAATGCATTAAGCTGTCATTTGGTGTTTATAGGCTGGCAAAGGCGGTGAACTAACGCATGATGAGACAACAATTATTAGTGGAGCACTAGATCTGACGGAGAAGGTATGCTATGAAGTTATAAAGTCATAGTTTAAAAACTTTGACTTTGATGTGTACCCTTTTTAATGAGAAAAATGGTTTACATCCTTCTTGATGTACATTGCCTTCTTAAATCCTGTGAAACATGGACTTGCAGCTAACTCCTCCCCCCACCCCCAAACTTCCACTCTCCTTTTGCTTATATGTAGTAGAGGCATCTGTGGACAATTACTGATATCTATGATTTGAAGTGTTTAGAACCCTTCACTAGATTACTATTGGGTATGGGCAAGGATAAACATTATTTGTACTGGGTAGAGCTTTAAGTTCCTGGAGTGGCTTTGATTTTGGATTCATTTAGTTTCCGGTCAGCTTGAACCTAGTGACTTTTTGCGAGTTTCTGTATTGTAATTCAGTACAACTTCTAGAAAGATCATCAAGGGTGTAATGCTATTGTATTTTGAAGTCAATTAATGCAGCATCTAGAGATCATAATAATCTTAACGTTGTAGAATTACAAAGCAATTTTCTGCTACTTTACAATTTTTCACACTTATTTGTCCCACTATGACCAGACTGCTGAGGAGGCCATGACACCAATCGAATCTACCTTCTCACTGGATGTAAATTCAAAGCTAGATTGGTAAGAATTCCTCGCCAGGTAGAAATATATTACTTTGCTGTGCTTTAATTAGAATAATATTTCTCTGCCTTGTTTTCTAGTCTGCTAGCTTTTGCAAGTGAGAATAAAAATGATATAAATGCCAGGTTCAACTCAAAATGTCTCATTGTATATCTCTTATTAACTTTGGCCGTTACTTAACCTTCTGATATGGCTACTTCTCATCTATTGCTGTATCATCTCCAGTATCAATCTTGGCTACTTAAATTGCTAGTCAGATTTCATACGAAGGCTGGGTGTACTGTAATGGAGGACTATAGTATATATATGAATTATAGCTTTTGAATATTATTAACCCATCTGTGTTGCTGTTGAACATGACTTCATATGCTATACTTAATATCATTGGTACATTAATAATATGGTAGGTATGTGTGTTTCATTAACATAAAAATATGTCAGTTTTCAGCGGACGACTAAAAATTGCATAACATGCCTTCTTGTTTCTGTTGAAGTGAATGCGAGAGCTGATATTTCTGGGGACTTCTGGTATTTAAGTATAAAAATATTGATTTTAGTTTATATTTTTTATGAATTTTCACATCTCAGGGAAGCAATGGGTAAGATTCTAGCTCGTGGTCATAGTCGAGTTCCAGTCTATTCTGGGAACCCAAGGAACATTATTGGACTTTTACTAGTGAGCTTCTAAAACCTGATTCTTTCTTTATCCTTTACAATAAGTGACTCAAGATTCATTGCTTCACTTAGGTGAAGAGTCTCCTCACAGTGAGAGCAGAAACAGAGACTCCAGTTAGTGCTGTTTCAATTCGTAGAATTCCACGGTTTGTCACAATATCCTTCTCTTGCTCATAAACCATTTTATTCAACCATGAGTTGGGCTTAAGAACTCGTTTATACTGTTGCAATTCCCAGTGTGCCCTCGGATATGCCCCTATATGACATACTAAACGAGTTTCAAAAAGGTAGCAGTCATATGGCAGCTGTTGTAAAGCCAAAAGGAAACAAAAGACCTCCGTCTATTAAAGAGAAGTCTGAAGAGGACGAAGTCAGAAATGAGAATTCAGACTTAAATACTCCATTGCTATCAAAGAAAGAAGATAGTATCATTGTTGACATTGAGAAGGTCAAGAGGCCACCCTCCAAAAACAACTTGACATATACCGATGCAGTTGTGAATGGATTGGGTCCACTTCCAGAGGACTCCGAAGATGGTGAAGTTATTGGGATTATAACCTTGGAAGATGTATTCGAAGAACTTTTACAGGTAAAATTAGGTTTTTAACCTCTCCATATAACATTGTTTTGGCAGAGGATCCACAGCTTGTTATTTTTCTCATTTTGTAGGAGGAAATTGTTGATGAGACAGATGAATATGTTGATGTCCACAAGAGGATACGGGTGGCTGCTGCTGCAGCTGCTTCATCAATCGCGCGTGCCCCATCAATTCGTAGGTTAAATGCCCAGAAAGGAGCAGTAAGTGAACTCTTTAAACTCGTCTTTGTACAACATTGCATTAATATGTTTCTGTTGGTTAATTTGTACACTCTTGCTAAACTATATGTACCGGATAGACGAGCAAAGTTATGGCCTAATTTAACATGCAGTTCGAGATATGGTGCAATCAATCTAGCTCATGACTCTTATAAAGGCTTCTTGATTGTGATTTGAGAATCAGTCCACAATTGTTGTGTATTTTTGCACTTGCTTTAGATTGCTTAATATATTTCCTCAATTTGGTAATAATTCCACACAGGGGGGCCAAAACAAGCAAGGTCAGACGCCGAAAAAACTTGGTGACGACGAACCCACTTCAGCCAGATTGCGCTGAGTCGAAACTAGTAATCCTGAGAGGTGGTGATCCAAGACTCCAGCATGTACAACATTTAGTATGTCCACCCCAAATTTTGCATTTATTCAATAATTTTAGCTTTGTTAAACTGCTGCTTAGTGTTGTACTTTGTATATAGTTTCATAATGATAACTGCAGAAACCACCGTTAAACACTCTCAAGTTTAGGAATATCAAGAAAGCTCTGTTAAATTGATGTTTATGCACGTTACAATTGGTGCACGTGAGTGCTAGACTCATTATCATTATATAATATATATATTTATTTATTTACAAGTGAAATTAATCTTTCACCAGGGTTGATCAGCAGTTTAATCGGCTGAAGGTGTTCGTTGACCCTTATAAACCTTCTATTTTGTTCCAACTAACCCTTTTCATATAAGAATTTACAATTCTTTTATAATTTAAAAAAAAAAAAAATTGTAAAACAAAATGATAGAAATTTGTATAAAGTAATTTCATATATGATACTATTCTATTTAAAAAATAATAAGGGTATGTTTGTTTTGGAATTTATCCGGATGGATTAAAAATTTTGTGATGGCTCCATAAATATTTATACAATTACTATTTGTTAAATAAAATTCAATACAATTATATTTTTATTTTTTACTATATACCTCATATTTTCTCTTTTTTTTTTCTCACCCAATAGACCAATACAATATTAATAAATGTTAAATTTCAATGTGACCAAAAAAATTTGTTCGTTCAAAATTTCAGAATAAATTATATATTTATACTATTATTGAATTTTTTTTCAAATTTTAGGATTTCAAAACATTACATAAAATACTTAAACAAAACACCATCTTACACATGATATCCGCTCAACCGTGAGTTTCTCAAATAAAATGAATTTCATAATGATAATCACTTTTGGCGCAATCATAGGGGTTCATTATTCCAATTAAAAAAATATATAGATAAAATATAAAGGTTTATACTCCAAAAAATAGAATAAATATCTACGATTTTTAAATAAATATTGTGGCGTGAGAGAAAGTCAACTTAAGCATCACATTGATCCCTACTTTCCAGTCCAAGTCCATCTACTCATAATTAAATAATAAAAAAATTACAAAATAATTTACAAAATTAATATTAATTTTGTAAAAAAAATAATAATATACTTTTGTGTAGATATTGTAAATTAATTTATAAATATAGTATTTTTTAAATTAATATCCAAAATGTCCGTTAATTAATCTCTCAGATAGCTGCAACATATTTCCATTTAATTTTTTTCACTGTGGACTAAAACTCTCCACTAATCTTTTCGTCATTAATTTCTGTCTGGATACATTAATCCAACATAAGAACATGCACATATCTCCATTGAATAAAAAGAAGAAAAAAAACTACTAATTTTGCATGTTTATATATACTCAAAGACTGAGCCACATTTGCTCATTTAATTTACACTTGCGATCAAAATCACATACTTGTTAAGATGATCATATCATCACATCTAGCCAGACCGAGTAGAGCTAACTCATCTTCGAATTCCGATCATACCTAGTCTCGATCATCGAAGCTTATGCCTTCGATTTTCAATCTTATAAGAGCGACGGAGCACCTCCACACTATGTAGATGCGCGTCCGTCGCTCTTGAATGTAGCGCGTACACTTCTTCCACGACCGCGCCTGAATAGATCCCATCGCCATGCAAACTCTGCCTTGATTAATCTTAAATCTCTTGCAAGAATTGATGATCAATAATGCAACTTAATTTTCTCAAAGAAATTATGTACACTCACTTTATTTTTTTTTTAAATATTTTTTTTATGGTAGCTAAGGTATGAAGAATGAGACAATATGTTGTATGAATATGCTGGCTAGCAAATACTCTGCATACATACATATATATGAAGAGAGAGAGAGAGAGAGAGAGAGAGAGAGAGAGAGAGAGAGAGAGA
>JAPKLY010000002.1:4101966-4288043 GCA_026898435.1 Prunella vulgaris
AGAGAGAGAGAGAGAGAGAGAGAGAGAGAGAGAGAGAGAGAGAGAGAGAGAGAGATGATCTTTGTGGTTGAGACATATTTGGTTAAAGAGATATGAAGCTATGTTTATTATGTGAGAAGGGGACCCATTGTTGGAAAAGATGAATATGCAGAGTCATCAGTTTGTCTCCCTGCCTAACTCCATGGAAAACGACCCACCTAAATATTTAATTTACATCCACTAATTTAATTATAATTTATTTACTCTTATTTGTTTGTCTCAAACCAGCAGCATATATGTATGGAAAAATTAATAAATATAATTTAGAGCTGTTTGCCATTTAGATGTCAAATTTTATTATCCTCTTCTCTCTCCATATTTTGTTGACTCAAACTCAAATCCATATGGAGATAAAAGTCTCGTGTACATTTTGTTGGATTGCTTACATTTGCTTAATAAAAAGTGAAAAAAATTGATATTATTTTAAAAAAATATACTTTAGTTTCAATTTAAGGGTGATGGTGACGAATTAATTTAGGAAAAAGTACAAAATGGTTTAACAAATTGATAAAAATTACATATTAATCCGTGCAAAAAAAAAAAAAAACTTCTGCATTTTTTGAACCAATTTGTAAATATAGTGATTTTTTTGAACGAATATGTAAGTGACTCATAAAATTTTACTGCTGACAATTGAAGGACAATAATTTTTTAAAATTGAAGGAATTTCTACGTGTAATTTTGTGCATGATAGTGATTGAGTGGCTATATTTTATTACATATAATTGAATCAAATGCAAGTGTTGCCTCTCTATCCTGTCTCATCCCATCATATTTTTTAAATGAAAAAAACCCTCGAGAAAAACAAAAATCAAAGCTTAATTATCAGGCTTGTAGATTAAATTAATGAAGAATCTATTTAATTAAATATATATATGCTTGAGAATATTGCAGTAAAATTTCTGAGTATATAATTAAGAAACTAATAGATATTTCACTGGCCTATAATTAACATGCGTAACATATGTCTAATTAACAAATACAAACATGAAATCTTATGTAAAAACATTCTCTCCCTAATTTTTACAATTTTAATTTGGCTTAGTCTTGTATGCAACAATTACACTGTGCAATTCAAGTTCATTTTAAAAAAATTACACAACATACTACTGAGAAGTTACACATGTTATTGCTGAAAATTGTATCTTTATTAATGGTGTAACTTTTCAGTAATAAATTGTGCAACTTTTTAAAAATGAATTTGAGTTGCACGGTGTAACTGGTGCACAAGAGACTTACAATTTTAATTTCTTTTACTATATATGCCAAATGTTTTTCTATATCCTAAGTTCAGAAATTTTTGCATTTCCCCTTTCTTAAATTACAAAATTTTACCCTTTTAGGACGAGATTCTGCACTCATCCCTGCACAAGCTGCATCAACTAGCTTGGTTACATTCAAACTACATATTTAACAAAAACAAACATGAAATTAAATCTAAAATAAAGTATTATATATATATATATATATCCAACCAATTTCTTCTGCTACTTATTTATTTTCCTGCATTTTTCTCTGTTTAGTTTGCATGTAGTTCTGCATGGCCGTAGTACAAATATAAACTATATAGTCGCTGAAATTAATTATATACAGTAATTAAAAAGTTCATAAATCACCATATAGTAAATTAATTTTCACTATGATGTAAGTAGGTACATACATACAAGAAACGAAGAAATTAAAACTCATCCCACCCGATCGATCGAGGGGCCATCAGTCGGGTCGGGTCGGGCGGGAGGAGTTACCTATCTTTCTTAAAGAAACAAAAAAGAGAACTTCTTTTATCATGAGTAGCTAAGATTAGATTACTACAAAGATCATAATACATCTACATCAAAATAAAATAAAAAGCCTAATTATTACATACATATATTATAATAAATTAAGCATAGTTGTTGTCCCAAGAGAGAAGCATGGTTATGCAAACTCTGATAATGAAAAGCTTCCCTCTCACTTGTCTCACCATTCTTCTCCATTTCTCACACCTCTTCCTCATTCTCTCTCTCTCTCTCTCTCTCTCGATTTTCGACCTTAATCTTGGAAGAATTAATTAATTTCGATCGGACTCTTGCAAGAATTTAAAGGGTTGAAATTTGGATGCATATGAAGACTTTGAGGGTGCATGGTAGGGACAATTTGTACCCTCAAAATCCAGAGACATCACGTGCACTAACCCTATCTAATTCCACATTAATTACCACTATATATATATAATCATTGCAATTTTTGCCAACCGTGTGTGTGTGTGTTTAGTATGAGAAATTTCAACCCTACCACATTAATTATCCCGTACTGTAAATATGTTTTTGTCCAGTAACTTATACCCGATATATGTTGCTCGTTGCATTTGGACACACTGATTAAGACAAAAGTGAAATAATATACTCCCTCCGTCCACGAAAAATATGCTCAGATATTTGCACGTGGTTTAATGCAATATGTCGGATGGTATTACAGGATATTGTGAGTTCCGATATGAACAAAGAGAATATCTTTGGAAAGTACATATGACAGACTTTTCAAAGATATACTCTTTATTCATATCGGACATCGCAATATCTCGTAATATCTTCCGACATATTGTCTTAAACCACGTACAAATATCTGAGCGTATTTTTCGTGGACGGAGGTAGTAAGTGATATCATGGAAAAAGTAAAAAAAAAATGAATAGATTAAAATGTAATGAAAAAGAAAATGAATAGTAATTTTTTAAAAAAAGTAAAAAAACAAATGAGAAATATATAGTGGAACTGACAAAATGAGCCACATACAGTGGGAGAGGAGAATTTTTTTTTCTTTTTTAACTAAGTTATCTCAAGATAGTTGAATAATTCAATTTGATCCCGTAACTTTGTAAAACGTCATCTCTTCTTGTTTTATTTTTATCCTACAACTTTCATTTTTGCAAATAACATGCTGAAAAGTTTAAAATTACATATATGACCAAAAAATATTTTTAATTATTAATTGTTAAGTAATTAAATGTCCTTTATTTAATTTTTCATTTTTAATTATTTAATATAAATGCTCCCGTGATCTACTAAATTTGTGCAACAATAGCTTGACACAAATTTTAAAAAGAATTGATAAAGCTAAGATGGTATAAGTGTATTGTGGAATTTTTTTATGAATAAGTTATTAGTATTTGTGAGAGTGATAAAAAAGATGATAATTTCTATAAAAGAAAAATGTATATTTTTTAATGAAAAGAGGAGCATATATATATATATATATATATATATATATATATATATAGGGCTGAATTTTCTAGAGACCCCATCAACGAAACAAGAGCCTCACACGAGACTTTCCTGTATCTGTTCAAAGGGTCCCTCTTTATTACAAGATCATATATGCCATTTGACTGCTTACTTCCTCTTTCTTTTGACAAAAACATCCCAACTAATTATACCATATATATATATATATTCACTTAATAATTTTAATCTCATTTTAATAAACATTATTACAAAGATTCATCCTAATCAAATTGCAGTCGTCTGTTTAATATATAATACTAGTTATCCCAATATTGGCCACATTTTTTGTTAAACTGCTCAGATGATTGTGCAACTGATCACATTTATCATCTCGTTGTTAGCTTGAGCTATATATGTTAAAATAAAAGATGAAATTTGTTTGTCCCATATCGGATGAAGAGCAAAGTGAAAGAGCTTTTCTAGTGCTATTTAAAGAGTATTAATTGATGATTTTCAAGTAGATCAATCAAACACAAAAATTATAGTGTTATTTGATTGGTGTATGTGAAAACAAAAAATAATGGTTTCCGCATCAAAGAATCTTTTTCTTTTTTTTCTCCATCCAAAATGGACAAATTTCTTCTTTATTTTGTCAAGGCGGAGTTTGTTGGTTTTGTCAAAAATAAAAGATTAGATTTGTCCAACATCGGATGAAAAACGAAAGAAAAGGATTCCTTGATACTGTATAAGGAGACCCTTGTTTTTGTTTTCATGTACACCAATCAAATACACTATAATCTTTGCGTTTGATTGATGTACTTGAAAACAAGAACATCAATGCTCCTTAAATAGCATTAGGAAACATCTTCCACTTTGCTCTGCATCCGATATGGGACAAACAAAATTTCCTCTTTTATTTTAACAGAGCTCAAGCCCAACACTTATAATTCTTGAAATCATACCACTATACCTTCATCTAGATAGTCTAATAGAACTACAATTAATACATTTGACAACATTTGATCTGGCCAAAAACTTGCCCCATTGTCAATCAAATTTAAGAGTGGGAAACACAAGGGATTGTTTTCACATCTCAATATCTTATCTTCATAAGTTAAAGCAAAAGAATATATATACATATCATGCAATCAAGATAAGATTATCTTTACCAACATATACATAAGATGATAAAGGGTGGACCTATTTAACAAATTGATATCCAGCTAATATAAGCTCAAATATCTCTATTTCTTGGACAACATTATGGCCCTCATGTGAGTTCTATATGTCCAAACCTAGGGACAAAACATGATTTGTTGCCTAATGAAAAGAACACAAGTGGTGAGGCTATGTTCATAATATTGGGACAACAATTGTCTCTGCCGTAGGATTAATTCAACTGATCATGCAATAAAAAGATTGAGGGGCAAAATGGTCCTTTTTTTAAAGAAAAATTGAAGGAGAGTGAACTTAAGTGTACACACAATAATGCATGGGATTAAAGAGAGAGAAAAGTGAAAGCATTATCTGCAACTTAATTGATTTGACTAACTGAAACACCACAATCACAACATTCCCCTTTTATTTGAAAATGTGTTTAGGTTTTGACAAGGTGGGATTGGGTGCACTGTTGATGATATTTTGTTGATTCATCATTATATTTCTTATAATGTGTGAAAGAAAGATAAGCAAATCGGCAAAATAACAATGTCGTTAGATTTAATTATGTGATTCACTAACAACGTGTTAGCTATGTCCACATGCAGAAAAAACAGTTTCGTAGTACTATATATGACTAGGTAGCAACCACAATACCGAATAACCCCTGTCAATATTAAAAAAGTTATTTATACTATCCAAACAAATCGAGGTTTGTGCCAAAACAAAAAATATATTACATGAGCTCTTCATCTTTATTTGATTATAATCCCAATGTAAAATAATACAATAAATTATACCGAAAATTTTCACAATATTAAAAAATTCATACAATAAATATAATTCAATTAATATTTTATTTTATACATAAAAATTCATAAAATTATCTTTCCAATATTTATTTATTTTTATTTGTGTCATTCCTCCTTTAAACAATTTTATTTGACAGAGGGCCTATGAAAAATTGGCATGTGCTGTTCAATCGGCGGATCATGAAGTCTTGTTTAGATATGGTCTGATGTTTTGGGCCCACTACTATATTTGGGCCATTATCTGAAATATCGTTGTTGGGCCGATACGTGTTTTCAAGCCCATTATGGAAAACCCAAACATTGTTGTCTAATTTATAACACATTAATTACAAATAGTATCACAAATCTTTAATATTAATATTTAGATTTTTTTTTTAGAAAATAGACCAAATTAAATATTAATTTGCGGAGCTTGTACATTAAAGTACAAGCGTGCATTGCACGATTAACGTGCGCCATCCCCCCGCGCTAGCGCTAACATACGCGCCTCCCATCGCGCCCCCCTTTGTCCACCTGAAATACATTCGTCCCCCCAATTGTCCCCACCGACCACCCCCTCTCTCCACCCTTTTCACTAACATGCGCCATCACCTCTTCTCCTCCACCGCCATCATGCCCCCCTCCTCCTCCGCCATCAGAAAACCCACTGCAACCAAACCCCTCAACCCGCAAACCCCCTCGAATTCCCCAAATTGCCCTTCCCTCTGCCGACACTCCCCCTCCGCCACCCTCGACATTCTCATTTTCATCCTCGTCCTTTTCTCCGGCGCATTCCTAATCACCTCCTCTTTCTCTTACGTATTCCAATCGCTCTCGTTAATTCTTCCCCCCTTTTCGTCGATCGCTTCGCATTTGTATTACCATTTGATTTCCGACCCTCAATCCCAGTTCATTTTTTTCGCTTTATTCGCTGTCTCGTTTGTGGGTTTTGTTGGTTTCTTAGAGCTGTGCTGTGGGCACAGGTCGAGGAGGTGTGGGAGAATTGGGTGTAAAGGGTTGAAGAAGGCGTTGGAGTTTGATTTGCTGCTGCAAGGAGAGGAATTGTTGAGAAAGGGGGATGAGAATAAGGCGGTGAGAGATGTGAATGAGTTGCCATGGAAAGGGGGCAGTGATGGTAACCCCGATTACGAGTGTTTACGCGCTGAGCTGAGGAAGATGGCCCCACCCAATGGGCGTGCTGTGCTGCTCTTTTGCTTGAGATGTGGCTGCCCAATTTCGAAGCTCGAGGGATGGGGTCCTAAGCGTGGCCGACGCCATAAGAAGTGAGTGTGTAGCTTGCTTGAATGTGGTTTGAATTTGTGATGATGATTGGAATTCAAATGCCAAATTGTGTTTCACTTGTTTTAGTTCTGAGTAGTGTTATCATGATAAGTAATTGTATTGGTTATGATCATTCATGTCTTCTTTTGCCTTTGCTAGATTCCTTGAGAGATCTTTGACAACCTGATGTTGTTTACAAAGTATATTACAGTTGGTGATAAAAGTTTTGTGTTGTTAAGTTCGATTGAATACTAGACTATGGAGATCATGGATAACAGATAGAGAGTAGTCAGATGGATTTGATGAATGGAGCTGTGGAATATATTTTGGTAACAATTGCTTTTGCATCACAACAACAATGATAGGAAACATGATGCTTGTTTGATTCGTATGAGTTTCTATTCCTTTTTCATCTGTATCTGTTTGATTCAGCACTAGTTAAACAAAACCATCTAATCATACTTATGTATCTGAGGCCATCTATAGTGATCCTTTGTGCATACTTCAACATTTATGATCTTTTTCTTTTGTTTTGCCTTAACTAGATTCCTTGAGAGATACTTGACGATCTGATGTTCTTTAGAAAGTATATTACCATTGCAGATGAAAGCTTTGTGTTGTTAAGTTCGATCAAATACTAGATTATGCAGGTTAGGTCCTAGATAATTGACAATCAGATGGTTTTGATGAATCGAGCTATGGGATTATTTTGACTCCACCATAATGATGATAGGAAACAGGATTGTTTGATTCATATGGGTTTCAATCCGTTTATATATGTATCGTGTATTTGATGCAGATCTAGTTAAACAAAATCGTGTCAGTAATAATAAAAGTATCATATATGTGCATCTGAGGCCATCAATTCTGATCCTCTGTGCAGCTTCACTCAATCGTCTATGATCCTTGTTGTATTGTTGTGCCTTCTCTAGATCCTTGAGGGATTTCAGTCTGATGTTGTTTACATAACACATTGCAATTGATGATGAATGTTTTGTGTTGTTAAGTAGATCAGATACTAGATTATGTGGATCTTGGGTAAATAAACTAGTGTTTCCTGTCAAATGGATTTTGATGAATTGAACAATGTGACAAGTGTTGCTAACAATTGCTTTTGATCCTTTTACTATATATATTCTTGTAGTTTGATGTGCAATTAGTTGAACAAAATCGTCTTATTCTCAGTATAACATCATGCTTATATCTCCGAGGCCATCTACCTTGGTTCTTTCTGCGCACTTTAATCTTCTTCTATCATCTCTCGAGTCGAGCCAAATAGATCATGATTTTGTTGATCTGTTTTAATCTCAGCCCAATCTCTAACACTGTCTTAATCCCCCTTTTCTTAGGGTAAACTATACCACAAACCAAATGCTTTCTTATGGCATCTTTTGTACCTCTGAAGTCTGATCTCTGTTGTCTCTCTGTGTTTATGAAAAAAATTGGCATCTTATTGTAGTCTGGCTTAGTTTTGCGTGCACAAGATGTACCGTGCAATTCAATTGTATTTTTGTTAATACTGAAAAACCACCTTTTTGAGTATTAACAGGTGTGACTTTTCAACAATATCAGATGCAATCTTTTAAAAAAATACACTTCACAAAGCACCCGATGTACCAGATATTTACTCATGTATGAGTAGTCCAAATCTTTTTGGTGTTTTATTACCATGGATTTCTGAACTTAGCTATACTTTTGCCTTTTCTTGAATTGTCACGAGGCTTGATCCTGGTGAGTGCAAAATTGTTGCATCACCCCCCCCCCCCCCCATCAAAATTTTATGCTCTCTCTCCAAATTTTGTGTTTGTATAAATGAATTGACCCACTTTATTTGATTTTAACTTCAGGGGTTTGACAATTACTGGTGGAGGAGATCGTCGCTGACCCTGGTGGATTTAATGTTTATCACTTGTCCCTCTTACACCATTTTTTTCCATGAAACACTGTCTATTTAGGAATTCATTTTTCTCTCTCAATATTACAACATGATCTCCCTCCCTCTGAATATATGTTCTAATAAATGTTAACATTTGCGTACAATTTCCATAACTAAGTATCATTATATCTTTATTCCCTGCTATGATGTTTCACTCTGTTTTGAAGCATTCATCGACATTCACAGCATAGAAAGACTATTTTCACTCTGTAACTAAATAAATTTACTAATTTTTG
Organism: Prunella vulgaris; assembly: GCA_026898435.1. NCBI lineage: Eukaryota > Viridiplantae > Streptophyta > Magnoliopsida > Lamiales > Lamiaceae > Prunella > Prunella vulgaris. The sequence continues at coordinate 4,110,609 of JAPKLY010000002.1, forward strand.
TGCTGTATCAACCGCTGTGCAATGAAAACAATGATCATATTCAAGTCGATTAAATCAGAGTAGAAATGTATAATTCTCTAAGATTTAACACGAACGCCCTGTTTCAAAATCGACTCGCTACTATAAAACGATGCTCATCTCAGACGAGACAACTTAGAAGTCCTCGTTCATATTGAACTCAAAATTATCAGAACCGCCTTGCAAACTTGACATCACGGACGCCTTTTGATACTCGCCTACCCTCCTCTCGAAGAAGTTTGCTTTTCCTCTGTCCAGTTAACAAAATAAACCCATTGATATATACACTAGAGCTCATAAACATAAGCATTTCTTGGTCTTTTTTTAGCCAATACTTACTGTAGGGATATGAATTCCATCCAATCGAAAGGGTTCTCCACGTTATAAGTCTTGGGGCACCCCAAAGTAACCTGAGAAGCATAAACCTAGTCAATGTGTGCGGCAATTGTGCGAGAGTGAAAAGGAGCAAGAGAGAGAGAGATACCAGCAGTCGATCAGCAACAAACTTTATGTATTGGCTCATCAAAGTGGAATTCATACCAATGAGTGCACACGGGAGGGCATCACAGACAAATTCAGTCTCAATTTCAACAGCTTCTTGCACGATAAGATGAACTCTGCCCCAATGCAGTTGCCTCTGAAGCAAACTGCAGAATCGAAACAAAGGGAAATCAACCCTTTCCCTATTCAAAGATAGGGAGATCAAGATATGAAATTACCCGTATAGGAGGCATGCAAAGTCACAATGCAAACCCTCATCTCTAGATATAAGTTCGTTAGAGAATGTCAAGCCTGGCATTAATCCCCTTTTCTTAAGCCAAAAAATGGCACAGAAGCTTGAAAGAAAAAGAAGCTTGATGAATATTGTAAGTGAAACAAACAAAATTTGAATATGAAATTGTGTTAATGTACCTCCCTGAGAAGAAAATCCCTTCTACACAAGCGAAAGCAACGAGTCTCTCTGCAAATGAGCTTGAACTGCACGTTGTGCCAAACAAGATGCAGCAGAAAATATGATCAAAGAGACGAGCAAAATAAAATATACTATATAAGTTTCAAACAGATGTCATAATTCACCAAAATATTAATTAGAGGACACACCCTCCCCATTTACAAGAGAATGCATATACCTATTAATCCAATTCAAAGCCCAGTTGGCTTTTCGTGCAACACAAGAAATATTTTCAACTGCGTTGAACAATCTGTTTTTCTCCTTTGAATCCTTGACATATGTCTCCAAAAGCAAGCTATACATCTCTATAAAAAGACAGTAGAATAAAATCAGAATCAACTTCTTCAATGTGAGACAGTCCCAAAATGAATAGTAAGCATACCGGAATGTATATTTTCCATGGCAGTTTGAAACCCATAAAATGCCCGAGCCTATCAAGAACCAGAAGGAACAATATCAATTGGCTACGAAATAAATCTCCACATGCAAAAGTAATTTTTTCTTGACAACGAGTTGGCAGCAAAACAAGATAAATTCACAACTAGTAAAGATTACCCATTGATCCAATTACAAAAATTCATTGAAATTTAAATCCATTTGTTAACACTATGAATGGTTCCACAACCAGAGGACGATGACGACTGTCTCATTTTAGGAATAATAAAAAAAAAATATTAAATGTCCGTATATTTATTCATTACCTCTGCAATTTGAACATCATTAAGGAACCTGGCAGCCAAGTTTTCCAAGACAATCCCGTCAGACGCAGCAAAGAATGCCAGCACATGAGTTATGAAGTGCTTTTCATGTTGAGACAGGGTTTCCCATTGCTGAACATCCTGTGAGAGGTCAACCTCTTCGGCTGAATCCGACATTTATGTTACAAAGTGCATAGGGCAAACCAAACACAAATTTGTTCAACATGAAAAAACAGAGGAAAGCTCCTTTGACAAAAATGTTCAAAAAGTGCACGTTTCAATTGAAGTACACACTTTATAGCACCCATAAATCTGTATGTTGATATGCAGGACTGCTACATACAGATTACAATAAACACAAAATTAAACATGGTGGAACGAAAATACTCCAAATTCAATACAGATTACACAACACATACCGACACACAATCTCAAGCTGCTATAAGACTAAAAGAATCAACCCAATTTCATATGAATACAATCATCCAACAATTAGTCCTCTTAAACGCAGACATAGCAAATATCGAGAGAGAGAGAGAGAGAGAGAGAGAGAGTTTTAACAAAACCCCATATTTAAAAACACAATCAAGTGGCGACATAAAAGTGAAACACTATCCTTTTTCACAAAAAATTATATAAATAAATCACAATCACGACACCACATATCTCATCACATTATAACAACTGTGTGTCTGATCAGAGAGAATTGGGGGGGGTGGGGGTGGGGAGGGAGGGAGGGTTCAAATTTACCGGTCCAGAAACTGGCCTGTGCCTTCTTGTACATCTCCCAAAGCTGAGGGTACTCAATAGGATACATGCAATACTTCTCAGGCTGCTTCTTCAAAATGGGTTCTTCCCATTCGTCTTCAATTTCCTTCTGCGCAACCAATTCCCTCTCCGTCTTACCATTCACCAAAGAACCCATTTTCCTTGTTGAGAAAAGAATCAATTGACAAGGGCCAAACCCTACTAAAACCCCAGTAACGACAAGATTTGCGGATGATTCCAAATTTCCAATTGCCTTCGACTAAATATTTTTTTAAATATCTCATTTTCTTCGGTTAGGTTTTTCTCGAATGCGTGTCCTTTTGCATGGCCTCAAGACTAGGGTTGCAAACGAATCGAATCGAATCGAATATCATAGTTTTGTATTTATATTTGAATAATAATCGAATCGAATCGAATTCGAATCATAAAAATTCGAATCGAATTCGAATCATAAAAATTCGAATACGAATATCAAAATTCGAATACGAATACCTAATCGAATCAAAAGTATTTGATTTATTTACAACCCTCGGGTAAGAGTTTGAAATATAGGTGCATATGATATTTAGATTATTATCTAATGAGCTTACATCCTTAAAATAATAGTAATTATAGCAGCCATAAATTTCTAATGGTCTATAATCTTAAAATAATAATAATAACAATAATAATAATAGCAATAATTATACTAACTATTAAGTCTATTATCATTATAATATTTATAAAAAAAATATTTAATCGAATATTTACGAATATCGAATCGAATATCATTATTTTGTATTCGTATTTGAATAATAATCGAATCGAATCGAATATTTGTAATCGAATTCGAATCATAAAATTTCGAATACGAATATCGAAATTCGAATATGAATACCGAATCGAATCAAAATTATTTGATTCGTTTGCAACCCTACTCAAGACTAGGGGCGAGCACTGTTCGGGAAAAACCGAAAAATCGAACCAAATCGAACTGAAATAGAAATTCGGTTTGGTTAATTTGATATTCGGTTCGATTTTGGTTTTAGATTTTTAATTTTTTGGTATTCGGTTTTGGTTTCGGTTTTCATGGTAAAAATACTATAATACCGAAAACCGAACCGAAATAAAATATTATATATACATATAATTATATATATTTGAGATTAGATATAATTATATATATTTTATAGTGAAAATACCACAAAATACCCATTTTGAACTTTTAAAAATTTATTTTACACACATCTAACTTAAAAACTTTTTTATACCCACCTTATAACATAAGACCTATATACCCTTATAAAATGAGTATAAAAAAGTTAATAACTTTAAATTGGGGCCCACTTTATCCTTATAACCACACTATCATATAGGTGTTAGGTTTGACTTTGTATTATAAATATTAGAGTACAAGTTATTCAATATATAATTGAACTTTATTTATTTATAATTCTATAATTTATCAATTTAATATTTAATTAATTTGTGCACATGAATAAGTAGAAGAACCAATATGGAATCAACTAACCATCTTGTTTATTACTCCATCATTCATATGTTATTTTAATCTATTTCAAATATTTTGTGTTTTTTAATTAGTATTTTTGTATAAAAAAATTATTAATTAATCACTGATTCGATACGCGGTTGATAAAAATTAAAGTTTATGATTAAATTTTTTTAAGACAATTCGATAGAGATTTAAATTTTGATGTGAATAATGCTCTCGTGTTTATTAAATTTTAATAGATATATTTCAAACCTCACAAATTAAATAATTTTATATAATTTAAAAAATTATAGTATTCATTAATTTGCATTAAAATTTAAACTTTATATTATAATATTCATTAATATGCACTATACATTAAAATAGTCTAAATAAAAAATTTAAATAATCACATATATATGATAAATATATTATAATTAGTTAATATGATAAAGATATTATAATTAGTTAATTTATTAAAATTATATGTTTTACAACTTCATTGTTATTTGTTATTATAAAATATTTAATAATATTAAATAATATAAATATCTAATAGGGTGGGGTAGGGTAGGATAGGGTGGAGTGAGGTGGAATAACTAGATGATGATGTTTGTGGGTCATGTGGGTAAAAAAGATTGTTTGAAATAGAAAATGGATAGAAAAAGTTATTCATATTTGAAGTGGGTAAAATAAATTTTTTGAAGTTGAAAATGAGTATTTTGAATTGTCTCCCTATTTTATATATTAAAAAGCACTTAATTAGATTAGATATATATTAGATTTCGGTTATGTATATATAATATATAATATTATATAACTATATATACTAATATTATATATTTTAAATTTTAAAATTTTATTATTTTAAAAATATTTCGGTATAAAACCGAAACCGAACCGAAATTTTCGGTTTCGGTTTTGCATATATATGGCTTGGTTTCGGTTTTTTATATTGAATAGTTCGGTTATTTCAGTTTTGGTTATTCAGTTCGGTTCGGTAACCGAACCGAGCCATGCTCACCCCTACTCAAGACTCCTGTGGACTTTTTCTTTTCTCTTTTTTACTTTTTTTTTTTTTTGTGGGAGATTATTTCAGTTATTGCGGCAACTCCAAAATGGGCCGTGGGCTTTCATGTTGGGCCCTGAATTTGGAGCCCAACAAAATCGAGCCATAGTCATATTTCGTTCGACGCTTTTTTTCTTTAGAGAACTTATTGTATTCGAGTGAGAAATAAAATAATTTTAAATATTTTTATAATAAAATAATTGATTCTCTTTAAATTGATATAATATAAATTACTAATATTTTTTAATAGTGCGGTTGATATCCTTCAAATAAGTTTTACTGTGAAAATTATTCAAACAATATTTTTCCTATATTTTTATTAGGGGCAATTTCACTTTTCTTATCTCTTAAGGGTATGTTTGGTTCGTAAGATAAAAGTATCTATCCGCCAAAAACATGCATGATTTTGACGGATAGATACTTTTATCTTACGAACCAAATGAGTCCTAAGTAGTTACATTTTTTAAGATTTAAAATCCTAATATATGCGAATAGTAATTTTTCTTCACCAAATTCTAATTTGTGCTCGTTTGCTACACAATGGCAACTTTGATCAAACCTAAAAATGTTAACGAATAATGTTTTTTTATATAAGTAATCAACACCATTTTAAGATGAACTCAAAATGCAATATTTTTTAGATCACTGCATACTATTGGAAAATAGTTACGATTTCTTGTCTTAAAAAAAAAAAAAAAAAACCAAATGTTGGAACGAAAAAATTGTGTTGAAAAGTATGATAGTGTAGAGAGCATTCTAAGGATGATGTTTAAGTGAATGAGGAATTGAAGTTTAAAATTATATTGTAACAAGGAAAGAATTAAAAAAAATTATCTTCCTATATTGAAAAAGCATAACTTAAAGAGCCTATGTGTAGCTTAAAAGAAGAGAAAATTTTTTTTTTTAGTCCCATAACTTATTGAGTGTCTGATTTTGGTCCCAAAAATTTTAATTTTTCAATTTTGGTCCCGTAATTCTTAGAGTTTGTCCAATTTTGATCCCATAACTCTTAGAGTTTGTCCAATTTTGATCTCATTTTTACCGAAAAAGTGAAAATAATATTATTTTTTGCCATGTATGGTGCACATGGTAGTTGAATTTGGAACTTTCCATCATCGTTGCTGATATTTTATTATTTTTATAAGTGTTTCAATAATATTGAAAAAAAAGTAAAAAGTACAAAATAAATAAATTAATTAATTATTTGGCACCCACGTCAGCAAGAGTGCCGAAAAATTTCAAATTCAACCACAACATGCATTGTGCATGACAAAAAATAATATTATTTACATTTTTCGGTAAAAATGAGATCAAAATTGGACAAACACCAAGAGTTATGGGATCAAAATTGAAAAGTTAAATTTTTTGGGACCAAAATCGAACACTCAATAAGTTATGGGACCAAAAAACTTTTTATCTCTTTAAAAGAATGTATAGGTGGAACATGGAAGGTTATATCATGTGTGATTGTGAAAAATTGTAAAAATTTGGTCCAATTTAAATTTTTAGATTATATTTTGTTAGGACAAGTCAAAAATATTGATCGGATGATAATCTCGGACAATTCTGCTTTAAATAAGATTAGTTTCCATTCTAAAATCATTGTGTCCATTAATCATTAAAAAACAATATTTCTATTGGCTTATAATTAGTACAAAAAGTGATTAGCTTATGTTGATCACATGTGCAATTCTTTCAATCTTAAAATTTCCATCTACACCCTTCATAACAAATATATATTTCAATGTAGGTTGAGATATAAAGTTTGAAATTGATTGGGTCCAAAAGTCTTGGATAAGAACAATTTAGATCACTAATTAAATTCACATGACTTTTAAAAGAATATGAGAAGTTTGTATGACAAAAGGGTGTCCAACATCACATGCACATGACAATTAATGAAAACAACCATGCACATGACAATTAATGAAAACAACCATGCACGTTCAGTAGGGTTGCTTAGCTTATTGTGGCTGTCTATGACCATCAATCCAAGAAGTTTCTTGGGCCCTTGATTTAATTTGCATTCTTGGGGCCCACAAATTTTCTAAATTCAGAAAATAATTTATATAGTAATTAAAGAAAAAAAGTAGTTTAACATATGTATAGATGATAGATCTCAAAGAATTAGGTTGGATTCAAATGATTAGCTAATTAGCATTATAATGTAAATTACATGTAAGAAAGGAAAAGAATGAAAAAATGGGGGACTTGGATCCTCTTAATTTCTATCTAAATTTAGGATAAAAATAGAACAATATATTGGTCTCACTCAACATTATTTTAATTATGTATCTTATCTCTCTTTGAAATTTACATAAAAAAACAAAAATGATACATAGGTAAAACGGGTGGGTAGCTGAATTGTAAGGCTTGTAGTAATGTAGCGAGAATTTTCTAGTATTTTCTTTGTCCACCAAATATATGCACTTTTCTCTATACGTGATTTAATGCAATATATCGGAGGATATTTTGGGATATTGTGAGGCTCGTTTATGAATAAAGTGAATATTTTTGGAGAGTCATCATATCTACTTTTCAAAAATATTCACTTTATTCATAAATGAATCTCATAATACCCCAAAATATCCTTCAACAGATTGTATTAAACCACGTACAAAGAAATGTGCACATATTTGATAGACAGTGGATCTTGAATTCTACCAATTGTGGATAAAAGTTTGGATGGGGAACTCTTTATCTTATTTATAAAAAAAAATTCACATGAAAAAATTTGAATTAGACAAAATTGATGTGGATTTGTGATAAACGAAATGGTGGTCCCAAACAACATGGTTGCAAAGAAATTTCCACTCGAAATATAATGAAGTAAAAAACAAAGGTCTTAATGTTGATTTTTATATGAGTTTGGGAGGCATGATGATACTCTATAGAATGAAACAAATGAAAAGTGAAATACCAAATGTACAATTCATTATGTCTTTCATTATTTTGATTATTTAAAATAAACAAAGTTTTACATAAATATGTACATGCAAAAGCTCAAAGTTATTGCATAATAACAATCAATTGTGAAAGTACACATTTAAAAAAAATAGTGAAACTTAACGGGCTGTTTGGTTGGAGACTTTTATAGGTGAGTAATGGTAATCAAAGTTATAATGTGTATTTGGAATGACTCTGTTATGACTTTGATTCCAAAAAAACTAAGGAATCTATCATAGTTCAACTATATGAGAACTATGACCATTTCATATTATTTTCATTCTTATACTCTTTCCATTCCTTACAATTATACCAAACGGCTTACGATGGATTGATGATTAGAGTGCATTTTGAGAGAAGAAATCAACTTGAAAAACACTAATTGATAACAAGAAGTAACTAATTGATAGAGTTTGATTGCTTGTGAATATCTTGCAACTAAGTAAGAATAAAAATACATTAAAACAATCTTCATTCATATTCTGTTTTTTATTGTTATTATTAGTATTATATATACATAAATGTGTTTGTTTAAAAATATAAGCGCCCATCGAAATATTTGAAATTTTCGTAGTGAAATAAAATACAACTGAGAAAGAAATAATATCTAATCAAAAGAATAATTCTCTCAATATCCTATAGAAAGAAAGAAAAAAAAAAACTCACATTTGATAACAAAATAGGAACACATTCCACCTTAAACTTGTGTTTTGCTAATTCTTACCAAGAAGAAAATTCTGATGGCTTTGGCTACTATAACACAAACATATTTATCACTTTAAATTTACGAGAAACATAAATGATAAGGAATATGTAGTAATCATAAAAAGTCCTTCCTCATCATTCCTCGGTTTCTCTCTCTAAGATTCCTCACTCTCTCTCTAGTCTCTCCCCACAAACATAGTACAATCTTACACTCGAGATCATCGCTAATGATCTTGGCATAACTCCCTAAATTTCGAGCTACATATCTCCTCGAACACACCTCTGCTCCTCCCAAAAAAAAAAAAAAAGTTAGAAAATGTCTAACATCTTTCCCCATGAAAAGGAGGTCTTGAACTCTGCAACCCCATTAAAGATCATATTTTTTATACACAAGATTTTCTGAAATCATCAAATTTGAGCTTTTGGCTTGAGAATATCATCTGGGATTTCTTCCAAATCTATCTTTTGTTTATGCCCTGAAGTTTTCTTCAATTTTTTGATCCATTTTTGTGGTTTATTTGTGATCTAATCCGGCTCAGTTCTATTTTAGCTTCGGGTTAGATGCTTTTTGGATAAAGTATGCACCCTGATCAGAGAAAAAAGGTACAGTCTTTCAGTTTCAGCTGTGCAGTAAATTGTACATAATCTGTTTATTGATTTTGTCTATATGTGTGTATATTTGTTGGTGGGATTGTAGTGGCTTCCTGCATCTTCAATTTTTGTGTCATGATTCATGAAAGAGTGTTGCATAGAGCAATAATTTCTATGTAAGAATTTGATTTTGTGGTTTGAGATTTTGGGTTGAATTTAATTCAAAAGGGTTTGAAGACGAGGGCAGATGCTAAGAGTTATGTGGAGATGTTTGGGCATTTGAGCTGATTTTGACTTTCTTGTGAATACTTATTCTTGAAAGTTTAGACAGAACATATATTGATGTTGCATATGTTTGAGTGTCCTTGTGCCATTCCTGGTTGAATGAACAAAAAGAAAAAAATCAGAAAACTCGGAACTTTTTGAATTGATAGGTGGGATTGATTGTGTGTGGTTTTGTTGAAGCTAGTTTTTGTTGGTTTCGTAGCGAAAAATGAACATATCTTGTGGAGAATAGATAGAAGACTGAGGGTATGTGATGGCGTGAAAACTTGTGTTTTGCCTTTGCCCGTTCTGTTTTTTCGTGTTTCAGTCTCTCCTATTCGTTGTTTTAAGCTTTAAGGTTGCGCTAGTTATAAGAAAATGAGTCCATTTAGAATTTGAATTCAACGCATGCTAATATAAAACTGCAGGCACCTGTAGATATAGAGTTCTTCACACAATATGGCGAAGGAAGTAGATACAGAATCGAGGAAGTAATTGGCAAAGGAAGCTATGGCGTTGTTTGCTCTGCGTACGACACCCATGCTGGTGAAAAGGTTGCAATAAAAAAGATAAATGATATCTTCGAACACGTCTCAGATGCCACACGAATTCTTCGTGAGATTAAGCTTCTCCGTCTTCTTCGTCATCCAGACATTGTGGAAATCAAACACATTTTGCTGCCTCCATCAAGAAGAGAATTCAAGGACATATATGTCGTGTTTGAACTGATGGAATCGGATCTCCACCAGGTCATTAAAGCGAACGATGACTTGACTCCTGAACATTATCAGTTCTTTCTTTATCAGCTTCTTCGAGGCATGAAATACATACATACAGGTCATACAGCTATATCCATACTCTCCTTAAGTTAATTTGAGAATGGAGTTTCGTAATCAAACATATCCCGTTGCCCTATGCAGCTAATGTGTTTCATCGTGACATTAAACCGAAAAATATCTTGGCAAATGCTGACTGCAAACTGAAAATTTGTGATTTTGGCCTTGCAAGAGTAGCCTTTAATGATACTCCTACTGCAATATTTTGGACGGTATGCTTTTCCTTTTTTTAAAATTTCATGAAAGCTGATTCGTTTTTCACGTTGAGTTGTCTTTTTGCATCAGAAGTATAATCTTGTGTAAATCGAAGCATAAATTTCGTGCATTTGTTATTCTTTTAGGATTACGTCGCAACAAGGTGGTATAGAGCTCCTGAACTGTGTGGTTCTTTTTTCTCTAAGGTATAACCTGCCACTCTTTATATGTATCTAAAGTTTATCGAAAATACGACTTATTTTCTTTTCTTTCCCAGTATACACCTGCAATTGACATCTGGAGTATTGGCTGCATATTTGCCGAACTTTTGACTGGACGACCTCTCTTTCCTGGAAAAAACGTTGTGCATCAATTAGACCTAATGACCGATTTGTTAGGAACTCCGCCTCCTGAAACCATTGCAAGGGTGTGTCTGCCCCCTCCCTCACACACACACACAGTTCCGGATTTCTTGCTATACACTGTACTTAGCTTATTTGTCTATTTGACAGATAAGAAACGAAAAGGCTCGGAGATACTTGAGTAGCATGAGAAAGAAGAGGGCGATTCCTCTGCTCCACAAATTTCCAAATACCGACCCCTTTGCTCTTCGTCTATTAGAAAGAATGCTTGCTTTCGATCCTAAGGATAGACTGTCGGCAGAAGAGGTTAAACATTTTCTTTCCTTTATCCCAAGTCTTTTGAGGTCTGAGTTCCTTTGTACTGGAAGTTGTGAAAGTTATTGTTGGGAGCTATCAGGCTCTTGCAGATCCGTACTTCAGGAACTTAGCTAGAGTCGAGAGGGAACCTTCCTCACAACCAGTCACTAAAGTGGAATTTGAATTCGAAAGGAGAAGGGTTACAAAGGAGGAAATTGGGGAGTTGATTTATCGAGAGATTCTTGAGTATCACCCGAAGATGTTGAAAGAATACTTAGACGACGATGAACCTACGAGCTTCATGTATCCAAGGTACTAATTAGTCGAGTCGAATATGAGTTGAGCTCAAGCTCAAGTAGTTTGATATTTTACAATTGTTGTATCATTTTTTATTCATCACTCTAGCTTCAGACTTTACCAAACATAAGTGTCTGTTCAAGTTTTTGTTTGAAATCTATGCCAAACAAGGTGTTATCAAGCCTAGTTTGATTTTCAGCCATATTGACAAATAACATCCTTCCTCATAGTGCTGTCGACAAATTTAAGAAGCAATTTGCGTCTCTTGAGGAGCGTTGGAGAAACGGAGGTGCTGCTGCACCCGAGAGACAACAATCGTCATCTTTGCCCAGGTAGCTTCTATTGATTTTCCTGCTTAGCTCTTTCTAACTCTTCCGATGACTTGTCTATCCCGTTCAGGCAATGTGTGCTATATTCTAGCGACTCGAACCAAACCTCGGGTAATGTTGCCAATGATCTTTCAAAGTGCTCGGTGAAAGAAGTCGGGAAGCCACCAACGGGACAGTCTTCAACAATTCCCATGACAAGATTACCTGTCCAAGTCCCTCAAATTATCCAAGGTACAACACTTGAAAAAATCAATTTACTAGCGAGTCGTCGCCCACCAACTTTGATATCATCACAAGCCTAGCGAGTCGAACTTGAACAAGTATTTTTTAATTCAAGATTCGAGTAACGAGGGGGTTTTGGTCATTGTTTGATGATAATGTTATCTCAGGGAAGGGTGTTGTAAGGCCCGGGAAAATCAGCGGGCCCACATTGCGTTACAGCACGTCCGTAGCAGCAGCAGCAGAGACAACGAATCAGCGAAAAATGACGAGTAATCCTAGCATGCCCGGCCAGTATATTGGTCCGAGCTCTTCTTACCCAAGAAAGCATGTAGGCTGTAAGAACGAAGGCAGAGACGGTGCTATGGAGCCCAATCCCGATCTTTACATGGCCCGAAAAGTTGCTGCTGCTCAAGGTGGAGTTGGGGGCCACTGGTACTAACTCCATGGCATGATAATGGCCAGTTGAACAGATTGAAGGACACATTGTAAGCTCCATATGTATGTTGTGTTCGAGAGACTCCAGCCGTACGATCAGGATCGATAAACGGGACGACTATCGATTGGTATAGGCGTTCAGGTCACCTGTTCAAGCTATTCAAATGATCTGAAGCCATGATTGAAGAGCTGCAGTGTTCCCAGATTGAAGATGATGAAAGTAGGAAGATGATCATGGTTATTGGTCTTGTTCACTACTTGTGTGATTTCACCACGTGTTGTATAAATACTACTATATGTGAATGGAAAATAAATATTACACTTGTGATAGTATAAATTATAATTAATAAGTAATTAATGATACAAATTTAGAGCTGTTAAAATAAACTAGCTGCTCATGAACTCGACTCGATGTGTTAAACGAGTTGAGCCGAGCTCTAAAAAGTACTTGTTTGCTTAATGAGCTTGGCTCAGTTCGACTCGGTAGACTCACGCGTTGCTCGGTAGGTTTAAAAATAAAAATTATTTTATAAATATATACTATAATTTTTTTAAATAATAATATTTTATATAATAATATAACTCATATTCTCAAATGATAGTTTTATTTGTATTGCTGTTAAAATAAATAAACTGCTCTTGAGCTTGGGTCGGCTTGTTAAGGCTCGACTCGACTCGATATGTTTAACGAGCCGAGTCGAGGCGAGCTTAAAAAAATACTCATTTACTTATTGAGCTTGGCTCGATAAGCTTAACGAACTGAGCCGAGCCTGCACTACTCGAGCTCGCTCGACTCGTATAACAACTCTAGACACAATACATGATAAAATTTCATTATTTATCGATATAACATGAATCAAATATAAAAAGAATGTTATAAATTATTTTTAATTTAACAAAATAAATTAGACAAAAAAATATACTATAATACGAATGAAATTTACAATAAATTTGGTTCACGACACCAAATGAACATAAAAGGAAAAATTTCATATTAAGGCCTGAATTTTAGTAATTGTCTCAAAATAAGGTTTATATTTACAATCATCTCAAATTAGGGCTTAAAATTGTATTTTTTCTCAAATTTGGATATATTTTAAAATACTGAGTCTCACTTTAAGAATACATAACAGAGAGTTTAACGGCATTCATGATTCATAATTTTTTCTCCTAAAATAGATTATGAGGTGTTATTTTTCTTTTCCTATACTAGACACATATGCACCACGATGAGATTGGAGGAGCAGAGTGTTATCTTCATCCCAAGAGAAATTGAATTGCAGTGTTCCCTTAAATTTAAAATGTGAAATCTCACAGAAGTGTTCAAAGGATATCACAACTCATTGATTGAGAATAAAGATACATGGAAAAACTCAAAGCTGCCTTGCGGAATTAATCTTAATATCAAACTGCAAAATGGTCACCCAAGGTAATTAAGTATCCTATTCATTTTGATATTGTGAATTTGCTAAGGGTATACTTTGCGTGATCTGCTGGTGAAAGAACATTACTACATTGTCACGCTCTTTATATGTTCGATGAAATTTGTCAAAGAAAAACACTTGTACATGAGTATATGATTCTCACTGGGATTAATTAATTTTGCCTTCTAAATTGGTTAGAATTTGAGTTTTCTATCTTTATTTATTTCTTCGAGTGCAATTACAAACTTGATGCTACAATATTTTTTAATTCTCATGAGTAGTTTCTTTGTAGATCCGAATGTTGGTGAAATAGAGAAATAATATTAAAGGATGCATCAGTTTTAGTCAATAGCATGATTGATTTCTTAATTAATTTCTACTTCAGGAATTGATTGCTGCTCTTCTGGATTGTGCTCTTTTCTGCTTGTTTCCAACAGCTGATAGAGGCGCCAAAAATCTTCGACTTATCAACTTTGAATTTCTATTTGTGTATGTCTCTGTTTCTCATGTTTAATTTTCTTAGGGCTCATTTGGTTCGTAAGATAAAAGTATCTATCCGCCAAAAACATGCATATTTTTTACGGATAGATACTTTTATCTTACGAACCAAATGAGCCCTTAGAGAATATATATGACACTACTTATCATTATATAACTAGTGGAGTAATGCCATAGAAGGATTAACTCTCATATTTATGATACGAGGGGTACATATTTTCCAAATAAATTAACATCATTCAACAATCTAATTTTATATAGGAGTATGTATATACATTCCATTAATTTTGCTGTGGGATGTAAGGCTGTTTCATGCTCTTTTTACTGTTGTCAGGTCTCTATACGAGCGCAATGAAGTGAGTCAGCAACATAAAATCAAGTGCCTCCTACACTATTTTGAGAAGATATGCTCCGATATGCCTGCAGGCAATGTCTCCTTTGAGCGAAAGGCTCTCCCTTCATACCTGGAGTCTGATTTCTGGAAGAACTCTACAGTTTCTCTCTGCCCATTGGAGGTACGTAAGATTAACTGTTGGGGAAATTAAATAAATGAATTGATTCCATATACTTTTAATTATATGAGGTGAAATTCTTTCATCAACCAACCTGCCATATAATTTAGTCAAAGTATAAACTCAAATGCTCATCATAGATAATCTGTTAACTTTATCATCCATGGTAGTTTCCTTGATCCACAGATGATATAAAGTTAAATCTCAAACACTAAATCCCACATCGAAAAATACCCTTATTTCAATGATGGTTCATCTATTGCAGGATCACACTTGTGGTTTAATTGAAGATCAGTTAACTGAAGCTCTTGAAGTAGATTTTGCAAATAAATCCATTGGAGGGGGTGCCCTGCGCGGCGGCTGCGTGCAAGAAGAAATCTGTTTCATGATCAATCCGGAACTGATTGCCAGCTTACTCTTCCTGCCCACAATGGCAGATAATGAGTCCATTGAGATTGTTGGTTCTGAAAGATTCTCAAACTACACTGGCTATTCCAAATCATTCCGCTTTTCTGGACCCCATGTGGATGGAAAGAGTGTCGACAATATGGAAGAGTTTGCTGCTAAATTTGTTCAAGAAATACAACAATTGAAGAAGCAAAATGAATCAACTATCTTTAGCAATATAATCAAGCCAACTTGAGATATTGTCTTCTACCAAAACCTGGGGTGTCAAAACAGCTGCTGGTGCAATGTGGGAATGGAGGCTCCCAGACATGCTATCCCCATGTGTAAATTGGCATACGCGTGTTTGCTTTTTATTTCACGTGTGAAACAATATAAATTTAGACGTGTTAGAAAAATATTCAGTTGTTATCATTGTACATTTTCATTAATCATTTCCTTATGTTATTTGTATGAGATGTTAGGCGAAATGTACGAAAATGACTTTTAGAATGAAATCACATTTATTTTTGGGGAAATGCATTTTCTTAGTCTGGCAAGTTTGTCCATTTTTTGTTCAGGGACACTCTACTTAGAAACCATTCTGAGTATTATCATAAATCAAAGACAAATTGAAATGATCGAGGTTCTAATACATACTATACCTACTGAACAATAGATATGCCACGGACAATAAACCGCACATCATGCCCTGCACCTTTTCCTATCTTTTCTCACAATTGATAAGTTGTAGTTATTGTATGCACCATAAGTTTTGACAGCATCATAAAATTCATCAATGGAAGATAATTGTTGGCCTACTTTAAAACATACTGGTCCATGTGTACTTTGAACACATATTGAGTCGAATTTCTCTCCATCTGATGAATCATCATTAGAATCTTCTATGGTCCTCAATGCACTTAGTGATTTTATTGGCTCGTTGGACAAGTTACTATGATTATCGAGAGTGCAAATCTGATCAAAGTCATCGTCTAACATCTATAGGGGAGAATGTATTAGTGAATAGTATAAATAGAGATAATTAACAATTAATTTCTAAAACACAAACTATTAAATTAAAGTAATAAAATTTGATAAATAAATATTTTTCATGTTGGCAGAAGAGATAACCAACAATTAGTTATAATCATAAGAAATTCTACACTAGAACTATAAAGGTTAAGAAAAGACACATGTGTATATGTTTATCTTTTAGCTACTGATATTTTGCAAAACTGCTGTAATTCTCTAAATTTTGCTACTTTGGACAAATCAAACGTTTCTCAATTTATATTTAAATTGAGGGTAGGAAATATGATTCATCATGATTTAGAGATATCACCATCATATAAATTCCAAATCACAAAAGTCTAACTCTTCTGCAGTTTGGGGGGTTCCTTATGAGATTACAAAATTTGTTAAATAATAGATTTCATATATGTATCAAACAAATAATGATGAATTGAAAAAGAAAAAAACATGATGATTGATCGTTCTGTGTGCAGCATACCATGACAATGGTGAAAGACAAAAAGTAAAGATTGATTATCTACGTCACTTACTCTATTGTGCCACAAAAAACTTGAGATCCGATGATTGAAAGATGTTTTCTTCTTGAATGCAAGAGAAAAAAAACTAGGGTTCTTGAATAATGGTGGGAAAGGAACGAGAGATGAGAAGGTATGAGTAGGTGATTTCCCACTTAAAAATCTATTCAGATAATAAAATGGGTAGGAGAGGCGGGAAAAGGGAAAATGTTGGATGCCGTCAAACTGTTCGTTAAGTTTACTTGAATTAAGACTCAACATATTAAAGTATATCCATATTTGAGAAAAAATACAATTTTAAGCCCTAATTTGAGATGATTGTAAATATAAACCTTATTTTGAGACAATTACTAAAATTAAGGCCTTAATATGAAAATTTTCCTAAAAGGATTCCGAGCATAAAATTAAAATTATATTTCTTCTGCATAATCATGTTGAAAAATATTTTAAATTAAAGGGCTTGTAATAACAAATAGAGAACTTCAGCTGGTTTCTTCCAGGTAGTTCCAGTGCGTACGATGCCGTTCCGGAGGTTCTTCTTCACCGCATCAAAACCCTACCCGAACCCGTTTCTGCTCTCCTCCGTATTCACAAACCCCTTCGCCAATTCGTCCTCTCGTCCAGTATTTTCGTCGAATTTCAAATCCCTAAAATTAGGGTTGCAGAGAACCATCTCTGCGAATTCACATACCTTCGCTTCACTGTACACCACGAATTCAACGATGGATGAACCCAGGAGGGTAGCAACGAGCCCCCTTCCGCACCCGGGATCCGCGGGCCCGGCCGAGGTCTTTCGGGCCCTCGAAGCTACTTTGGGCTCCACATTCAGCTCTCAACCCATAGTCCCAAACCCTAACCCTCTGATAATCGTGATCAGCGGCCCCAGCGGTGTGGGAAAAGATGCGGTGATCAAAGGATTAAGGGATGTTCGACAGGATTTGCATTTTGTGGTAACCGCCACAAGCCGGGCCAAAAGGCCCGGAGAAGTCGACGGAAAGGACTACTTCTTCGTCAGTAAATCCGACTTTCTGACGATGATTGAGAAAAACGAGCTTTTGGAATACGCATTGGTGTACGGCGATTATAAGGGGATTCCGAAGCAACAGATTAGGGATTACATGGAGAAAGGGTGCGACATTGTGCTGAGAGTGGATATTCAGGGCGCCGCGACATTGAGGAGGATCTTGAGAGAGAGTGCAGTGTTCGTGTTCTTGGTTGCTGAGAGTGAGGAGGCTCTGGTTAGGAGGCTGATCGACCGGAAAACGGAGACGACGGAGGCGTTGCTGATGAGAGTTGCGTCGGCTAGGGAGGAGCTGAGGCATTTGAGGGAGTTTGACTATGTGGTTGTGAATAAGGAAGGTGAGTTGGAGAGATCGGTGGAGCTCTTGGAATCAATTATTGATGCTGAGAAAGCTAAAGTGCAGCAAAGAATGGCAGTCATTTAGGGTATGCTATGCTACTTGTTTTGAGCATCATTTGTTCTTGGCAAAATGCAAATCTTTTTTGCTGTGGATGAGTTTTCTGGGCTTGACAATTGGTACTTGGGTTGTTTGTTTCAATTGTTGTTCTAGCAAACAAAATGTCATAGAGATAATCTTTACATGGCCTGGAAAAGAATAATTTTTTCTGATCTTTAGTCACAACAAATGACACCCTCTAAATATGATAAATGCTCTGGTTTCTGATTCTTGGTTTTGAGCTGGAGGTAGTATTTGGGATGTACCTTTATATGGCTGCTGAATTCGAAACGATTGCATTGAGTAGAGTCTTTGATGCAGGTTTTGATTCGGTTCGTCTGCTCTAATGTGTGTTCATATCAAGCACAAGTTCCACGAGCATCGTGAAATTGTAGCAGCAGCAACAGCAGCAGCATATAACTCTTCTTTTCAAGGTTGTGAATGTGAAATGTATGCATTTTTAAGAGAAAAGAAGGGAAAAACAGAAATAATGTCATTCATTCATTCATCTCCAAAAACAGTATCAGTTGCAGATAGCAAGGAAAGTCTAAAGTTCATAAACATTGTACATGATTTAAGTTCTCTTCTTCTAGAAAACATTTGAATACTTTTTTTTTTTTAGATATATTCATCAGTTTCTTGTGAACTCATAAGTTCAAAAAAGCTCATGTATATTCTTCCATAATGAGGCAAATTTATTTAAGTAGGGATGTTTTGAAAGTTATTTGTCATAATAGGAAAAAAAATTGGGGTATTAGCAATCGATTAGATACGTGTTACTAGCAACACTAAATTTGACCCTGTCAAAATCGCTAATTTTAATCACTCCTTCAAAGCAAAAGCACTTTCAGACACAGAGAGAGAATGAGAATATTGTTTCGTTTGTGAAAACAAAATCGTGTATATATACAACTATTCTCAGAAGCCTAAGAAATATTTTCGATCTCAAAGCAAGTAGCCTCAAGCATTTTTGAATAAGTTAGAAGAATATAGTGCAGTTACCAAAAGAATAACTTTTTTAGAGTTATCTCCGACTGTTTGCGTCATTCTAGCGCAGAGTTTCCACCAGAGTGACGCAGAATTTGAAATTCATTTCCAACAGTTCGCACTACATTCTGCGCTACATATATTTTTTTTAATTTTTAATAAGTTTAATTTAAATATAAATTAACAAATCACAAAAAATATTACAATTTAAATTTAAAAGTATTACGAAATATTATTTAAATAAAATTATAAAAAAAAAGTCTAGCACAGGTGAATAGTGTCGCGCTGATTCACAACTCTCATGTGGCAAAAGTTAAACAAAATACTACTGAAAAGTTACACATGTTACTACTGAAAAATATATCTTTAATGGTTTAACTTTTTAGTAATAATTTATGTAACTTTTCAGTAGTATTTTGTTTAACTTTTCAGAAATGAACTTGAGTTGTACGGTGTAACTGGTGCTCAAGAGACTTACTCTTAAAAAAATACTCCTTTGTCCATTAAATTTTTTCCCACTTTCCTTTTTTGTTTGTCCATAAAAAATTTTCTAATTTCCTTATTTAAAAATAATCCACACTCACAATAATAATCTTTTTTTTTAATTTTATCTATTATTTTTATATAATATTATTTTTTATTAAATTTTGTGCCTACAATAAAAGGGGAAAAAGTGAGGGAGATTATATATTTAGAATTATAAATTCAGAAAACATGATAGACGAATTTCTTGGAAAGGAAAATAAATACTAGTAGTATATAACAGACCTTCTCTCTCTCTGTCTCTCCCCGCCGGAGCGCGACTCCTCACCGATGTACCCGACGATCCTAAGCGCGCACCCTAAACCACTGCTCATATTCCCATCGTCTTCCCATTCGCTATCCTCCGCCAAATTTCATCCACAACTTTTTAACCAAGTAACGCGACAACGCCAATCCCTAAAACTCAAACCTCAAATTATATGTACAGCGAGTAGTAATAATGGCATTGGGGAGAGTAATAACTGGGAAAAATGGATGCCGAGAAACCTTTTTGCAGCAGAGAAAGTATTTGGCGCAATATCCGAGGCAACATCTAGTCCAATTGCGCAGTACATATCTTCTCCCACCACTTTCTTGCACAGTGTTGATCCCAGAATCAAGATGGTATGTTACCCACACCCAAATTTATTTTTTTGGAAGTAATTTTCAAGAATTTGGTATTGTTGGAAGAAAATGTGGATTCTGGCTTTTCTTGATACGGTTGATATATCATCTGATTTTATTTATAGTTTTCCATTCTTAAAAATTAATATAATTGCGGTCTGAAACATATATTTTTGTTTAACTTGGAGCTAAGTGGTTAAGTGATGAGTCACCTTATTCTTCTTGACAAGTATAGTGAATTATACTTGAGTTTAACCTTTTAATTTACTACTCCCCCCCTTTCAAAATATATATCACTTTAGCTTTTTATACTTTTGTCATAATATATGTCATTTTAGTTTTTTTTTTCCCAAAACACCCAATCAACTTCAATTAACCATTTCCCAATACATTGCTATTGGTTAAAATAATATTCTTTAATATGTGTGCTAAATGCTAAAATGACATATATTTTGAAATGGAAGGAATTTGTGTTTTATGCTTTATTTGTAAGTTTCTATTATATATTAATGTAATTTATTTGTGCCAAGTATGTGGGAACATACAAAAGGATGGGGTGTGTTGGAACTCTGTTCTTGTCTCCATTGGAAAGGAAATATTGGTACAAATAGTAGCTATATCTATTTCTTCAATGATTTGGGAACTTTGTTCCCAAAAAAGGGAAAAAAATGAAAAGAGAGGGAGACTTGCTAGAAAACTGAAAAGTCTATCCGAATTTTCATATGCTGCGAGTGCTTAAAGAAATTCATGCATGTCCTTTGTATTAAAGAAGTCTTGTTATTTATGAGCCTTCGAACATCTATGAGTTGGTTTTTCATGCCTATCTCTATTTTCCCTGATCTTGTATAGCTATGTATAAGAGATCAAGAAACCTTTGTGTGCAACTGAATAAATATATTATTTAATTTTCTGATTGCCTTTTAAGTGTAGGTATGGCTATTGGCATTGGTAATTCTACCTGCAAAATCGGATATGGCAGTGCGTCTGGGAGTAGTTATATTTCTGGCCTCGTTGTCTATCTTAGTTCAGCCTACTGAGGTGTGGAAGGTAAGGTTGACTGTAAACTTGTGTGGTAAATGTGTTAGCTTACATATTTGTAGTAATTTTACTTTTCTTTATGCAGGGAAGTTGCCTTATTAAATGTGCAATATTGTTGTAGGATCAATTGGGAAGAGTGACTCTGCTATGTGGTATCTTGTTTGTTTTGTTGGGGTTGAGTACTGATAGTGCACCTTCCCTTTTTCGATCAAGAAGCCCACCATCTTCATTGACCGGGTTACCAGATCTTCATGCGTCTTCTGAAGGTTATAGATATGTAATAATGAAGTTGGGGCCGTTACAACTCACTCAAAAAGGCTTATCAGCTGCTAGTACAGCAGCTTGTTTAACATTCACTGTAAGTCTGCTACGTAAAAGTGCTTGTTCAGATTAGCAGAATAGTTGATTACATACAATTTTGTGCATTGTATGTCTTAATAGGCCTCTATTTTCTTTTTTCCTCCCTGAAAAGATCTTCCAAAGTGCAAGCCTTTGCTTAACAACCACAACATCGGAGCAGCTTGCATTTTCTTTGCAGTGGTTTATTCTCCCTTTGACAAAGCTGGGTGTCCCTGTGGCTGAAGTCATTCTGACTTTACTACTGTCGTTAAGGTTTATCAATCTGGTGTTTGATGAGGTGAGATCTAATTTCAGACTCTCTTAGATTGAGTAACATTTATTTATGAGGTTTGTCTTTCCACTGCTAAAAAATCTCTGTACTTTTGCAGGTCCGCAACGTGGCCCTGGGAATTGTATCTCGTAGAATAAAATGGCAACAGTTGACAACACTAGAGACAATAGATGGTATGTATGTACATATTATATTATTCGTATAGTGAAAAAAATAGCTCATGAAAGGGATGCATGGTGCTGAAAACATGATTAACGTTGTCTTTAGTACCAAGAGGTTTAGACTACTGAACATCGCATTTTTGCAGTTTTCTTCACTTTCATTCGCCGTATCTTCAAAAATATTTATAGCCATGCAGCTCAAATAAGTCAGGTTCGTTTTTTCACTATCAATATTTCAGCATAGCTTAGCAGACACGAGGCTTCAATTGATTAATTGTCGATTATGAAAAATGCAGGCAATGATCGTTCGAGGTTTTCGTGGAGACTGTAATAACTACAGAGTCTTATTGGCAGCAGGCTCGTCTACAAAAGTCGCGAATATGGTTTCTCTCTCTTGCCTTTTGGGGCTCATATGTGCTTCCACTTTGACAAGAAGCCTCTACCTATGATCTCTTCTCCATTCCACCCCTTTTATGCTGCAGTTTCTTGAAATTTATGGCTATGGATTGTTATATTTCTCGAGTACATCTTTTCATGTTCACTGTACAACTTACCTGGCTTAGCTTGTAACATTATTCGAAAAAGGCAAAACCTTGTGTACACCAGTTTTGAAATGGTTTGCTATTCCATTAAAACATATTAATTTGTTAATGGACTCTACAAATATCATTATTTTGTCTACTTTTTGTGAACTGGAATATGTAATATCCATAGGCCAAGAAAAGAAAAAACCCAGAAAAAGAAGAAACTACAATTAATTGAATATATCTTCAAGGGAGCAATGCTCAATGGATACATAGAAACAAACAACTACAATTCCTGGAAGGATACAGGTATAAAGAAGAAGTGAAGAAGGGGTGGTATTTAATTACATGGCTCAAAAATAGCCAAAACTTGTTACTAGAGTTACAAAGATCAGCAGTTCTGCATAAATGAGTTACCTAGTTTTGCCAACAAATGTTCCTTCTACCCTCCTGCATGATCTCGAATGCCAGTTTGTATCGTTCCAAAGATGACGCACCAGCCTCAATAAAATTCCGCGCTTCTTCTCTTAAACTCCAGATCATCAAAGCCGTATAATCTCGGGCCCCACCTCCTGAATCTGTGTCTCTTAGTATACCGTATTTGGCGGTTTTACCCCACCGATGAAGGATATATCGAGACGGGAGTTCCCTTATGTTCATCAAATTGAACACCTTCAGAGCATGCCTACAAAGAACACCTTCAAACTCAAACATCTTACAGTTACAACTGATGTTCAGATTTGAAGCATTAAAGGCGACTGTGTTCGTCTCGGTTCTTTCATCACCGTTTGGACACCTCTGCACCAGATACCTGCTGATGGCTCCTTCTACATTTATCTTCATACCAGCATAACTAAAGCTTTCCAAGAGCTCCTTCTGAAAAACCTTGAACATTGTAATTGTGTAAAGCCTTCTGCATTGTTCTTCAATCGGGTCTTTCGTGTGGAGAACTGCTTGCAGATTAAAAGAGTTTAAATCCTCTTTTCTTTCCTCATCACGTCGCTGTTCTAGAGCTTTCTCATATCGGACAACAAATTCATTGGGAGGGGTACGAGGAGTCAAAAGTGTACCAAAATATGATTTTAAGCTCCCATCTATCGGGATACCAGCAAAGAATGTTCCTTTTAAGTACAAAGGAACCCAGCTCTTACGTGTCCTGTACATCTCTTTGAACCATGGGTTCTCTCTCAGGCTATATTTCTCCATGAGTTTATTCCAAGAAGAATCAAATTCACTTGCTACCTGACTCCGAATGCAGGCTTCATACTCGCATTTGAACTTGGCATCCATGGAGAACAATGCACCTAAGTTATCCTGTTCTTTAGCAAGAACTTGCCAAGAAGAAAACCGATGGTGGGTCCCAGGGAAAACCCGAGTAATTGATTGCTGAATGGGCCGGTCCAGATCAGCTATTATAGAAATGGGGTGGTGTCCCGACATTGCCCTAAGCCAAGTTTGAAGTATCCAAGTAAATGATTCCTCCGATTCATCTGCAACAAGAGCACAACCAAGCAGTACAGGTTGACGATGATGATTAACCCCAACAAACGAAGCAAATGGCATCAAATAACTACCTCTCCTATATGTTGTATCAAAGACAACAGCATCTCCAAATTGAGTGCATGAAAATCTACATCGTGAATCAGCCCAAAAAATATTTGACCCTTTACCTTCACGCATCTCTACTCCATAGAAAAATCCTGTATCTTCAGCTTGTCGAGATTGGAAGTACTCAAGAAGCAAATCATACCAATCATGTGTGATATTACTTTCTAAAACTCGTCTAACAAGGCTGAGGCCTCCATTAGTTTCGACTAAATCCAAGTTCTCCAGAATGCTGCTTCCTTCCTCTCTATACCCCTTTGATGCAACAGTCACGGTTCTACTGGTATCTGCAGGAGTTTCGTATTCGTGATTATGTTCCTTCTGAAGACGATCAACCACCCACCTTCCTGATTCTTGCCTTTGTATTCTCATATATGCTCCACAGCCAACTCTTGAAGGGTGCTGATGCCCCTCTTTGGAGCAAACAAATCTTCGAGATGTAATTGACCCATCATGTTTAGAACGAAACAACTGACCTATCCTGATCCTGAATCCTGCATTAGCTGCATATGTGTAGTAGAACTTGTAAGCTTCATTGGCAGAATTGAATTCAAGTCCCTTGTATGGTTCACCTATTGGTCCAATCAATCCATCCAACTCTTCTTTTTTAAGACGTTTCATATCAGCAGCACTAGATGGATCATCATCTTCTTCATGTGATCTGATTCCTGTCCGACTGGCCCCACCAGTAGATGTTCTTGGAGTAGGTATGGTTTTCCTCTGAATGCGAGGAGTACAAAGTTCTGCTGAGGCCTCAAAATCATGATTGTGTTCCTTTTTTATATTGGCCAAAACCCATTTCCCAGAATCAACCTTTTGCACTCTTATGAAAGCTGGACAACCAGTTCTTGTGTTAGTCTGAAATCCCTCCTTTGAACACACAAATCTCCGGGAAATAACAGAACCATCCACTCTGGACCTATAGAGCTGTCCAATCCTAATTTTGAACCCCACTTGAGTTCCGTAGGAACTGTAGAACTCTTGTGCCTCTTCTGCCGTATCAAACTCTAACCCCACATGTGGTTCCATTTTAGATTGCCAGTTCCCGTCATCTTCCCGGTGGCCATTGCTTCTCGCAACAACTAGGGTTGTTGGTTTTGTCCTGACGGTCATGATATTTCCAAACTCTTCCCTATTCATATCAGTATCTGCAATAATCAGCAAAATCTTAAGGTTGCGTTTGGATAGAATCATTTGAAATCTAAAGGATTTGAAAATGAGTGGATTTAAGAAACCACGGATTTCAAATGACATAGTTTTGCAAAGTATTTGAAATTCCCCAATTTGAACTAGAGTTAAAGCTAATAAGTATTTGAAATCCATCAATTTGAATATTTTACTCAAACAAATGGAATTGATTTAGATTGTGGATTTAAAATCCATAGTCCCAAATCCCTCAATCCAAACACAACCCAAGGTTTCCAAAATCTAGAGTTCTGTAAATACATATAATGAATTGAATTGTATTTCTACTCAAAATTGAGGATTCAATTTGAATTGAGTCTCATTTGTACTAAAACCAGATTGTGCAAAGTACATCTTAAAGCGGGGAATCAAATCAAAAGGTTCAAACACAGGCCCAGTTAAACTCAAATCAGGGACCAAAAGAAGGTACCAAAAGGATAACACAGAAGCAGCTAGTAGACTGATCTTTGCTCCTTAGTAAGTTACATAAAGTATTCCTTGATCAAAGTCCCGCTTGGTACTCAAGTTAACAAAATTATAAGATTACAATGCCTACAACAAAAATGAAGCATCCGCCTCCGGCAAGTCTACTAAGATATTAAGAGGAAAAGCAGAAGTTAAAGCATAAAAGACAGGACAACATTGATTGAATTCGATAATAAGACTTGATGCAACCTGGTGGATGAAGAAATCTATTGAGGAGGCTGCTTGCCTTGGGAATTTTTTAAATGAACGAATCCAATTCTGAGTCAGGCCATGTATAATGTTTCATTACTTAGTTTATTTGCTTGTCGCACAAAAAAACTTTATGAATTCCCTGGACTACTTTGACTCTCTATAAGGCCAAAAGGCTTCCTATATTTTAAGGATCTGACTGTCAGTAGCACTATGTCATGATTGTTTTTTCAATGCGAATACATTTGTAAGCATTTCCCATTTACAAGGTAAAAAGATATCTATAAATAATTTCCTTACATGTTAGAACCCAATCAAAACCAAGCCATAATGACAAAATCATATCATTTAAACCAATGAAACCGCCAATAATATATCAACGAAACTCATCTACATAAATAGAAGTCATAATCACAAACCAACTACTACTCTATGAAAGCTTTAAAAGCACCTTTCTGCACACTTCCTACAAATCCCAATTTAACTCGAAAGAGACCATATTAAAACTCCACCAAGTGAACCCATCATATAGCTATTGACTCAAAACCCTTCTTGGTGGTTCCAATTCTATTCAGCCACATAAATTTACAAAGGTACAATCTACACTGTCTTCTTCTCCTCCACCCACTCAGACGTAACATCCACCACAAAACCGGTACATTAGTTTCGCATATCAACTACTCAACCTCCTCATTTTAGGAGAAGGGTGGGCATCAAAAAATGGAAGACAGAAAGAATAATGCACAGACAATATCCGCACAATTAACCCATACGTACTTGGAATAGGAATAATGAATATCGTAACTTCAGCATGCAATTCCAAGACAACAAATAGAATAAAAAATCTAATCTTTCCAAGAGCCTATATTAAACATTAAAAGATAGTCCAATTTTAGCTCAAATGTGCATATACTTATCAAATCAACACAGCTTAAGTTCAATCCGAAAAAACTCACAAAAAAGCACGACATTGGAACGTACGAAAAGTAACAATAAATAAAAACATTAAATTGTGGATAAATGACAAGAGTTAGGGTTTTTACCTTTCGCATATCCGCTGAAGCTAAGATAAAATCCCAAAATCTAGGGTTTGTTCCACCCAGAATCCCAGTAAGATTTCACTATTCAACGAAGCCCAGCTCGCATTGTGACGCCAAAACCGAAGAACGGAAATCACACCTCAAAACCGAAATAGAATAGCTAGATAACCCATCAATCCAACCAGGAAATTGAGCGAAATACAAAGATTAGGTTTATAGTAAATCCAAATTCAAAAGGGAGCATTCAGAATTAATTTTTTTCTTTTTCAACTGGATTTTGTGGGCTTGGATGGGGTTGAGCCGAGGTGGATTTCCACAGTACAAAGCGCCTTTTGACGATAGCTGAGAATGGGCGTTGGAGTTCTTGTAAGGTAGTACGGAGGTGTAGGGAGGATTTGGTGTGCCCTCTCATGATTAGTGGAATGTTCTTTTTCTAGGACTAGGATTGTACACGAATTAAATAGTTTTAACAATATTTGTATTTGAATTTTAATATTTATATTTATAATTTTATGATTCGATTTCGAATAAAATATTCGATTAATAATCAAATACAAAATTATTAATTTTGAGCTCAAAAAATTAACATCATTAGCAACTCATTTCTTGTTTAAATGATAGGTATTTGTTAGGATTTATATGTAACTATGGAGAAATTGAATGAAAACAAAAATGGAAATAACACGAATTTGTTTACCCAATTTCGTCTTTAGAAGACTATGTTTGGGACACTACCAAATCAAGAGTATTATTAATTAATTTCATAATAGACTATTTATAAGAAATCCGAGCCAAAACTTTAAGCAAACTCACCCAGAAAAATTCTCTTGCAAAAAAAAAGGCAATATATAAGTCTTGTATGCACCAGTTACACGGTGTAACTCAAGTTCATTTTTTAAAAGTTACATAAAATACTATTGAAAAGTTACACATGTTATTACTGAAAAGTGTATCTTTCGTAATGTAATTTTCAGTAATAATTTGTATAACTTTTTAATAATAAATTGTGTAACTTTTAATAATACACTTGAATTGCACGGTGTAACTGATGCACATGAGACTTACTCATTTTCAAAATGAACAAATAAAACTATATTCATATTATAAAGGCTAATTTGGTTCGTTAGATAAAATTATCTATCCGTCAAAATCATGCATGATTTTGACGAATAGAAAATTTTATCTAACGAACCAAATGAGCCCTAAATAAATTTCATCCGGAAAATGACATTAAACGAAGACACAAACAACGGGCCAAAAAAAGATTCCGACTAGCAGCAAATTTTGTGTGTAATGAAAATACCAAAACGACGTCGCGCTGGCAAGGTCTTGGACTTTGGTCAATTTCTGAGAGCAACGGCAAAAAAATTACCCCCTTAAAACCCTAAACCTCCGCGGCTGAGCCACCATCCACCGGCGCCACCGCAACTTCATTCTACATCCCGTGGTGGGAAAATGGAGACGATTAAGGAGAAATTCCAGAGCTATGTAGTTGTGCACAACATAGCAAAGAGGCACAACGTCGGAACCCTTGCGCGCAGCGCTACCGCTTTTGGTGTGTCGGAGTTAATATTGGTGGGGAAGCGCGATTTCAATGCATTCGGAAGCCATGGATCTACCTCTCATCTTAGTTTCCGCCATTTTCATTCTCTCTCTCTTGCTCGTACCTTTCTAAAGGTTACAACTCACTCTTCTCTATTGCCTTTTGAGCTTAAGTCTAGTTTTTACTTCGTCTAGGCTTTCAAGAATCGCCCTTTTGGCTTTTCAATGTTATCCACCTTGATTTTTTATTATTTTTTTGAAAATTTACTCTTGATGAGGTGCATTCTTTATTATTATTATTATTATTATTATTATTATTATTATTATTATTATTATTATTATTATTATTATTATTATTATTATTATTTTGAATTGAAATAATCAAATTGAATTCAGGAAACAAAAGGATTCACTGTGAAGGAATGTTGCTTTCTTTAATATTAAAGCTTTATCTCATTCTTTAGGCCTTTTAAGGTATTAAGTTGCAATGATTCACAGTTTAACGATTGTCTGATGGGTGATGATCTAGTTAAATTTTTCATAATGATTTTCTAATGGGTAATGCAGTTAATTATGATTTGGGAATGGGTTGTTTCATGAGAATTCTGTAATTTTTATAATTTGGTTTCTTTATGATGCTTGTGTTGATTAGGAGAGGGATTGTGATATATGTGGAGTGGAGATCACAGATACTGCCATGGCAGTGAATGAGCATCCTTTCAGAAAAAGCACTGCGTTTCTTCTCGGCAATGAGGTTTATCATTTATTCTGTTTCAAATTTCTGATTGCTTCCAATTGGAAGTCCATCTCCAAATTTAAAATTCTTTATTAGTAGCTGAGGCTGATGACAAGTAATTGGAATTATAAATATGGAGCTTAATCTTACAAATTCTGTAAAGTTCACTCCTTTGTTTATATGGGTAGACAGGATTTATGTTTTTGATAAACGATAAGGATATCTACGGAGTGTGCTTGCATGTGTGCTTGTGTAGGTCTATATTCTTATGTCTTGATACTGAGCACCAAATTCAAAATTTGTGTAGGGAACAGGGCTTTCTGCAAAGGAGTGTGAGATATGTGATTTTTTTGTTTATATTCCACAATATGGCGGGGGCACTGCTTCGTTGAATGTTACTGTAGCAGCTTCAATTGTCCTGCATCAGTTTGGAGGTATGTTGATTAACCCTGTCGTAAGTGTTCTGTACTGCTAATGCCCAGTATTCTTATGTCACGACGCCTCCTCTACTTGTGATTGAATGATATATTATCCACGTGTTCTTGGGCCAAATTTGTTCACTGTTCTTTCCTCATTCGTTCCGAAAGATCTCAAAAGTGAGAAATCTGCAGGCATTTCTTCTACCATGTGCTGTAGTTTTACATGAGTTATTAGTGCCTTGTGCCTGATCATTGCAATCATAGAAATTACGCAAAATCTCAATGACAAAAATATCTGTGAGTGTTGATAATGACATTCTAGTGACTTTAATGGATCTGGTAACATTGAAAACACGACATAAACTCGGTTCAATTCAAATGTATAAGTTCCCAGATTTGACTTTAGCCAATTGCTAAATGGATAAACTCTATGTTTTTAACCTATCATTGAGGTATCTCCATGCTGACTTTCTTGAGATCTTTCCAGTTTGGGCTGGATTCTCTGAGAGATCCCGCGAAGGCAACAAATTTCTTGTGACAGAAAAACCTGCTAACCAGATGAGGAGAAAATACTGCACCGAAACAGCTGAATCCATAGCAGAGGAGCGAAAACTGAAAAAGGAAAGCGCGGCTGATGGTTTCTTTAACGAGAATGGAAAAGAAGAAGCTCCTTCTAACCTTTTGGATTCATTGTTCGATTCATAGTTAAGAGAATCAGAACTGACATGTCTCCTACAACAATTTGCTGCTGTAGATGGAAGCAGAAAACAGTAGCATACAAGTTTCTTGATTATCAGTTTTTCGTCTTAGGAAATTCCAAATATTCTTTGTTTAAATGCATAGGCACTGTAACAATCGAAAGAATGCAGCTCGTCTTCTGCTTGTATACGGTGTTTTAACATAATGATTGTAATTCTCAACAATTGTGTTTGGAGCCGAACAGTAAAAATCCTAGAAACTCGAGAGTGATTCTTGAATTGCCTGAGTAATCAGTGTGAATGTTGTAAACTTGCTTTCTCAAGAAGAGATTTAACAATTAAATACTCCAACTCTTCACAATCAATTAAATAGCCAAAAGATGGCCTGTTGTCGAAACTTTAACTAAGGAAATAATATGTTTCTTAAAAGTTACTATTGTTAATACTGGAAAGTCAATTTAATGAATCTGAATAACAGAAAAGGAAAAAAAATCAAATCACTTAAAATGCTGCAAATCATTCTCCACTAAATCAGGCAAATCATATATTCTCAAACCATATTCTTTGGCGCCTTCCTTTTCTTGTATACACCTCTGAAACTGGCCGTTAAATATGCTTGAAACCCTATCACATTGTGAGGCAAAAATCAATACAAAAAAACTTCATGTTGTAGATGTGCTGCACAAGCAATTACTGTATTTGCTGCGTTAGTTATGCCTACAAATGGTGATTGATTATCTCCCCATCAACTGTTGTTTAGTAGGTAAACCATGTCATTTACCTTATACTTTCAGAAGCGTCACTATCTTGACCGTCGTCGTGTTCGTATTTAAACCAGTGATGCAAAAATCGGATTAGGCGGCCACTTGCCGATTCGATTTCTGCAAAATCGGTAATTCTGTACATTTTTTGCCTAGACCCCCAGGCGGTTCTAAATCTATATTTTTACCTTTAAAAAAAAAAAAAAAAGGCTAGACGGCCAGAAAACGCTCGATTACCGATTTCCGACTTCTGCATCCTTAGACTTAAACTTCAACTTGTTTTTCATCTTGTCATTCCAATCCATGTATGAAAGCATGATAACAAATACTAACTGGTTTAGTATTAGTTAATAATATGATTAATATTTTAATATGGCACCTTTCCATTTCTTTCAACTGCCATTGACTATGGAAAGCTACCAGTGATTGCTTAGCTTCCCTTAGACTCACGAATTCTTATTACATAGTTGTTAAGAGCCTTGACTTCTTATTTTATTGCACAAGATTCATGCCCCTATTAGATCAGCATGAAAGTCCAGTTTCACAGGTGGGAGTTGGTGTGTTTTAAGCCTCATTTGTCAACCTATACTCTACTTAACTTTCTTGAATTGTTTTGATTGTTCTTTTGTCTATATATCCACCATTTTATTACATACCTAATCACAATGAATCTTATGCGTTTCTCTGTCTCAATAGTCTGTGATTCTTTCCACAATGCGATCAAGATTGTCATCACAAGTCCCACACAGCAACCAGCTATTCTCCAAGTTGCATGATCTTAGGAGATCGTTTCGTCTATTCTGTTCGAGGGTACGTTCGTTGGTATGGCCTCGTCCGAGGCCTAAACTCGTGATCAGGAGGCTAGGCAGGTTGAGTTCGAGGACTAAACGCAAGGAGAAACCGAAGATCAACTCTCTGCAGAGGCCTATTCGCATTGCTTCTTTCAATGCTGCACTGTTTTCCCTTGCACCAGCTGTCCTGGAGCCTGATACTTCAGTCACTCTGGACGAGCCGAATGCTCGTCCCAAAGGGATTCTTAAACAGTCCCCACTCCGTGCCATGATGCCAGAAGATGAAGATAGTAAGGTCACAAGATCATCAAAACCAAAGGTTTCAATAAACCTCCCAGAGAATGAGATTTCATTTGCACAGAATAAGGTTCTTGATGCCTTGGAGGATTCTGCTTTTAGTTTCAACAACAATAGTTTAGCTCAGATGAGGTCTCCTATATACTTCTCTTCCAGCATGTCTAACTGGTTGAGTGATGCTGGTTTGCATGGCAGCCGGACGATTTTTGATGTTCTTAAAGAAGTAGATGCTGATGTTTTAGCTTTGCAAGATGTGAAGGCCGACGAGGAAAAAGATATGAAGCCGCTGTCTGATCTTGCTCGCGCTTTAGGGATGAACTACGCGTTTGCTGAGAGCTGGGCTCCGGAGTATGGCAATGCTGTTCTGTCGAAATGGCCTATCAAGAAATGGAAAGTTCAGAGAATCTATGATGACAGAGATTTCAGGTAATTTTCCACTTTTAGTAACCTTAGTTGGTTTTCAGCAGTGTCTGAGGTGAGATGTGTGGTGCAGGAATGTGATAAAGGCGACGATTGATGTTCCGTGGGCAGGCGAGCTGGATGTCTACTGCACGCAGCTTGATCACTTAGACGAGAACTGGAGAATGAAGCAGATGAATGCGATTATTGAGCGAAGCGTGCAGCATCATATTTTGGCGGGAGGACTCAACTCCCTTGAGGCCTCGGATTACTCATTGGAGAGGTGGAACACCATTGTTAAGGTAATTTAGGTGTCCGTGTTCTTGTTCTTGTACGACTCATTTTTTGAACTTTTTATCGTCGTGCAGTACTACGAGGATTTGGGAAAACCGACCCCTAAAGTTGAAGTAACAACCTTGTTGAAGCAGAAAGAGTACACGGATGCAAAAGATTTCAAAGGGCAATGTGAATCGCTAGTCATGATTGCGAAAGGCCAGAGTAGGCGATTAATGCTTTAACATCTCGTCCGTCTTGTTCTTAGTACGCATGCCAGACTTGCAGAAAGTCGAGCATGTGAAGCTAGCTCGACGAATTCTGCAAGTCTGGGACGCGTAGAGAGTATCCTTTCCGTCTTTGTATACACTATGACTTACTTGCTATGTTTGGAGCAGATGTGCAGGGGACATGCAAGTATGGGACTCGGGTCGACTACATTCTCAGATCACCGGGTCTGCAGTACACGTTTGTGCCCGGGTCGTACTCGGTATTTTCGTCGAAAGGCACCTCCGACCACCATATTGTTAAAGTGGACATTGTGAGAGTTGCAGATGCTGCTCAAAATAGTACAAAGAGGCTCAAGAGACTCAAACAAAGAGTTGTGAAGCTAACAAAATATTGTTCTTCTGGAGTTGGTCAGACATCAGCTGCTCAAGTTTAGTTATCCACTTCTGTTTTGTTGGAGATTGAATTGTGCAATCTGATAAAAATTTCAATTAATTGTGTTTCTATAAAATTGATTTTAGAAGGTAGGGGTTTTTTTTTATGAAAAAAGTATCCCCTATTGTTGATAGTATGAAATTAATGCTACCAATATTTATATAATTAAAATTTAAAATATGAAATGTTATTGTACTAGTGAAGGTATACAACAATACGTATTATGAACAAATTTTAAAAAAGAGTGACTCGTCGGAAAAAAATTATTCTCTCCGTCCAATAAAAATTTGCACCATATGAAATGATACATTTTTTTAAAAAAAATGTGTTTTCTATATATAATAGTGACATAATGAATAAATTTGTTTATGTATGTGAATATGCACGCAAATCAATGTTTTTTTTAGTAGTGTGCAAATTTTTGTGGGACGTCCAAATAAAAAAAGTGTGCAAATTCCTGTGGAACAAATGAAATATTACATCCTTCTCAATTCTACTTTTACACATATAAAAATAAATATTATATACTCATAAAAGTCAATAAAATGCATTTTTATTTATTAAATTATTTAATTTTGCATTCACATATTCCTTTTTTTTTTTTGTGTGCTATTCTCAATCGTGAAATTAGTTCTGTAACCGGCATGAATAACTAGTTTAGAAAAAAAAAATTGATAAGCTCAAGCGAAAAGAATTCTACTACCTATAACTGGAAGGTTATGAATTCAAGACACCATTAACTGGATACGAAAATAGTTGGGTATGTTTTATATGCAAATGGTTCATGATAAGCTTATCATAATATTATTTTAAGGAATCAAATAGTTGGTTAAGTGTAACAAAATATTCATCACAAATATCAAAAGTTGATATTCAATAAAATCTATATCAATTATAACGTAATATTATTGATCTAAGTTTTTAATACAACTGATAAAATTGTTTACTCATAATTAAATATTATATGATACTATAAAACTGATTCATGGTATAGTTTTCATTCCTATAATAGCAACCGAGATAATAAATTTGTGTTTGGACATTCACTTTAATTTTATTTATTGCAAGGACACAATTACTAACTCATCCCTGAATTAATCCGTAAAATATTTTATACAGAATTAATAATTTTTTAATGACATATAAATTTTTATAGTATGTTATATTTTTTGATAAATATAAAAAAGTAAAATCAACTAATTTTAAGAATTAAGATATCAAACTGAAGCATTGCAAATGATGAATTGCCTAAACTATTACTAAACCCAATTATTAACATTAGTAATCAAATATTCAAATTATTATTATTTACAAATTAAATACTACTCCTCTGTCCCAAGATAAATTTCACATTTTTCTTATATGGATGTCCCAACTCTTTCTTCACACCCCAAAAAAGGAAATAACTCACACTCACAAAAGTCAATGAATAAAATACATTTTTTATATTTTAATATTTAACTTTACACTCACATACTTTATTTTTTCTTAATATGTGTGAAATTTTATTTATGAAGAAAATATTGGGACCGAGGGAGTCCTAATTTTTATTATTGTGATTTACTTGTGTAGGAAATGAAGAACTCACCCCTATAAATTAGCCCATG
The DNA here is from genome assembly GCA_026898435.1 of Prunella vulgaris. Taxonomy (NCBI): domain Eukaryota; kingdom Viridiplantae; phylum Streptophyta; class Magnoliopsida; order Lamiales; family Lamiaceae; genus Prunella; species Prunella vulgaris. The sequence continues at coordinate 4,146,067 of JAPKLY010000002.1, forward strand.
AGATTTGATCTTATCTTTTTTTTTACAAGAAGTCATCAAGAGTATACATCTAATATATTTAAATTTTCTAGAAAGAAATATCCAAAAAAATCCACTTTTATCTACAACCGTAAAATCTCTCTCTTATACACACATTTGAAAATTTTGAAAATAATATTTTAATGGACGAATGATTATTTCTTTTATTTTAACCATCTTATTTGTTAATGAACTTTTATTGGCTACTTGACGAGCCTTTAGGAGAACTAACATTAGATCTCCTATTGGACTCTGAATTATAATATTGAGTTCAATATCATTCAGTTCATTAAGTATTAATTCACTCCACTATAAAATTAATATTGCATTATCCATCTTAACTTATATTATGATCATATGACACTCGATTATTATTTCCCAAAAAATTAATCCACTTACAAGATTTGATATGATAAAACCTCTGAATTTATCAAGAGAACTAATCATGCAAGACTCTTCAAGCACACAAATTTTTGTATTAAATCTTAGCAATGTCATGTAACCAATGTAGCTACACAAGATACAAAGTATTGATTCTCCTTGACTCTCAACCCATATAAATCAAAGCAACACACACCGATCACATACAATCCTATTTAATAGACAAAGATTTAGAAATCAACCATTGAGGTCTAATCTTTCATCACTTAAGTCAGTAAGAAAGAATTACCTCTCTATAGACCCACTTTTGTGCATCATCATGCATTGGTGTAATCTCTTGATCAAGACAAATCAATCTGAGCTTTACACATCAACTTTGTACCAATGAATTGTTCAATCTTATTTAGGTTGTGAATATTGTATTTATTTACAAGGAAATGATAATGTGATATTCTGTAATCTGGTATCACTACATTATCTACAAGTGTAGATTGTAATGTTTTAGGCGAATGATTTACAATAAATAAATAACATTCATATTATTGAAAGCATAATAACAAACGATTTAAATTTAGTAAATAATTCAAGATTCAGTTAGTTGTACACAAGGATTAAAATTTCGCGAAATTTCGCCGAAATTTCGGAAATTTGAGGGTACCGATATGGAAATTCACTTGAACGATTATTTTTCCAAAATTTCGGTAAAATTTTGGGAAATTTCGGCGAAATTTCGATATCGGTCCAGGGTAATTCAAAATGTGCAGATTATCGAGAAATATCGTGGAAATTTCGGTAATTTATAGGTCAAAATTTCGGGAATTTTTTTTTCTCTAATTTGATGACTTGATACCATTATTGCTTAGACCAAGATGGTCTTTCTTCTTTTACATTTGAGGCTCATAGGACATCATTTTGGTATTAGTTGTGTAATATTCAATAATTATGAACAATTGTTGTATCGTTTTATATGTTTTACGTATGTTTTCTTGATATGTTTGTTGTAAGACTCTCATTTTATTGAGATTTTAAGTTCAATTAATGTATTAAGACTAGTAATAATATTGTCTAAATTTTCATATTAAATTTCCATCATTTTAATGAAATTTCCGTGAATTTTCTATTTTTTACCGATATCGATATTCGATATCGATATTTCCACCGATATATCCATAAATTCAGGGTATCGATATTTCCGTCGATATCGATATTTTCATCCTTGGTTGTACAAAGTAAAGACATGAATAAAACCCACAATTACTTAATACTCATATATGTCTATAACTTAAACTATATTAGATCACTTTAATTTGGATCTCCTTAAAATTAATTATACACATTTAATATTATGAATCAAATTTTATAAAAGAGTGACTCGTAAAAAATTAATATTCCATATAAAAACAATATAATTTAAACTTTTTAAATTTATGGATATCAATATATTATTCGAATCCAAATAAATTTGTGTTAGGACATTCACTTTTTACTACATATATATATATTTGTATATTGTGATCATTTTTTGATAAATATAAAAGGATAAATCAACTAATTTTAAGAACTAATTAAAGCATTGCAAAATATGAATTGCCTAAACTGTTACTAAACCCAAAAACTATTAACACTAGTAATCAAATTACTATTATTTACAAATTAAATTAGGCTAATTTTTGCTGTCTATTTTTGGAGAAGAACACATCTCCATGAATCTTGCTGATGATCCGCATCTGAAAAAAATTCTGAGGATGAAAAACAACATCCATGGAGATCTGATCCCAGAATAGCCAACGATCTGCGTCATTCGAGACCAAGAACACGCCTCAAAAACATCGTAGCGCCATACTCGGACGAGTATGCCTCCACCTTTCTGTTGACGAACATAGGCTGCGGCAGCGCCCGCGGCGACGGCGGCGAGATGCACGATCCGGCGTACACGTCAGCCGGGGCCGACGACGCGAGGCGGTTATTCTTTGGAACGATTTTCTGCGGCTGGGAAGGTTTGGGGATCTCGGAGGCGATTGAACTCAACGACTCGCCTCTCTTCAGTAGAGTAACCTGTCCCATGGTGAGTCCGCCGCCTGCAATTTCACCCTTGCGGTGTCGATCTGTGGTGACGCCGCCGTGAATCGGCTTCTTTCCGGCCGGCACGGCTTTGGATCTCTTCTTATCGGCTCTTGGGGTGGGCTTTCCTTGATGATTTCGCTTCATGGCTAGGATTCCGTTCGAAGCCGGGAGGGGACTCAGGCGGTCGAACGACGTCGCAGGACGGCCGAAACTATCGGCCAACAACTCTTGGGGCCGTAAAACCTCCGCTGCCATTTTCCGATCTAAAGAAAAAGGAATTAAAAATTGTCGAACAAAAGAGATCCCAAAAAATTAGGGTTTGTCGAAAATTGAGAGTGAAATCAATTTGATCTGAAACTCCTCCCTAAATTGCGAGGAGAATCCTTTCTTCTACGCTCAAATAATGAACAGATAAGGCAGGGGATGTCCATTATAAATAAGCGAGAGAGAGAGAGAGAGAAAGAAGAGAGAGAATAATTACATTTGTCGGCATCTACTTTTCATAATTTCACTTTATACCCCTATAATTTAATGTGATTATATATCCTCTTATCCAAGGATGAAAATATCCCGATATTTCACTGATATATCCAAAATATATCTATTTTTCGTAATCACTTATATCGATATTGGATAGAAACGATATTTTCATAATATTCATTAAAAAATAAAATATATTGATAAATATCGATCTGTAATATCCATATCGCTAATTTTTTCCACAAATTAAACTAAATATCGTTAGATATCGGAAGAATGTCGATGAATTCCGGAAAAAAATCCAAAAAATAGTATGCATATATAAATTTGTCACAAAAATTTATTCAAATTCATTTGTTAAACTTATGTAATAAATGTTTGTTCTTAAATTTTTTATAATTTTCAAATTTATTGATATCGATATATCCATGGATATATCCACAAATTTACGATCTCGATATTTACATCGATACCGATATTTTAACCTTAATCTTATCCAATAGAGGGTAATTAATCATTCATTTTAAAAAATTATACGTAAAACATTTTAAGCGCGTTGCTCTTCAAACAATATTTACCCATTTACATGAGATAAAATTTTATAGTTTTATTACATCAAGATTCTAGAGATGAGAATATAATATTATTTTTACAAGATTTGGACATATCTTTTAGTTCTATAAATCAAATTCCGTTCATATCTTTAATATTTGAAATCATTTTGTAATACAAACATATACATATGTCTTAACATTAATATTTAAATACCAATAATTTATTATTGATCATCTAAAATAAAAGAAATTTATTATTCTAGAATCATGGATTTTGACACTTTTCTATAGATGGAATTTAGAATTATATGATGAATGTGTTGATGTTTGAGAACCATAATCCTAATTTATAATAATAATTTATTATTTGTTTTAATTTAATTCCTCAATAAATTAAAATAACGTAATAATATTGTTTGGAAAATCGGGATGCTCGAATCTATTCGTGATATGCCCAAAATACAAATTTAAGTAAAGTTATTACTAACATAATTTAAATAAATTAAATCAGATAATAATATCGTCCAACAACGAGCATACATGTGTATAAACAATTAATTCACATGCAGTCCTAGACATACGAAACTAAAAATTTAGTGAATTATACCTCTTGGTGTGATTACGAAGAGAAGATAGCGCAGATCACCTCTCTGTGTCTTTGTTCTAATGCCCTGTAGCCTCACAAATAATAAACACTTCTAAAAACAAATTATTGCTCGACAAAAACTAGGAAAATATATTAAATTTATCTCTCTTGTGATTTATTTACGTAGAAAATGAAGAACTCATTACCTATAAATAGGACTAAGAGTGGTTGAGTATTATTATTTATTTTTGGAGTATTTTAAATTGTCTTAGTGATTTGTTTTTTTGAGTATTATTATTTATTTTTGGAGTATTTTAAATTGTTCATGGGTACTGGAGTATGAATCATTAGAAAAAAAAAAATATTTTTCATTAAAAATTCACTTAAAAAATTGGTGATAAATTTATAGTGAATTGTGATAATATTTTTTAAATATTTTTAAATTATGGATGAAGGAAGTATTTAATTACAGCATGTGATGTATAATAAATGACAATGAAATGATAATAATTTATGTAAGACCATTTTATACATCTTATAAATGAGGGAATTGGCAAATTAAATAGTTATATAAATCAAAGTAGTATATGAATTAATAATATTTACGAGAATTATGAAAGTGAATAATAATTTCTTTTTCATTTAAGTTAACTAGTGGATCAACTTAATTCAGTTATTAATTGGCCATAATATTACTTGTATATATCATAAGTTATTGTTCACAGTAATTTCATTAATATCATTTACATAATGCATTCTCAATATATAATAGTTCAGAAAATATAAATAAAAATCTTTGGAAATAAGCAATTGGTGATGCACGATAGATTAAATTATATACTACGGGCTCATTAGGTTCGTAAGATAAAAGTATATATCCGTAAAAAATACATATATTTATTTGAAAAGAAGAAACAAGTTGAATAGTTTGATAACAATAAATTAATCTTTCAAAAGGGTAACAAAACAATTCATTAAGACCTATTTTTAAAAATCAATAATCTCTTATTTATTTATTTATTTATTTATTTTAATTAGATTACAATATTAATTATATAATCACCGTTAAAATATTTTATTCATTTAGCATATCTATTGGGCAAAGAGGGTAATATATTTATATTTTCATTACCATGAAAACATTTGAAATGAACGTTCCTTTAATTCTTCTTTTTTTTTTTTAATCAAATTAAGTGCAAAAGTAATAATTGTAAAATTGTGTGGCCAATTTCATCATCGTACTAAAAGTACAGGGCCAAATCTGGCAACTCTCATAAGTAATAGTACTAATATGTAATTTAGGTGGAAGTCGACATTGCCCTAAGGACGCGTTGAGCAATAAAGAAGGAATAAATTTCTTTTTCTTTTGGAATAAATTAATTACAAGAAATTTAGGTCGGGCGGCCCGTGTTTGACTTTTCAACGTTGGGAGGTTTGTGTTGACTAGGTCAAGAGTCAAGCCACACCTACTTCTTTGTTGTCCATTTTAAGAGTGTGTTTTAATTTTTTTATATTCTTTGTTAAATATTTAGTGATGGTTTTGAATTTTTTTTATTTCAAATATCATAATTTATTTTATATTAAATATAAATAATAGATAAATAAAAAGTTAATTTTGTTGATATTTATTATTCCCACCATCCCAAAAATTTTTTCACATGTAATTTATTGACTTTTATGAATGTGAGTTTTTTTTTTTGGTAAAAAAAAAGTTCGGACAATCATATAATAAAAGTGCAAAAATTATCTTGAAACAGAGAGAATGATAATATTGTGATAATGTTGATCTCGATTATTACTTTAGATTAAATATTCAATATTTGAGTGTTTTGGAGTGAATTCCACGCACCCTTAATTGAGTTTCAATTTCAAAATTAATTTGATCAGTTCATACCCAAAATTAGATCAGACAAAATTAAAATTGAGCCTGAATCTCAAATGTATATTATGCACTTGGATGCATCCAAGATTTTGTGTTGATATTTTATAATTTTATGATAAATTTATTGAACTATTTCCATAAAACATCATCATTATTTATTACATTAAATTTATTTTTTTATCTTGTTAAAAAATGATTCAAGATAAAAACTATTTTCACACAATACCTACTCATTATTAATACGATAAATTCCAGGAAGGAACACATTTAATTCCTTATTTGCAAAACGATATTAAAAAAAATTATATTACAAAAAACTCCAAATATGGGTGCCAAACACTGAAAAAATTACAATCAATCCCAAAAATGGTGTCCACCACCTGAAAAGTGGCTGCAAGTTGCAGCAAAAGTTGCACACAATCATTTTTTTATTTTATTTAATTTATGAGTAGGTCTCCCGTGCAATGCAATATTGTACGGCGCAATATATGTCAAAAAAGGATAATTTTCAAAATTCGCGGGTCAGTAGGGTCAAAGTAACAAAATTCGTGGATCTTGAACGGATTAGATCGGATTTGGGCAATTTTCAAATTTCAAAATTTTCGCTTCCAGTTGGTGATATAGTATGAGTAAATTTATGCTACTATAAGGTCAAATGTCTACTACTATAAGAACAAATGTTGTTGTTTTTACATATATTCTTTTTTTTTGTAGAAAACAAACATGTTCATACAATGTAAAATCAATATGTGTATTATTATAAGAAAAAATATTCATTTTTCATAAATATTTATTGATTTTTATAGAAATTATTATTTTTTAAGATGTAGTAGCACACATTTTGTCTTAGAGTAGCACACATATATTCATGTGGTATACATTCTGGGATTTCGATAAAATTATTTTTTTTAAGATGTAGTGCACACATTTTGTCTTACAGTAGCACACATTTTGTCTTACAGTAGCTGTTCATGTGGTATACATTCTGGGAGTGACGATGTAGTAACACATGTAAGATATTATTACATTAACAACATATTATCAACATAAAATTAATAATAAAATAAAAAATAAATTAAGAAACACATATTTGTTCTTGTAAAAATACATATTATTCTTATAGTTACTTTAAAAGTACAAAAAATTAACTTTTTAAGATGTAGTAGCACACATTTTGCCTTACAGACTTACAGTAGCACAAACATGTTCATGTGGTATACATTCTGGAAGTGGCGAGATTTTTCCTTAAAATTTTTATTGGATCCGCGAATTTTCATTTAGGGATATTGCACGGGTCGGGTATGTTGCAATATTGCATATGACTATATGAGAATTTGTGTTAATTTATTAATGATATCTTCTAAATTTGAATTTAAAATTTTTGCCATTTCTTTCATCTTGAATTTAATTTTTTACTTGTTTTTTTAATTTTTTAAATTTAATCTATTTTTATTAATTTTCTCATCAATTAATGAAACAATTCAAATAAATATATTGTAATTACTTTACTTACTATATTGTGCATCATATGTACCGTATAATTCAAATATATTTTAAAAAAATTATCTTAACTAATACTGAAAAATCGATTAATATGTTAGTGACTTTTTAGTAAAAAAAAAAAAAAAAATAACTTTTCAATACAATTAAAGTGACAATTTTTAAAGTACACTTAAATTACATGATTCACTTATATAAAACTAAGTCTTCCTTTCGAGCTTGAAATTTTTAAAGGTCTTGTGTGCATCAGATGCACCGTACAAATGAAGTACTTTTTTAAAAAATTACATCAATTGCTACAGAAAAGTCACATACATTATTACTGTAAGAGTATTTTAAAATATGTAAATTTAAAAGATACATATGAATTGCACGGTGCACAAAAAATTTACAGTTTTTTAAATAATTAATTAGAGTTCATCAATAAATATATTGATATTTTTTTATCTCTCGAACCCGAATTTATAGTTTACTACTACTTTTGGATCTTGAATTTATACAAAAGATCTTTTAAATTATAATGTGAAAGTTTTACCAATTCGAAAAAATGAAGAAAAAATTGATAGAATTTTTTTTTTTTAACAAAAAGTACCTATTAATATTTGCCTTAAGTCGCATTGGCTTTCATCATTTCAACTGAAGTCGCGTTTTAAACCGATAAAGAGTAAGCAGATAAAATTTTTGCTGTTCTTCACTGATCGACGAAACAGAGCTCCCCACTTCAAGGTACTTCTAGAAATTCAGGTTTCGGTTTTTCGAAATTTTCTCTTGTTTGTGTTGAGATTTCATATTTTGGAATTTTCGATTGTTGTTAATCTAATTTGAAATGCCCGATGAGCCTCTACCGATTTTAAAGATTCTTGGTAAGAATCGATCTTCTTTTGAAGAGCTGAAGTGAAATTTTATCCGTTGTGCTTGTCAATCGTAATTATTTTCGGAATATTAGGGTTTATTTGTATAATTTTAGTGAGATGTTGATAACAATCTTGTTATATTTTAAAATCATGTCATTCTGTCAGTCCTTTTTTTTCCCAATCAATTTGAGAATTTTTTTTTTCCCTTTTCTTTTCTCATTGTAAATCTTGACTGTTTGTGGATTGAGAATCTTTGTGTATCTCATTGTAGAACTGGCCTGTTTGTTTGCGCATTAAGAAGCTCATCTTTATTTATGTTAAGCTGGTTTAGTAGTGAAATTAAGAAAGACATTGTAATTGATACAAAATTCTTTTCGTGTTCATGTAGTGTTTCATACTTGTGATGTTAAATATGTGGAAAAAGAGAAAAAATGTTACAAACCTACACGAATCTTTCATCGTTTTCTAATTTTTATTGAATAGGATATGAATCTGAAAGTTGAATTTGTATTGAGAAATTGTATTATGATTTTTGTTACAGGATTTTAAAGTTATACTTGGCTTTAGGAGAGCGTTAGTTACCTTGATAAGTGTGGTTTGCTTTACTCGTGAAGATGCCGAAGGAGGGTGATATAACTTTTGATCCCGAGGTAATTGAACATTATGTCGTTTTTTGTTTTAACTTATCGCGGTTTCCATTATGTCATCTTTTTTGGCCTTTTCCTGGTTAACATTTTGCATAATTTAGTTGCAGATCTTTATTGTGAAAAGGTTCACCAGTAGAGATTCCTGTTTCCTGTAGATACTTGTGAACTTCTAGGCATCATTAACTGAATGAGCTTATATCGATGCCCAATGGAATTGGAATTTGTCGTTAATCATTTTCAACTTTATGATTGCCTTATTACGATTTTAGTTCATTTATTAATACATAGTTCACTTTATCTAAGAAATCAATGGAGACTACATTGTGATAGACTTGATCAAGAATCGCTTGTCCTTGGGTTTGATTTGCAGCTCTTGTCAGACATTTTTCGAGAACTTGTGGATTCTATTATTGTTGATGTTGCTTCAGAGTCGCACCGAATTGCAAGACTAGGACTTGACCGTCATTTAGACGAAGAGGAAGAGGAGTTGAGGTTGTCTGCTGAAGCACGAGCAAGAGCATCAGAACCGGGGCATAGCAGTGAAGCCAACAGCAAATATGTAGTTGATATATTTGGGCAAACTCACCCTGCAATTGCAAACGAGATATTTGAGTGCATGAACTGTAACCGATCTATCATGGCAGGACGATTCGCGCCTCACTTGGAGAAGTGTATGGGCAAGGTGATTTCTTATCTCAACCTAATATATTCAAAACCCTCATTAAAGAAAGAATGCTCCGCTACTCAACATGTGAATGGTTTCATGTTTATCAGTCCCTTGTAGGTGTTTTCTTGATGATTTTGAATCGACTTTCTTGTGCCCCATCAGCAGTTTTTCAGCCACGTTCTCTTATTACTCTGCTAACGCTGTTTTATGTTGTGTTCTTGAATACCTTGTGTTGTCACTTATTTCTTGAGACAAAAACTTATGTACATCAGGTGCACGGTACAACTCAAATGCATTATAAATGGTATTAGTTTTGTATAGATGCGCGTGCAACTAGTGTACCAGAGTGTTACTCATTTCATGATTGCTCGGATACAGGGTAGAAAGGCTCGTCTCAAGTCAACAAGAAGTGCAACTGCTGCACAGAACCGGAACACACGAGGAAGCCCTCTTACCAATCAACCCCAGTACTCGAACCCGTCCAGCACGAGCCGTTTAGCAAATGGAAGCTCTACAAATGCAGGTCATGAATATTCCAATGGTATAACAGAAGAGCCATGATGAGACACAAGGTTAGCCCCCAACCTCCCTGCAAAATGAAAGAATGAACCAAACCTACTTTGAGTCCCAATATCATAAGATCAGTTTAAATTTTTTGGGCTTAAAATGATATTGGATGAATTTCATTTAGAGGGAGTTTTGTTTAGACATTTCTTATACATGAGACGAATCTTCATCTTATTATTGGGTTGGGGACTCTCAAGTCAATCGGTCATGCAATATACTAAATGAAATACGTCTCATGTATGAAATCGTCTCATTCACCGATTATTTATTTTACGTGCTTTAGGTGGCATCATGAGGAGCTGGATTAAAGAAGCAACAAGAATATGAGGAGATTTTTACATAGTTTTAAGCTGATTTTGAGTGTTTAACATAAGATTAAGGCACCATTAATTGAGTTTTTTCCCCCTCATTTAACAGCCAATTCCACGGTTTCCACCACCCTGGGTGTATCTCTCTTACACATGATTATATGAGGATTCTGATTGATTTTTTTTTTCTTTTTAAAAAATGATATGACTGCAATCCCAACTATCTTTCTAGTTGTGATAAATTTCAATTCCATATAGATCAGTTAGGAAAGTTGTAAATAGTTTAAAAACTCCCTAGTAATTATGCAATTAACTGCCTAATTATAATGGCAAATATGTACACACGATATTTTGTACTCCTCCGTTCATGATAAATGGTTCACATTATCTTAAATGGTTGTTCACAATAAAGAGTCTATTTACTTAAAATGGAAAAATTACCATCATTATTTTTATACACATGCGCTCACTTTTATATATCACATCAAATATTTTTTTATATTAATATATTCACTTTTATATATTAATATTTATTTTTTCTTAATGATCGTGCACAATAACGGGGAGAATAAACCTGTAGCCTTCGTACAATATCATAAAGGAATAATAATACTAAAGTAGAAGGTGCATCTTTGAATGCGCTTTTCTTTTATGAAAAAATGCTAAGAATTGTTCTATGTTTTTTTTAATACTACAATATATGAGTGGTGGAGAAAAGAAAAAATATGGATGTGAAAGCATCCAAAGAATTTATTGAAATTTGAATTACATAAAAAGGGTACTCTCTCCCTTGCATAATGATTTTTACATTTGACTTTTTCGAGGCATCCCAAAATAATATTATCATTTAAAAAATTAAAATATTTTTATAATATTTATTTAATTTCAGAATAATTTACTTCATTTATCAAAAAATTAATAAAATATAAAAATATGTATTATTTAAAGTCTGAAAATTAAATAGAGAATTGGAACAAAATTAGATTAGGCCACAAAAAAAAAAGAGTCCACATAATGGCAAAATGTATTCTTTGTGTGAATTGTGGGCCCTAAAAGAAGTGGGAAAACAAAACTTGAAACCGACAACTTCTATTTTTATTTCTTCTTTATAATTTTATGAGAAATTCATGTAAAAAGAATATGAAAAATAGGAAGTATGTCTCTTAATCACTTTCAGTTTCTAATTTGGAAAAATGCTACTCTCTCTGTCCCGCAGAAATTTGCACACTTTCCTTATATGGACGTCCCACATAAATTTGCACACTACTAAAAAATGAAGCATTGATTTACGTGCACACTCACAAACCTTTACACATATTTACTCATATACCACTACTTTATATATAAAACTATTTTTTCTTAAAAAATGTGCCGTCCCGTAGGGTGCAAATTCCTACGGGACGGAGGGAGTATATTTTATTATAAAAATATCACCTGAAATTATTTTGGACATTTACAACTTTTTTATTCAGATGCAAATCAACTACCCCAACACATTCAATGCATCAAATCTTCTTTTCAGGCATTAATTTATATCCCATGATTGTACCTTTTATTCCTCTCTCTCAAGATCTTCAAGAACCAACTAAAAAACAAGCTTTTCATTCATTATCTTTTCGAGAGAGAGAGAGAGAGAGATGGAAGTGGAGCAGCTGCAAAGTAGCTTTCTTGAGTACACTAGTGCTCTGTTTGGTGAGGTAATATATATTATTAGGGGCAATGCAAAAAAGAAATTGGTGATAAATTCTTGATTAAATTTTCAATTTTTTTTTAAAGAAAAATGTGGTGTTTGATTCTGATAATGGATTTTGGTTGAAGGGCTTCCTTGATAGTCAGTTTATTCAGCTGCAGCTTCTTCAGGATGAGAGCAACCCTGATTTTGTATTTGAAGTTGTTTCCCTTTTCTTTGACGATTCTCAAAGGCTTCTCAATGATCTCACCATAGCTCTGTCAGCTCTCTCTCTCTCTCTCTATCTCTCTCTCTCTCTCTCTCTCTCTCTCTCTCTCTCATGAACTGATAATATTTGGTGCAGAGAGCAGCAGAATGTGGATTTCAAGAAGATTGATGCTCATGTTCATCAGCTTAAAGGCAGCAGCTCTAGGTATTTTTTTTTAAAAACAGAGACTTTTTGCTCAATACACCCACGTTTACTACTCATTTTAGCACAGCGTACCACCAAATAAAGCTATAAAATGAGTGCATCTAGCAAAATCTTGGGTGTCAATAGCTGCAGCCTTCATAATTGCAGCTTCTTTTATGCTAATTTTTTTTTTTTTTGGGGTTATAAAATATTCACACCAACTTGTAATAATTTTTAATAAATTAATGCAAGTGTTAAAATGATAATTACAGGAGAAAAAGTTGGGTACCAAGTCAAAAGCTAATGAGAATATGAAATGAAAGACAAGCAATTTATACAATTTATCGAATAAGGAATTGATAAGTTTATAGTGAAACAGATTAAAATCGGGAAAAAAAAAAAGTTTATAATGGGACATAAATAGTATGAAAATTTAACACAAAAATACGAAGTTTTTATTAAATGATGGATCTTGCAACATTTTAGTGCAATGAATTTTTATTTTTTATTTTGGTATAAATTATAGCATTGGTGCTCAGAGAGTGAAGAACAATTGCATCACTTTCCGCAACTTCTGTGAAGATCAAAATGGCCAAGAGTGAGATCATCATTTAGCTCAATCTTGTGAATTCTTTCGTTTAAAAAGTAGAATCAAAATCATGTTTGTAAGTTTGTTAGGTGCATGAGATGCTTGCAACAAGTGAAGGAAGAATACTTGCTAGTCAAGGCTAAGCTCGAGGCGCTCCTACGGGTAATTCGTATTCCCATTACTCCAACGCACGCATTTTAATGTCTACGTTCTATTTCTTAGTTAAGGATTCGTGGAGTCGAGGAATATGAACTTGTAGTCTGATGATCGAATCATTTATTTCATGATTTTAAGTTTGTCTTATATTGGGTTGGGCAGGACTTTAATTAGGTCATGTGTGTTTTTACAAGGTCATTCGAAAGTATCTGAATAGATAATATAAACATATGAGGATTTTTTAGGATTGAGATGAGAGTATGCTTAATCCGACGTGCTTTATCCTATCTCCCGTTTGCTGTTTATAGAGCGAACTTCTACTGAATCGAGAAATTGAATAGGTTTTATTGGCCATCTTTTGAAAAAATTATGAGTTGAAAATGTGGTGTATTTTGTTGTTGCAGTTGGAGCAACAGATTGTGGCAGCTGGTGGAGCAATTCCCATGTTGAATGAATTCTGCTAAGCAAATTGGAACTTGTGTTAGTTATTATGGTTGTGTATGTGTTGAAAGTTGAAACACTTGAATAAGTTTAAGAATGTTGAAATATTTTGTCTTCACTCATGAGGGATTGATTCTAATCATGGCATTTCATATTTTTTAGTTTTTCTTTTATAAATAAAATAGGGCAAACTGTACTGTGGAACTTTATCTTATATATTCATGCAAAATTTGGGGTGAATTTGTTTAAAAGTATAAATTTTTCATTAGAAATAAAAAAAAATTCTCCGATGAATTCTTTTATTAAAAAATTATCATCATATATTTATCACACTCTTTTTTTATATAAAATTTACTCATCAATAAATACATATAATGATATCAATATTATATTATGGATCAATTCACAAAAGACCTACTTATATTTTTATCGTTGGATCCATTCAATGCTTAATTTTGAGTGTAGTATAAAATGGTAAAACTTACATGTCTAATGTAATTTTATTTTGTAGCTTCAAAATTAGACCACATCAATCCAATGGTTAGCCTCCTTAATTTAAAGTATATAGCCTAGTTAAATGGTAAAAAAATTATATCTCATGTATTTTAATAATTAGATCACATAAATTCCCCAATTTTCTTAGAATAACAAAGAGTGAAAGATTACTTAGACAACATTTCACCACTATTAGAACATGTTATTACAAAAACAAAACAAAAAAAATGTAATCAAACATCATTAAAAACAAATATAAATAGTGAATCAAACAGGTATTGCACTACCTACAAAATTTATCTCCATTACATTTATTCTTTAGAAAGACATTACATTTGTTCTTTACACCACATGGTCATATGAAATACAAGCAAATAGAGAGTTAAATTATTTCAACATAGATCCAATCCTTTGGGACCTTGCAATCATAAAATCTGTAGATCCCAAACAACAAACAAAAAAGGAACTGGTACATCATCAGCTGAAAACCGTCTCATCTATGTCGATTCTTCATCAGACAGGTAGATATTATACAAAAGAAATATGTCTCTAAAATTGTCTGATTGATGCTCAGCGTTAGATATATCTTTCCCAGAAAATGTCAAGATTTGAGAAATTTGTACCAGCACTATATACACAGAAAGGGAGACGATACCTCTAAGGGCTGAAAGACGGAATTGTCCTCTTGTCGAACAAACACCTGTGGATAGTTGTGGCAATCTGGTCCATCCTTCGAGGGTGGAGGGCGACTGCACATACTCCAGAACAAACACAAAAGGCCATAATTGCCATGATCAGAGGCCGTGAAGTGAAAACAGTTCTTATTAATATACGGTTGCAGGAGTTTCTTGGTTTTTCCTCAAGATTAACATTCATAATGACCTCCTTGTTTAACAGAGGAACCATGGCATCTTTGTCTGGTAAGGGTGTAGTGAGACCCAGAATATTCTTCACTATCCTCCGTAGACCCTGAAATATACAGATGAACGTCGTCTCAGAATTGAAAGATGCCAGAAATGGTGAA
This sequence comes from Prunella vulgaris, assembly GCA_026898435.1. Taxonomy (NCBI): domain Eukaryota; kingdom Viridiplantae; phylum Streptophyta; class Magnoliopsida; order Lamiales; family Lamiaceae; genus Prunella; species Prunella vulgaris. The sequence continues at coordinate 4,161,361 of JAPKLY010000002.1, forward strand.
TTCAGTTCAAAGAGTTCGGTAAACATAAACTAATATAAGAGAGTCCCCACCCATGAGACGGATCATTTTACTGAAAGGTTTATATTTTTAAGGCCTATAGCTTCACCCATGTTATTGTTTTGGTCCAGGCCGTTTCCAGTTCTTGAAAATTGAAATTGGTCTTGTAAGTTTACCATATTCGACTTTTCATCCAGTGACAAGTCATTAGAAGTCAAATATGGTAAACTTATAGGAGCTATTCAAAAAGTGACGTGCTGACCTGTTGGGCTACCTTCAGCAGCCGGTCACTGGACGAAAAAAACGAATATGATAAACTTACAGGACCAATTTCAGAAAGTGGAAATAGCCCGGGCGGAAATATTAAATGAGTAAAGTTATGGGACTCCAACATCATTCTTTTAAGGAAAGTATGATTCAAATATGAAGATGGAGACCCCTCTCATTTATGACACCGTCTTAGACAAAACTTTTACAATTCTAAATATGTCCACAAACATTCATGTACCTGATTAGTAGCTGGAAGAAGAGATTTATTATCATTCTGCGAGGTGTGATCATAACGATTTCCATTCAGTTGTAAAGACTCTTTCTCGATTAATTTCTGAGCAAGCCTTCTGTCTGCAGTATCCATATTTTTAAGCAATGAACTCGTCTCAGAATCAGAACTGCTAATCGCCAAATTTTTGTCAATTGCTGATCTCAAAGAGCATACCAGTTTTTCCAGAATAACTGAAGAATCTTTCGTTATCAAATACTCTAATAAATAGTTCAATCTTTGGATTTGAGAAGATAACTGTTGCTCAAATAAAGGTTTCTTCAGCAACCACGACACATCTAAAACGAGCTCTGAAATCTCCGTTTGCTTCGAAGCAAAGACTTCACATGGAGGCCGTGAAAAAGAAAGTTTATGTTCGTTAGAATAGAGAGACGAGTCAATCTTTTGTTGCAAGACCTCCATTTCTGCACAAGTTTCTTTGTCGCCTATAAAAACTGGGATGAAGTTGGATAGGCCAGACTGGTTCTCCACCTGCAGAAGCAGCCCATCTATGTAAAAAGTAATCTCTTTGGGGGTGGGGGGGAGTAGAGAAAACATATGATTCATAGAAATGAGTAATAATAAGTTTCTTCTCGTATTTTCTTTAATGAAGTTCCAGATTGGCAGTCCGGCACATACTAATTACTCAAAGATACTTCAAAGTGTTGTACAGAAAGGCATAACATATGACAGCTTGGTCTGTACGGGCAAAGGGACTGACCTCTATAAAAGCAGGTCCACAAAGAGCCACATCAATTTTAGGGACATAAATCTTCAAGAATTGATGGTTGGCACAGCTGGCATGTCCTTCCTCACAATCCAGAGATGAAATACGAATATCATATGCTAGGTATCGACCAGAAACTGAGATAAGAAACCTACAGAGTAAAATCGAATAACTTAGGACTTTCAGTTTCAACCAAAGAATATAAAAGGGAAGAACATAAATCGTCAACAGTATCTACGAACTAATACGTACATAACACATCCATACTATCACATTAGTAACACTTTACACTCGCTATAAAATTGATACCAAGTTTGATCAGGTCCTCCTTTCAAACTCCTGGTAGCTATAGGATCCAAATGATCAAGATTGTGGTTACACGTCCATGGATTACAATGTACCAGACAACAAATCTTGCCAGAAATCCAAAAATTTTCACTTATCAAGTGAAACAGAGAAATCTCATATGATACCAAACTTGAAGATGGAAAAAAAAAGTCAATAAACAAATAAGCCTGCACAAATAAATTTCACCATAATTAGTTCCCAAAACAATGTGTCATTTCATACCGAAAGTTAGGTTGAAGTAGATGAGTTCCACAAGCCACAAATTCCATTGGCCTGCCAGCCTCAAAGCAATTTGGGAAAATGTAATGAAGCTTTGGAGCTTGATCATTTACTTTGACTTTCAGTACTGAAGTTGCATCTGTTCCAATAAGGTCCAGAAAAAAGTTAGGAACATATTACAAGAAACTCTTAAGTAATTAACAATTAATACCGACTGACCCTTTGTGATGCGAAAGATCATGTCGTTTATATAAACATGCATTGTGCCTCTGCCAGACAACAGACTTCCTGGTGAGGCAACAAGATCTTTTATGAATAGTGATGGTTCATCCATTAACTGCTCATTAGAAAAGTCAAGTAGCAGTTAGGCCAATAAACAATTTATAGTGCATGACTCTACCAAAATGTACAAGTCATGAAAATAAATATAACACAAGCATTAGAGATAAAGCAAATCAACTGATTTTTTTCGATGAGCTACATTAGACATGTAGTTGTGCCCTTTTGACCAAGTTTGATGATGAAGGCGACAGCAATTTGATTCCATATGGAGGATATCATCATCATTATAGAAAAATTTACATGCAGAAATGGAAGAACTTCTAATTTTCATCCAGAGCCTCATACATGCACTACAAAGTTAGCACACTTAACTTATAATCTCAAGAATTACGGAATTTATTGATGGTCCCAACAGTAAGATACATGTGTATATATATTCGTAGTACCTTATGCCATTGTGGCCTTGGCATTGCAATAAAAGCTGTCAAAATTGTACAACCTGGACGGATATACCCCTCCAACTCAACGGGCATGCTCGCCAACCATTGAAATATCTACAAACATATGTACCAGCATATTGGTTAGATGCCACCATATATTTAGAACATAAAGAAGCATTTATTCATATCCATTAAACTAAACTGCATTTAGAATACTTGGAGTCGAAGACGTCGAGGAAATTCCGCTGGATTCCAATCATAGAGCTTGAAGGAAATCCGACCAGCAGGGCACTGCAATAAATATGATGCGCTGCAGATTAAACTGAGCTAGATTCATGAATGGAAGTATAAAAAACAGAATGCAGCAATAAGAGATAACGCATACCAGAGAGGAATAACTACTCTTATTGTCACAGTAGGATGGAGAAAGCTTGCGTTTCGGATTCAGCTTATCCCCTTCAATGTGAGTTTCACCAGAGGCAGTAAAGGATATAACACTATCACTTTGAAGATTCTGTGAGCCAAGAGCTGAAACTGACTCCGACAGTATCTCCTTCTCTTCATTCTGACTGGTCACACATATTTCTGCAACAGAAACTGATACGGGTGACCAACTACCTCAAAGTGCAAAATACTCAAGGCTTAATTGCAGAATATGTAGAGTAGTGTCAAGATGAAAGAAGAAAAGAGTGTGGTCTGTTGATGTAAAATTGTAAAACCTTTTCCGGCATCATCATCACCACTGAGATCATCAACCAAGATAGTCTGTTGTGATTCCTTTTCCGGGCCATGTTTAGAATCATTTGTTTTTCTTCTTCTTCTGTTATTATGGCGTTCTAATTTCCTCCTACAACTACGTTTATCCTCATCAAAATCTGACAGGATGTGGAACCTGCAAAAGTCAAATACACATTAGAGTGATATCCCAAGAGAAATCAAGTTCCCAACACTATTAATCAATGCTGCTATTGCCATTATGTCATTCATGAATCCAAAACTCTAGATTCCACTCGTTCAATGAATTGAGCACCCATACACCTCTATGTGCCACAGTATTTGCCAACGAAGTAGATTAAAGCATAAAACAATAACTCGAATATGAATGAAAGCAGCTCTGTTACTTTCACGCAGACTAAAACATCACCTCATCACCATCACAACAAAAAGAAAACACTGCGCGAGTAACACTTGAAGAATGTCCCAGTGTAAAAATTAGTATGCAATGTAAAAAATTATCTAGAAAAACAGCCGAATTCCCACATTGCCATCATCAGCTCTCGAAGAAAACACCGTGCAATCAACTAAAAAAAAAAAGGTGCGAAGAGAGAGAGGGAGAATCATACTTTCCACACTGCTGGCAGTATCTCTTGATCTCCCCATCAAGAACAACGGTACTAGCATTCGCGCACTGCAAACAAACACGGTGCCTTTTATGATACCCTTTAAGTTCACTAATGTCAACCTCACATCCCGGCACCTGGCACCTCGCCGGAGCCCCGCCCGGGCCCCTCGCCGTACGGGGCCGCTTCTTACCCGGGAGACCCGACTCCTCCTCCAACTGCAACTGCGCGTCCAGTTCAGGGCACGCACATGGGATTCGACCAGCCAAGTAATTCGAGCACACCAACCTCGGGTCCCTTTTCCTCAGACGACCGAGGCTGTCCGGCGGTTGACCCGTGTCAAACCCTGGTTCGGAGTGGTTAAATGATGGGTTGAGGCTTTCATCGAGATTGAAGTCAAGAAAATCCGACCAATCGAAGAGGGATGAAGATGTGGGGTCATCGGAGGGGATTTGCAGAGCGGCGGCGGGGTTTCTAAATTCGTTGAGTGGGTTTGGAATAGGGGGTGATGGGATTTGTTGCTGCATTTTTCGAGAGTCCGACAAAATGGGAGGAGGAAGGGGGATTAGGGGTTAGAAAATTCTCTTAGCTCTTGTTTGTGTTTTTTGGGAAATGCAAGAGCCGGAGTGGTGGGGTGGGTGGGGCGGATGGTGGTGACACGAAGACGCCAGATTCGGTGGGGGTGGTTGCATCCGTCGAAGTCTGCGTCCTCTTTGAATAATTAGAATCAAATTCTGCATAGTTTTTTTCTTCAATTTTAATAAATAAATTCTACACTACATCCTCCATGTTTCACATTTTCGTCGTCCCACACTGTATATTTCTCATTTTTTTTAATTACTCACTATTTTTTTACATCATTTTCATTAAATTTTCACTTTTCTCCATAACATCATTTATATTATAATGTGATGCATGAAGTAGTTAATTGACATGTTATGCTTATGATGTGTTAAAGATTAACATCTTGGTATGAAACTAATATCATTGAATGCAATCACTTAGTGATAACTGTATCAATAAATACATGTAATGATATAATTTTAATACTATAAACTTACTACAAGAGATTTTGTGTTGTTTTTTCCTTTGAAAATAAATTGCATCAATCAAGCCCCCATAATATTATATTCAACAACATAACACGGGTATCCAGAAATCGACTTAAAAAAATGAAGACGTATGCGAGAAAACTAATAAAATTATACTCCCTCCGTCTCACTATAAGTTGCTCATGTTATCATTTTCGTTCATCCCACTATATGTTGCTCATTTGTTTTTTTTACCTTTTCTGGAAACTACTATTCACTTCTTTATTATTATTTCCAATACAATTTACACTATTTTCATTACTTTTTCACTTTTCTCCGTCACATCACTTATACTTTTTCACTTTTCCATCACATCACATCACTTATACTTTTTCACTTTTACCTTAATTCGTATGCCCAAAAAGTGCGAGCGACATGTAGAGGGATGGAGGGAGTATATGATTAACTATATTGTCTAGACTCATTGTTCACATAACTTTTTTTTTCCTACCAATAAAATTGTGACTCGAAAGCATGATTTCCAGTCTACTAATTCGCACCATCCGAACAATTTTTCCCATACTTTTGCCAAAAGTCTGGAGAAAACATAAGTAATGGAGCTCTAACTGCTTAAGTTAAAATCTCCATATATTTGCAGCAATTGCAAATACCTTGATACATGTGCTTCAATGTTGAATTATCTGTGAAATTCGATTTCAAACTTTTTTTTTTTCTGTATTATTGAATTGAATGAAGTGAAATGGCGACATAAAAAATGTGAATTTACAAAAGGGAAAGGGACTGGCGACCAAACGACACTACGTTAATGTCGTTTGTGTAGCATCAAACATGAAAGTATGTCCTCATAATTAGTACTGCTGTCTTTTTTGAATTTATTATTATTATTTTTTTAAATAATTATGTATGTTTAAGTCAATGGAAATTGCGTACACCTGTTGGCCTCACGATGATTATTATAACTCGTTGAAATTAAGATAAGATTGGAATGTTTAATGATGAATTTAAGTTGTGTATTAAAAAAATTAGAGAAAAAATATTAATTAATAATATTACATTTATTTTTGTGAGTCTTACGTGATAATATTATATTCAAAATCTCTTATTCAAGATCTTTAATTTCTCGTCAATTTACATAATTAAATTATAAAATTATTTAATTAAAAATCAATTATAATTAAATACATTCTCAATTTGTATTTAAATTTTTATTTTTGATCTATTGCTTTATTATTTTCACTAGTCGTAGTATTATCTATAAAGGGTTTATTACATGTAGGTTTACATTTCTTGACCGACTTTAAAATTGGTTTAAAAATTTTAATATAATCAAATTCATAACTATAATTTAAAATCCACGACTCATGAGAAAGAGGAAAGAAAAGAGGAGAGAGAGAGATTCGGACGACAAAGGAAGAGTGGAGAGAGTGAAAGAGGCCGAGGGGGCGAAAAGGTGGACGCCATGATGGTGAAGGCCTAATGAAGGGGAGAAGGCGGCAGGTTTTGTGCATTTGGGGATGGGTGTTGCTTGCAGTGGTTTGGAATTGGTGGTGATGCTCGCGTAGTTGTGCGAACGTCTATGGGGGTTTATATAGGCGAAGACGCATGTCGCGACGGGATATTGTGTAATGAGATGAATATTGTGTAAATAATTTAGATTTTTGGGATGGATATTGTGTAATGAGATGAATATTGTGTAATTTGTATAATTGTGAAAGTTCTATTTTTGGTTCATACAAATTAAATAGAATCCAAAACGAATAGGTTTTGTCTGTTGTGCTAAGTATATTTTTGCTATTTTGCTAAGTATATATTCTTTATTGTGCAAAGTTTATATATTTTCGCTATTGTACAAATTAATTTGACTTTGTGCAAATATTTTCCCGTATGTTGTGCAACGATTTTATGAACTTGATCAATAAACAGATGAGCTTTGTTTTTGCAACTCCTTGGCTCAATTGACCTGAGCAGATCAACTGGCCTTGATAATTAAGCGGGTTTTGTTGTGTTTTTGCAACTCCTTGACTCAGCTGATTTGAACAAATCAGCTGACCTAGATCATTAAGCAGGTTTTGTAAGTATTTTTTTAGGTTGAGCACCTCAGCTGATCTGCTCAAATCAGCAAACTTGATCGTTAAGCAAGTTTTCGTTAATATTCAATTAAATATTTATTATATATAATATATAATATTTATATATATATATATAATATAATATTATAAACTATTTAATAATTTATAAATTGATCCATACATATTAAGTTTGAGGCCCAAAAGATATTAAAGTATATGGCCCAAAAGATTAAAATAAGACCCAAAGGATAGTTAAAAAAAATATCATAACTCTAATTTTGGACTTAAAAAATAAATAAATTACAGAAGCGATTCCATCGGCCGTCCATCATCGCTGCGTCGCCGGTTGCTACGTCTCCCGCCGTTGCGCCGTTACCCGATTAAGGATTGTTGGCCTGTTATTTATGGAAAGGTTAGATCCTTTTTCCGATAAAATGTTTTTTACTTTTTTCCTTCTGCAAAGACAGCTTTCTGATTTTTTTTTTCTTTTGTAGTAGCTGTTATTTTTATTTTCTGTCCTTATCGATTTATATCTTCAAGTTTTTAAGCTGTGAACCCTAATTTGAGTGCATGTGATTGGTTTCATCTTCGATAGTTAGCTTAATTAGGTTTCTTAACTAGCATATAGCAATGGAGACATCTCAATTTCAGTTAATTTAGATTGATTCGTGAAACTTTGGGTTTATTTATTAAATAGAGAAGCCCGATTCCACTGGGATATTTGGTAATTGCTTCTGTTCAAATTTAAAGATTTGGTTCTGATATATGCTTTAAACGATGTTGAGGACAGGAGCAAGAGTGAAGAACTACATAAATTTCTTCTTTAAGCATCTGTGCAGAACCTTGACACAATACTGTTTTTTTCCTTCTTTCTACATTTTTATTATTATAGTTTTTATTTTGGGAGCTTTTGTTGGATAGTTTTTGAATTATTTTGAAGGTTGGAATTTTTGATTTTCTAAATTCATACATTATTTCGAGCTGAGAAATTACTTTGTTAAAAATATATTAAGATTCATAAACTAATGGCAGTCCGAGCCTAATAACTTATGTGTTTGGTTGAGTTTTGATGCCATTTGATTATCTATACGTGTTTAGTTGGAGGAAGTGGATTATCTCTTGAGTCAATTATGTCCAATCGAAGTGGGCAGGACATTTTGTTCCCAATTTTTTCGTATAGTGATGTTGTATGAATCTGACTCATTGCTTCTTATCTTTTGTAGGTTACTTGGAGTTCAAATATTATCGGGTGATTTATCCTGCTAGCAATGGTATGTCCTTGGTCACTTGAGTGATTTAAATTTTATCTCAACCAACTCGTAATTCAATTATCTGTAATTTGTTGGCAATGTCTCAGAATGCTATAAGCGCTTATTCATCTTTAGAAATATTTGGCGAGTTGAATTCTTCTGACTTGACTTTAACATAGGTTCCATATAAAACCTTGTAAGTTTATCTAAATTGGCGAGGAGTTATATCCCTAAGCCAACCAGGTCCTTACACCAATTGACCCATCCATTTACGGAAAACCCAAAGACCCATTTCTTTCTCTTCCTCGATTAAAATCATCTGTTAATGGTGGTGTTTAATTTTGGTTTTTGATACAGGTCAACTAAGATATCCCACAATAGAAGGAGACAAAAAACTGTAACAGAAAAGGAAAATGAATAAATTATTGGAATTTGGCAAAAGAGCAATGTTCTATGTTAGGGTTCTATCGGGTTACGAAGAGCGCAGAATCCGATCTTACAGAATGCAGCTCCAGCAGCGACTCCAAAAGGTTTCTGTTTATCTTGTATTTTTTGTACACTCCAAATCATATTCATTCGAGAGGAAAGTTTTCACCATACATAATGGAAATTTAAATGGAAAATCTTGCTGAACAAATTGGTTCACTAGTTTTGTGGATTTTATTTGACTGAGTTGCATTTAGAATTCCGATATATTTTGCTCTAATGAAATTATTCATATGCTAGTGATATAGCTTTTACAAGGTTATTGTGTATTTGAGCATGTCCATTTGAGCATTTTGAGTATTTTCACCTGTGAGATTTTGAAAATACAATAATTGGGACAGAGTTGATTGTTAGATGCTTATTTATGTTATAAAACATACATTTGTGGGGAACTGTTTGTGTATATGCACGGTATACTCCTTCATGTCTTCTTTCTCATGGCTTTTAAATTCCTTCTATCTAACAAGGCACAAGTGAGGAAAGCAGCTCTTGATAAGATTCCTGAACAAATTATATTATCAGAGGTGCGGAAGATGGTCGAGGAGATGCAAGCTCTGAATAAGAAGTTAGACGAAACAGTAAGTTATTCTAAGTTTAGTTTAATTTGAACGGCTGACACCCAGTAATGTTCATAAGCAATGATTATTACAATCCCATATCACATCTGCAAGAAATTATGGATGGACATATAAGTGGGAGTCAATCCTTGACCTTTAACTATAGTTTTGGGTTAAGTTAGGGGTCCAGGCTCCCTAACTAATATTCCTAACAAAGTTGTTCTCCAACAACTGTTTTCTTGTTATAGTATCAGTTGGTTGTTTTGAGCATCGGATGATTGTCAACAGGAGGCAGCCATTGAAGATTACTTCAAGCCAATCGACAACCAAGCGGAAATGATCATGAAAATCCAGCTCGATGGAGAAGAGAGGAGAATGAGGGAAATGGTGGCAGTCATGCAAAGACAGGCTTTACTTGAGAGCCGAGGCAGAAAAACTTGCAACTTCACAAAATGCTAAAGCAGATCAGCACTTTGAGGAACCGGAAACCTCAGATAAGAAGGTTGCCCGAGGGGAATGATCCCTACCCACCTTCCTGAACATTTTTTTGCAGTTGAAGGTTAGTAAAATCTGGTATTACCTTGTCGGAAGCCGGAGTGAGATTTAGGTATTAAACAACTTCTACATTGTATCATCGAAATTAAAGATGAAGTTTGTAGCCTGTGAATGGGGAATAAGCAGCAATTTCTCTAGTTGAGGAGTGAAAGCACACTTGATTGATTATATATGAAGATGTTCATTTAGTTGTCAACATCCTATTGATAAGCACTAGTGTACACATCTTTGAGTTGAGTAATGAATTCAATGTTATATTTAGCACACCTTTGCAACTGGCTAATGTTTAATATCCATATCTCTTCACAAAAGTTTGTATTTTCTTGACTATCCACAAATCCAAAACACAGAGTTGATTGCTAACCTTAGTTAACACACTTACCATAGTGATCCGTCGATATGAAAATTGGTGCAACGATTAAGATCGAAATGAAATGACTCACCATAATGATCTTCACTCTTATGTAAAGTCCGTATAATGGCTTGCATTATTTAAGCAATACTCCCTCCGTCCCGTAGGAATTTGCACCCTACGGGATGACATATTTTTTAAGGAAAATTGTTTTATATATAAAGTAGTGGCATATGGGTAAATATGTGTAAAGGTTTGTGAGTGTGCACGTAAATCAATGTTTCCTTTTTTGGTAGTGTGCAAATTTGTGTGGGACGTCCCAATAAGGAAAGTGTGCAAATTCCTGTGAGACAGAGAGATTATTTTTTAGCTTGCAAAATTTGGATTTGCAAATCAATGCTTTTTACTCATTTGCTCATTCTTTCTCCATTTTTTTTTCACATGGACTCACTATCTCTCCTACTTTTCTTACATTTACAGATTTACTCATTATCCCTCTTACATTTATTAAAATTTGATTATTATTGTATGAACTAATAACAATTAAATAATATATAATTATTAGTCACAAGTATTGATTTAATATAAAATTATGTCCAGCCTTTTGATGATCTTTTCCAGAACTGAGCTTAGAGTGGCTGTTAACAATATTAAGATCACCAAACAAAATATACTATGATTTCTTTTCTTTCTTTTTTTTTATTTACAGAAAAAATTACTATGATTTTATATATAGAGAATCAAGAGAAATTCTTTCTTACTTTAAGGGTTGGAATCCCTGTCCTTAACACATGATCGTGCTATTTTTGCTAACTTTATAAGTAGGAGGTGACATTTATTTAGGCCATCATTTTGTCAAATAATGACATGTGTCCTTACAAGATAAGGTGACCAGATCAGACGACCTTGGGTTGCTCAGATGCAACAGCTGACCTAAGGTTAGTTGATCGGCCCCTGTTGACTATGGACAGATGGTCAGGGCAGAATAGTTCATTAAGAACAACTAATTTGAAGTTTGCTAGTCAGAGCAAGCAAGGATAAAATCAAGAGCCACCAACTTGCATGTTAAGCCTTATTAATGTAATGATGATATGTCTTAACATTTGTCACCATTTTAAACATAATGGACGAGAAAGTGTCTCATAAGGCACATGCATTGTATAAATAGAAAACTACTGTACTAATAAAGGAATTTCAACCCTTATATCCATAAAAAGAACTTCTCAATATTTTTTTCTCTTGACAATTGTAATCTTTATAATCTTTACAATTTTTGTTGATGATCTTAGCAAGTTAACAGTCACCTCAAGCACACAACTGACTTAAGATCATCAACAGTAACGAACATAGAATTGATAACAAACAACAACTAATAAGAGAAAGGAGATGAAAACATACATAAAGATCCTCAGTTGACCTTACCTTGTCTGATCTGGCTTCTAACCTCAGATGATCTAACTTTCGTCCTCAGATCAGCTGACTGTTTGACTTGACACTTTTTCAGCTGACCTTGCCTCAGCTTATCTGGGCTTTGCTAGATCAACTGATTTTCCCTTTGGCTTTTAGATTAGCTGACATTGACTTAGTTTATCTGGCCTTTAACATCAGATCAACTGACATTGCCTCAGTTGATCTGGCCTTTATTCTCAAATCAGATGATCTGGCCTTCATCCTGACCTTGTCTCAGTTGATCTGACCTAACACCAGATTAGCTGATACTGCCTCAGTTGATTTGGCTTTTATCCTCGGATCAGCTGACCTTGCCTCAACTGATCTGGCCTTCATCATTACCTTGCCTTGACTGATCTAACCTGACACCAGATCAACTGACATTGCCTCAGTTTATCTAGCCTTGGTCCTCAGATCAACTAACCTTGCCTCGGTTGAAATGGCCTTCATCCTATTAGTTTTAATGTCTTAAACTATCCTATGTCTCAATCCTCATTAATCACAAGCATTAAAATCATGTTTTGATAAAAATATATCACATCATCCGTCAGTTTAGTGTGTTTTTGAGGAGCAGACTGTAAAATATTGAAAGAATTCTTAAATGGCTAAATCCTAATATGCTAATACACACAGGGATTGCTTAATATTTTCTTAAAACTTTCTAATTATAAAATTTTATGGGGCTAAATAGGCTGTCCGTGGCCCATTGGATCAAGTCCATAAGGCCAGAGCCAAAATGACCCGATATTTTTTGGGTCTTTATATTTTAAATCCAGTCCAGTCCATCGGGCCAAACTAAAATTGTCAATCAACGCCCCTTCATACTATTAGATATACACACTCTTACTGTATTTTATTGTTGACACATATTTATCGAAAATTGAAAGAATTGCCACAAAATTTTAGATTTTTCCAAATAAACATTCGCTACATTTTTTTGAAATATTTCCTAAAATTTGACTAAAATGTGTCAAAACTGATAGGGATATATTCATATATTTAAAGTGGGGTATCCAACAAAGTTGGGTGTATATAGATTGGCCCTTCGTATTTTTGACGGAAGGGCCAAAGACCCAAATATGGTGACCACTAATTAAAGGCCCATTGGGCCACTTTATGATCCATTAAGAGTTTCTGAGCCCATTTACACACGAGGAACACAATAGCCATTAGCAGCATAAATTGCAAAATGTTATTACAAAAGAAATATTTCGGCCGTTTGCTCTGAATTTGATCGGAAAAAGTCTGCAGTTGACGATGGTTTGCGAAAAATGTAAAGTCTCTATCTCTCTCTGCTCTTCTTTATTCCTTAATTTCGTTTAATTTACTGCTACGTATCTTGTTAGGGTTTTCCAGATTAGGGGATTTATAATTATAGGTATATCTATGTCGATGCAGGCGAGAAGAAGCTTTCAAAGGTAATCGTGCCGGACAAATGGAAGGACGGGGCCCATAATACCACCGAAGGCGGTGGCCGTAAGATCAACGAAAACAAACTTCTATCCAAGAAAAACAGGTGCCCTCTTTTATCCCTGCATTAACTATATTTTATTTTGTGGGGGAAGTTGATTTCTTCTTGATATCTTAAAATCTTGCGCAATTTTTCTTTTCATCGAATGTTGATCTTGTTTTTTTATGGGTATCTTGAGAAACGAGTTTGTGTAACTTGAGATTGTTTGCAGTTTCAGATTTCGCAGCTTTGTAGCTTTTGTTGGATTTACGGTTTAAGTTTGTTGAGTTGCTGGCATGTTGATGGTCACTCATGAAATTTATTTCGTTAGGAATTGTAATTGGTCCATTACTGTTTCTTTGATTTTGTGGATTTAATCTGGACCCTCCAGTTTCGGGAGGGGATCCAACTCCAGATAGCAACACCTAAACCCTAGGAAGCTTCTAGAATACTTCATGTGGCCTTCGTAAATTTGTTTCACAAAGAATTGTGAAAAATACAATACCAATTCATTTGCTCAACTGCTCACGAGTTCCTTTTAGCTTATCCTATCTATGCATCCCATTATTATTGTGGAAAGTCATTGTTTTGTCTTTTATGGCATGCACGTACGAGCCGTCTTTTTCAGTACTCTGATAGTATTGCGTGAATACTGTCATATTTGATGAGAATTTTCATGTGTTGTGATATTTCAATGCTGTTTGTGTTCCATGCTTCTCCCTTAACAATATTCTGTGTTGGTCCCAAAGGCAGGTTTTTAGAGAAAGAATACCCTTAAACAAGTCTAGAAGGGGGTTGAATAGATTTGTAGAGATTCAAAACCAGACTACTTGAGATAGTCTGAATTTGAAAGTTGTGCGCTGTTTAAATTTGTGCGGAAACGTTTTTGAAGAAAATCAGTTTTATGTGATGTGCACAAGTAAAGAACAGAAAATAAAGGCACGGGACACGAGAGATTTATAGTGGTTCGGACAAATGTGCTACTCCACAATCCAATTGGAATTGTGGGGCTCTTCACTAACTTACTCACTCACTCACTTCGAGAGTACTACTCTCTTACAAAACGTCAATGCTTCAGAAGCAATCGACTTCTCACAGCTTCTACAAAGCTTTACAAAGAATCAGTATGAATATAAGGTGTTGAGTGCGAGTAATGATTTTGACAGAGTTTCGGCAAGCTTAAAGTGCGTGTGAATTCTATATTGAAATCATCACTGTTACTCTAATTTATAGGATCAAATAACTAGCCGTTGGGATGGACTAGAAATCTGAGATCCTATAATCTCGTATTCAATCAATCATTGAGATTGATTGAATCTCCTTCTTGATTCCCGTCAATCTTCGCGATCTACAATCAATCAAGTTTGTCCCCTTGATTGATTGATCTTCTATTCTGGGAATCTTCCTTCCTTTTGTCGCAAGTCAACCTTTAGAATGATTCCGAAGAATCTGGGCGGAGCACAAGACTTCAACTGATTTGTCTCCTCAGCTGATGTATCAGTCTGCTGATACTTGGACCTCAGCTGATGTGCAAGTCTGCTGGAGTGCACCTTAGCTGGTCTTCTGAACCTTGTCTGGAAACTCTTGATCCTTGGTCCTTGTCTTGTCTACGACGTGCTCAGCTGATCTTCTGATATCAGCTGATCTGTCTCTTCTGATATCAGCTGATCTGACTCTTCTCATGTCAGCTGATCTTAACTCCTCTGATGTCAGCTGATCTTAACTCCTCTGATGTTCTACTCTTGGTGCTCCAGTGTCAGCTGCTTAAATCTTCTGTCTTCTGGAATCGGCTAAGTCCTCAAGGCCTTAGCTGGTCTTCTTTTCTACGATAGCTTCGGATCTTCTAGGTAGCGAGGTGAATTCCCCCTTACACAAACCTATCTAATCCTAACTACTCATCAGCTGACTAACAGGTTCAGCTGGTCCTATTACAAGCTGATTGGTTTATTATATCATCAAAACACCTAACAGGAATATCCTAACATTCTGGTTTTAGCTATTATACCCCCGTGAAGGTATGTGAAACTGGGTATTTTCCTGGTAAGAGTTTAGAGTTGTCTCGGTTGTACAGAAATTTAAGGCTATGTTTGGATTGAGAGGCTTAATTTGAGGAGATGATTGGGTGAGAGTATAAATGACTCTTGTGAAATGGAGTCAAATTTACCAAAATCACTCAAATCAGAAGAAGTTCCCCAACATAAATGGATTGTTATATGACTTTGAAATTCATAGCTCAAATTCATGAACCAAAATGCAAGACTAGTTTCAATTTCCTACCAGCAGCATTGGTCAATATAATTTCACGAGGTCGAAAGCAACTATTTCTGTTTATCAAAAAAATTGTCGTGTAGAAGTGTTGTGATTTGGTTAGGATAAAGAACATGTTTCTCACACTTTGTTGGTGCTTCATTTGAGTGTTGTGTTAGTAGCTTTACAACACCAGCAGCTTGTTTTGTGAGCACCCTTTTTTATGTATGTACATATATCTGTGTTCTTGTACAGTTCTAAAGTAGGTTATCCCATTACTCGATGTTTTGAAGAAAGAGGTTCATTATTTTAAAAATTCCATAATTGATGTGCCTAATTTTATGTTATTTTCTTGTGGCTCGTTTACTAGGAGTGATAAGGAAGGTATTGATATCTTATCCCCCTTTACCTCATGTTTGCCTTGGTGTTGAACAATACTTTCAACCCAGTATTAATGTTCAAACCGGTGTCGACAATATTTTTATAGAAGTATTAAGTATTAACCATCTTACCCCCATGGTAGTATTTAATCCCTCATGCATCCCACCTCCCAATTTACTACAATACCCCTTATGTCTCCATTTAAAAAAAATGAACGAGGGACAACATTAAACACAAGACAACAATTACCTTGAGCTATCATTTTTATTTAATTGAATAAGGCTATCACAAGTTAAACTCATTCCTTTTTACATTGTCACACACATGATTTAAAATGAAATTGGTTTTCTTTTGAAGATGGAAGCCTTATGGACAAACAAAGTGTGTTATCTGTAAGCAGCAAGTTCATCAGGATGGCAAGTACTGTCACACATGCGCTTACAGTAAAGGTAATTTTCCTGTGCACGTGATCTGTATTGATGCATTCGTTCCAATGGAACAATCGGGTTTGAGGCATACATCTGTTTACGTAATGCAGGAGTGTGTGCAATGTGTGGTAAGCAAGTGCTGGACACCAAGTTCTACAGGCAAAGCAATGTTTAGTGTCGCCGAATTCACTGCAATTTGTGTCACTATGTCCCCTGTAACTGTATTCTTCAATCTGTTTCTTTATTTCTTGTAAATTGAACCGAGTCATGTTGGTAATGGTACATTTATGTCATGCACTTGTATGAGATCTTTGAAGAATATATGCATATGGCTTCTATCTTGTATTAGTTGTACGCATTTCAGAACCTGTTTTTTTTTTTTTTTTCCCGCAGCAAAGAGTGAGATTGAGCAATATAGCTTGAAGGATATGTTGCATGGGTGCGATAGTACGAGCGCGATATAATATGGATACATGAATACAATTTTTTTAGGTGTTATGTATATTTTTTTATATTTTATTATATATAACACCTAGAGTTCATATATATTTTTAAAATTTGTAAATTAGATATATAAAATTCACATTTTCTCTGATCAAAATTTAATAATTTAATATAATTAAATAATAAAATATTCATTCAAGTTTCATGAATACATTGCATATATCATAATAGTATATTTAACCTAAAGTGTTATTTTGTCAATTTGAGTTATATAAAATAATAAAATTTAACTAAAGAAATATTCTAATGATTAAAAAAAGTAGGATTTCGCGAGGTAGTATTCATTAATTATATTTGTGATGTGTCAGTTGAATTCATCCCGTTAACAATCAGATACACATATTTAAGAATCACATCCTTTTATTCAAGGAAGGAGTGTGAATCAGATACTAATTCTAGAACATGTGCGCTCTAGCTTGAAGACAATTCTTCTAAGATTGGGCTGAGCTTGGCCCTTTTAGCATGTGCAATAGTGTCCTCAATTCACCAATAAATTACTGATGTCTTTTTCAAATGGATCCGTATATTTTTACCCCAATTTTTGAGTACTTCACCCCAATTATCAATTCACTACCTAATAGATCAATTCACCCCATGTGAATTTCCAAAAATACCCAAACTCATATCACTTCACCCCACCAATCTAATAACACAAAACTGATAAAATTCATATCATTTGTTCGAAACTGAAGAAACTCGCCCACACGACCCAATCTATCAGCGAAGTTCGAACGCCCGACGCACCGGAGGAGACCCATGGATAAAAGTTTTAGGGTTTTAAACTGAATATATTTAAGAATTTATTAGTTTTAGGATTTAAATTAGTTTTATATATTGAAAGGTTTTGAATGATTTTGTATGAATTTTTGTTGTCACTATTACAAATATTGGCATTGGAAATCGTTTGCAAAATTTCATCTGACAAAACTGAACGAAAAACGCAAAAAAATCACTGGAGGCATTTGTTCGACACTGGTTGGTGGAACAAATGCAAAATGTTCAGAAAAAAATTTCGAATATTTGTACTTTGTTCGGAATTTTTTTTACGAACATTTTGCATTTGTTCCATCAAAATTTTCGAACAAATGCAAAATGTTTGAAATTTTTTTCCGAACAAACTACAAATGTTCGGAAATTTTTTTCAAACAAATTACAAATGTTCGGAATTTTTTTCCGAACATTTTGCATTTGTTCCACCAACCAGTGTCTAACAAATATGTTCGAATTTTTTTAAAAATAGATTTGAAAAATGTACGTAAAAACCATTTGTTGATAGAATTTTTTAATCGGTTTTCGTTTATGTGGCTTCACAACGAATTAATTCTACCAAACAATAATCTTATGATTTTATGTTCTTGGGGAGGGAGAGAGTAGAGTTTAGAGGGAGAAATATTGTAGTAGAGATTGTATTAATTGTGTGAAATGTGAGAATCGTTTAAACAGTACAAGAGAGACTCTATTTATAGGTGTGTGAGTGTGAGACGGCACCTTACGAGCCTACATGGCTTCCGGTGTTGACGAGGGTTCCTTACCCTCGTCCTGGTCCCCCACACTGCTCCCCATGTCATGCCTCGTCCTACTACTATGCCTTAGACTAGATGGGGCCTCATTAAAAACCTCGCCGTAAACCACCCTTGTGGATAAACCGGACGGAGGGAAAAAGAGCGCACCATCGGAGTCCTATAGACTATCATGCGAGCTCATAGGCGAACTCGGAGATGAGCACTCGGGCGAGCTCAGAGATGAGCACCCGGGCGAGCTCAGAGATGAGCACCCGGGCGAGCTCAGAGGTGAACACTCAGGCGAGCTCCGACGCCTTGATGCCCGGAGGTGTGCTTGGCACTCTGGCGAGCTCGCGGGCGACCTCCCAGGTGATATCTTGATTCTCTGATTTGCCTCGAGTAGCTCGCCCATCAACACCATTAATGTGCATATGAAGAACTATTATGATCTTGTATTAAAATCATGTTGCGAAATTAAAAAAATTTATAACCTTTTTGTTCGATAAAATATGATTAAAGAATATTGGAGTGACAATCATTCAAATCTAGGTTTTGAAAGAGGGGGGGTGAACTGATCGATTTTAATTGTGAAATATATTTAAAGAGTAATTTTATCTTTTCCAAAATGAAGAACAAAAGTGAGGTGAAGTACTCAAAAAATGGGGTGGAAATATCCTGGTCCTTTTCAAATTTGTATCACATGCATTTCATAAAATTTGTTCATACTAGAAATATATATATATTTTTTAAAGGAGTTCATACTAGAAAGTTAATGTCACTACATATATTTTTTTGAATGATTTACATATAGGTTTAAAAAAATCACTATATTTACAAATAGGTTTAAAATATTTACACAGAAACACATTTTTTTCTGCAAATAAGCATTTTTTTTTCTGCATAGTAACTATTTGTAAATATAGTAATTTTTTTGAACTTATATGTAAGCCACCCTATATTTTTTGATACCATGGAATGCAAGAAGATATTATAGTATCAATAAGTATTTATAACAGTATTTGTTTTTTTTTTTTTTTTACAATGAATGAGTTTCATAAGAGGTCTCGAGACAATTTACACAATACATATTTTAATTTAATTTTAAATTAGTTTGACATAGGTTTCATTTTTAAGGGTAACTTATATATTGGTTTTAAAAAATTATTATATTTATAAATTAGTTCAAAAAATTTGCACAATAGCATGCATATATATATATATATATTTTTTGCACGGGAGCGTTTTTTTTTACACGGGACCAATATGTAATTTTTATCAATTTGTTGAACCATATTGTACTTTTCCCCATTTTAATTGAGTTTAGGCCATTTAGCTCACAGACTAAATGCAATTTGGCTTGCCTGTTTAGCCATATTTTTATACAAAAGAACTCCAATGACAAGTTTTACAGTGAGCAGTTAATATCATTAAATATACTTATTAATATCATTAAACTTAATAATTGAAATCATAGTGTTAAATATTATGATATCAATAAATACATTTAATATTTACTATTAGAGTTATAAAGTGAATCACAATATAATATCAATAAGGGTGCGACTATTCATACCCCACATTCCTCTAAACATACTCCAATTATTAAATATATTCAATTTAAAATAAAAATTAATTTAAATTACTAAACATACCCCAATTTTTATTAATATTTTTTTTCATTTTTGACCTATTATTCTTCTCTTTCAATTCATGTTAATGATCCACAGTGCGTCGCCATTTTTAAGAAATGAGAACTAAAATTTTGTGTGTCATTTTATCTGTTGACACCGAATAAAATTTTAAAAGAATTCACTAAACGAACGCCGTGTCTTCTTCTCCACGCTCCTTCGGATCTCACGGAGCTTTATTTTTTTCCGCGTGAAAATCATCATTTTCCCCATAAAAAATTCCATAATTTCCAACCTCTGTATTGTCGTGGAAAATATATAATTTAGATTAGTTTGATGTCACTAACAAAGCATAAAAAATGAGATTGAATTGATCGTAGAACTGTAGAATAATTTCAAAGATGATTGAACTCCATGAATATAGCAGTTAGGACGTGAGAGAGATGAAGACTAGGTCAAAATTGAAAAAAAAATATTAATAAAAAATGGGGTATGTTTAGTAATTTAAATTAATTTTTTATTTTAAATTAAATATATTTAATAATTGAGGTATGTTTAGAGGAATTTGAGGTATGAATAGTCGCACCCTATCAATAAATACCAAATGATGTAAATTTATACCATAATTTTGGGTAGGTTAAATTTCTTAGTTTACTTCAACTTAAAACCTAATTTACTCAGTTCCCTAATTAAGCTGAATATTGGATGGCGCTTCTCTCCTTCTCTTCCAACCTTCCTTCTCTCTCTTTGGCGTTTCAATTCTTCAACCCTAAACCCAAACCTCCTTTTTGTAAGTATTCATCATTTACTCTCTCCATAATTATTTCTTGCATCCACATTTAAAAACAAAAAAAAAATCTTCTCCAATCGTACTTGATAATTTAATTTAGATGAATTTTGCACTTTACAATTTTTGGAAAAGTGTGATTCGATCTCTTGTGGTTCGTGCAACTCAATTCTGTCGATAATGAATTCAATTTTTGCAAATGTGTTATATATGATGGTGTGTTTGTAGATAATGAATAAATTGTGTATATTTTAGTTCTGTATGCACTATACAATTCAAGTGCGTATTTTTTTAAAAAAAAATCGTTTCTATTATCATTGTATAATTATCTATATTTAATTTTATTGAAAGATTAACTCTTATTAAATTGTGACTGTGTTAATTTTTCAGAGTAAAAATTAAAGACAAAATTTCAACGGTGATATGTTTTTAAAAATGAACTTGAAGCACAAATGATTTACTGTATTGTTATAGTTGTTTCATGATTATAATTTCCCTTAGTGATAGTAAGATGTAAGGACAAGAAGGAGAAGTATCCTAAGATGATGAAGCTTGTCTCCACTGCCAACACGGGCTTCTTCTATGTCACAATGCTGACCAAGGGCATGGAAGGGAGTTTCGACGGAGAATTCAAGGTTCGGAAGTACGACCCCCGCGTCAAGCGTCACGTTCCGTTCAATCTGAAAAAGATCAAATGACGAACAATTTATGCATTTTCCCCAAATACTCAATTTCGATGCGTATTCATTAAACTCGTCCTATTTTTTTTGGCATGTTTTTCGATTTTGTGCTGAATATCACGTTTTGTTGGGAAGTTATGATTAATTTAGATGATCCAATTTCGAAATCAATTGGTTTCTGCTTTGCAACTTTGAACTAATCGTGCAAAATGTTTCCTCAACTTGTGTTAAAGATTTTTAATGTGGCTTTGTTTTGTTCTATATTCACTATCACTGTTATATATGTGTATTATAATTGTTAAAAAATTAAATATATTTTTATGACAATGATAGAATATATGAATATGAGTTCATGTAAACTAGGGCTCACAAGAGACCTACACTAGAAAAAACACTAGGTAAATTTTGAGTTTTAACTAATTTCTAAAATCCAGATTTTAAATTTTAGTGATTTTAAATTTTTTGGGAATTCTTAACTGCACATTTGTTTTGGATTTTGAGTAGTGTACGCTTTTATTTTATAATATAAAACTAATGATATATTGTTTTGATAAAAAAAGGAAGATTATTTACTCCCTTCGTCCAATTTTATTAGATCGATTAATATTCTCACTATGACGAAGTATTATAAAATCAAAATTACAACATATTCTAAATTTCAATCTCAAATCCCAATTATTTTTTTATGAGTAAGTCTCTTGTGCATCAGTTACACTGTGTAATTCAAGTTCATTTTTTAAAAGTTACACAAAATACTATTAAAAAGTTATACAAATTATTACTGAAAAATTACACTATTAAAGATACACTTCTCAGTAATAACATGTGTAACTTTTCAATAGTATTTTGTATAATTTTTTTAAAATAAACTTGAGTTGCACGGTATAACTTGTGGCTAGTGCATACAAGACTAAGCCTTATTTTTTATACATTGCGTGCCAATTTTTTTGGAAGGAGGCTAGCTGTCATTGTTACATGCTGTTAAATACACATGCATGTTACGTATGAATGTTTTAATGGTGTTGAGATTGCTTAATCGTAATTGTTGCGTTTGCATCGGTCGTAAGTTTTGTTTTGTTTTTTTAAATAAAAATGTTACATTAATTATAAAAGAATTTTGTGCGAATAAAAAATATATTTATATATATATTTAAATATTATAAATTAATTTATAAATATAATAATTTTATTTATGTAAAATGTCTTTTTAATATTCGGTAGTTGATACGCAGTAGAGATATAAGTTTATTTATTAAAATGAGATAAAAATGAACATATATATGATGATTAAAAAAATAAAAAAATCTTACATATAGGTGTCAAATTTCTTTTCAAATGATTACGTCGAATTATGTTGTAATTTGAAGTGTAAGTTAAAGTTGAAAGAAATGTATGTATTTATCAAACACGTCAATTTTATTTTTTTTGACAAAGCAAACACGTCTATTTTAAATTGGAGGGAGTACTCTAGGCTTAATTGCTCCTCCTAGAATAAACATGATACATAAATCTTGTAATTTAACCAAAAAAAATTCTACTATTGAATAGTTTTCCAAAAAAAAAAAAATCAAATAAATCTTCAATTTAATTTGCATAAGTCAAATCATTTTATAGACACCAAAGGTCCTTTTCAGAAAAACAAAAAACATGGATTAAATCACAACCAAGGAAAAGGACTGAGGGAAGACCAAAAGCAATATAAATTCTTCAAAAAAAAAAAAAGATTGTTTTTTTTTATGCGCATGAAAACAAACATGAAACACATTAGTAGCATCAACATCACCCGGCCTTGCTATTGACACCCATACCATGATCCATGTTCACATTTCATTTCATTCTATTCTAATGCAATCAATGTTATAGATACATATCTATCCATTTGCGATTCCTGCTGACGTGGCTTGATGGGAGCTCCCTTGAAAT
The DNA here is from genome assembly GCA_026898435.1 of Prunella vulgaris. Classification (NCBI taxonomy): domain Eukaryota; kingdom Viridiplantae; phylum Streptophyta; class Magnoliopsida; order Lamiales; family Lamiaceae; genus Prunella; species Prunella vulgaris. The sequence goes on from JAPKLY010000002.1 coordinate 4,184,552, forward strand.
TGCATTGCTTCAATTTGTGTCATAAATGCTTAAACAGAGCAACTCTGCGTTGTCACTGCAGGAAAGGAAAATCCCACTAATTTTCTTGATCCCTCAAGAATCCCTGAAACCCTCTTTCTCTCTCTCTCCAAAGTCAGCATTTCTTATTGATTTCTGCTTGAGAGCTTCGAATGCGAATAGCCCAGATCAAATTTAAGCTCGTTTCTGTGTGGGTTTATAGTAAAGGTGGAATCTTTGTTGGAAAAACAAGAGTTGACATTTCTTTTGGTTATCAGTAATCTTTCTTTTGCTTTCTAGAGATTTTAATCTTGCACATTTTTCTCTGTGAGAGAGAGAGAGAGAGAGAGAGAGAGAGAGAGAGGATGGCTTTAAGCAGGTCAGCATTTTCTGGTCATTTGAGCAAAGGGGTAGGTGGAGATGCTCAAAGGCAAAAAACTTTGTGCTCTCAGTGGCTACATGGCGTGGATCTACAAAGCCACATTCTCTGCAAGAATAATAAGGTTTGAAATCTGTAAATCTTCTAGTTGTTTCGATGCTTTTTGGGAATGTGTGTGTTTTTGTTTGTTTAATGCTTGGTAGTCTTGAATTTTTAAGAAACAATTGTAGTACAATCGTGCACCTTTGTTTAATATATGTTGTACCTTGTGCATGCTTGGATATACCTTTGTGTCAAGATTGTGTTGGTTGATTGAAATGGCTGCTTTTTTCTGTTAAATGGATTTGAATTTGAAGGAAAGGAAAAGATCATATGGGGTTTGTGCATCGCTGTCCGAAAGGGGGGAATATTTCTCACAAAAGCCCCCAACTCCTCTTTTGGACACTATTAAGTATCCAACTCACATGAAGAATCTCTCAGTAAAGGTATAATTAACATGCATTTGTATTGAACCAAGAATCTGTAATTTTTTTCAATTTGTGACTTATGTATATGGGATGCGGCATTGTGTTCTTATGTAGGAACTGAAACAACTTGCGGATGAACTGCGATTCGATGTTATTTTCAATGTGTCTAAGACGGGGGGTCATCTTGGTTCGAGCCTAGGCGTGATTGAGCTCACTGTGGCTCTTCATCATGTGTTCAATGCTCCTCAAGACAAGATACTTTGGGATGTGGGCCATCAGGTGTTGTTTTGTTATGAATTGATGGTATGAAGATTACTTGTGTTTGTTCTGACTGTGTGGTTTTGTATGTCGCAGTCGTATCCTCATAAAATTTTAACTGGGAGACGACACAAAATGCCGACTTTGAGACAGACGGAAGGTCTCTCGGGTTTTACTAAACGGTCTGAGAGTGAGTATGATTGCTTTGGAGCTGGTCACAGCTCTACAACCATCTCTGCTGGACTAGGTACCGTCTTTAAGTCTCACAATTCGGACTGCTTTTTATGTGAAATGATTGTTCATTTATTGGTAATGATGTAGAAGAGGTTGGAATTGGTTTCTTGATGCTTGGATTTGTTGCGTTAATAGGGATGGCTGTTGGGAGGGACCTAAAGGGAAGGCGAAATCATGTGGTGGCTGTGATAGGAGATGGTGCTATGACAGCAGGGCAAGCGTACGAAGCAATGAACAATGCCGGTTATTTGGATTCTGATATGATTGTGATCCTTAACGACAACAAACAGGTTTCTCTCCCGACTGCTAACTTAGATGGGCCTGTTCCTCCCGTTGGCGCCTTGAGTAGGGCTTTGAGCAGGTTGCAGTCTAATCGGCCTCTCAGAGAGCTCAGAGAAGTTGCCAAGGTTGATGAACAATCAAAACTGAGAAAATAGCTTCTTATATGTTTCTTTGATGGCTTCTTATCAACACTTGGTTCAAATTGTTGCAGGGAGTTACTAAGCAAATCGGAGGGTCTATGCACTCGCTTGCGGTGAAAATGGACGAATATGCCCGTGGACTCATCAGTGGCTCGGGATCTGCACTCTTTGAAGAGCTTGGACTTTACTATATCGGCCCCGTTGATGGTCACAATATCGATGATCTAACTGTGATCCTCGAAGAAGTTAAGAATACTAAAACAACTGGTCCAGTGTTGATCCATGTTGTCACTGAGAAAGGAAGGGGATATCCATACGCCGAGGAAGCTGCAGACAAATATCATGGTAATTAAAACTAAGTGTGTAATTTCTTCATTAGAAATGAAACATTTGGATTTGATTTAACTTTTTTTATTTTTGCAGGCGTGACGAAGTTTGATCCAGCAACGGGGAAGCAATCAAAAGCGAGCTCTCCGACTCAGTCTTACACGACCTACTTTGCAGAGGCTCTGATATCAGAAGCCGAAGCAGACAATGATGTTGTTGCCATACACGCTGCGATGGGAGGTGGGACGGGGTTGAACCTCTTTCAACGTCGTTTTCCCACTAGATGTTTCGATGTTGGGATAGCCGAGCAACATGCCGTCACTTTTGCTGCAGGTTTAGCGTGTGAAGGCATCAAACCCTTCTGCGCAATCTACTCGTCTTTCATTCAAAGGGCTTATGATCAGGCAAGTGAATGCATGCATGCCTTTATGTCCTTTATAGTGTTTGAGTTTTTGACACAATGCTGTTTGTTTGATTTGCAGGTAGTTCATGATGTCGATTTGCAGAAGCTGCCCGTGAGATTCGCAATGGATAGGGCCGGTTTAGTGGGAGCAGACGGGCCGACCCATTGTGGGGCTTTCGATGTTACTTTCATGGCATGTCTACCTAACATGGTGGTGATGGCTCCTTCAGATGAAGCTGAACTATTTCACATGGTTGCAACAGCTGTGGCTATAGACGACAGACCTAGCTGTTTCCGTTACCCTAGAGGTAACGGTGTAGGCGTAGTGCTCCCGCCTGGGAACAAAGGTGTTCTTCTTGAGGTACACAACCTTCTCTAGCTCTCATAACCCTGAACACCCCGATTTTCGGCTCATGTTTGTGTGTTTTCTCAGGTCGGCAAGGGCCGGATTATGGTTGAAGGCGAGCGAGTAGCTCTCTTGGGGTATGGTGCAGCTGTCCAGAGCTGTTTGGCCGCTGCTGCCTTGGTGGAACCCCATGGTGTGAAGTTGACGGTGGCGGATGCTCGTTTTTGCAAGCCGCTGGATCATGCACTCATCCGGAGCTTGTCTAAAACACACGAGTTCTTGATCACGGTCGAGGAAGGATCGATTGGTGGTTTTGGTTCTCACGTCGCACACTTTATGGCACTCGACGGACTCCTCGACGGAAAGGTCAAGGTAGATTAAGAGTGTGCTAACAAATTCTATCTATGTCTTTTAGAATCACTTATTTTCAAAAGCTCCTAGCTTTTGAAAATAAGTGATTCTCTGCTATATTTTTCGTATTTGCATACACCACCTAATTAGAATGCATCACTAAAGTTGGATTCTTAAGAACCCCACATGCTTATTTGGCAGCTTCAACAGCTGCCAAATAAGCGTATGAATTGATGACCTAAACAGCCTACTATCGAGCTTCATATCATTACACTTATCGCGAACGTTGAACTTGTGCAGTGGAGACCGCTTGTTCTTCCTGATCGATACATCGACCATGGTTCTCCGGCTGACCAGCTGATGCAAGCCGGGCTCACGCCGTCGCACATCGCGGCCACCGTTTTAAGTATGCTTGGAAAAACTAGGGAAGCTCTGGAGGTTACGCCCTAGATATATATATATATACACACCAAACTGTATAGTAAAACATCATCAACATGTGTTGTGGATTGTGTTTATTTAGCTCATGTTTATTGTGTTTTATTTAGTTCATTTTTGCATGTTCATCTTGCAATTCTGGTAAAAATCCACAAATATATAAGAATCAAGAGTGTTTAGCATAGAAATTTGAATTTGTTTGTCTAAAAATCCAAACACAATCTCTCATGCACTGAATGTATCATTTAGGGTATGTTTGGTTTAGGGGACTAAATAGTCAATCCCCCAAACACAGGATTATTCCGGCCAAATTGGGGGATTGACTATTTAGTCCCCTAAACCAAATATACCCTTAATGGATTAGATAGATTCATATATGTGTAAATTAATATAATTGAAGCATGCTAACCAAATATAAATTAAACGTGCATATTGATTTAATTAAAATGTGCGAGTTAGATTTAATTGAAAAAATGAATTAAACGTGATGACTGATATAATTAAAGTATGGTGAATGCACATAAGCATGCACATTAACATAGATTAGGTGGGTTAAGTTTCTTACCCTAAATAAAATTGCATATAGTTTTTAGAATTTGAGTTCAGGATTAAATTCTGACCCGATATTTAAATTCAACCCAATCCTATAAAAAAGGGATAACTTAATCCAACTATTATATCGGATTAATTTTAAGAAAACAATCATAAATACTAAACACATAGAATTACAATCAATACAATCCATTGAAATTCTATCCTACTCAATCTATTCTATCTAGGAAACCTAATACCTCATAAGTCTTTTATGCACCATGCAATTCTAAGTGCATTTTTAAAGAAATACATCATTTAAAAATGTACTTTTCAATAATAATACATGTCATTTTTAGTTGTATTTTGTGTAATTTTTAAAAAATATATTTGGATTTCACGGTGCACATATTCCATACAAGACTATGACTAATAAAAAATTACAACGTGTAAACATAATATAACGGAAAATACACGTTAGATGTGACTTAAAAATTATGAAATAAAATAATTAAAAATAATATAGAGACCGTATTTAAATTGGCTTAAATGGGATTAGCAATGGGTGGGCCCAACCCTGCTCAATTCACTCTGTAGATTTGGACTTCCATGGTTTTCAATTGGGCCATTAAAAGCCCGTTATTTCTAAATCGGGCCATTATCGTTTAATTTTCTCAAAGGAAAACGACTTGTGTGAAGACTGAAGAGCTGGAGCAAGAATGGAGGCATCATCTTCTTCACTGAGTAGCAGCACCAGGTAACTCCACTCTGTTTGTAGAAATTGCTTCAATTTGAAAATAATTATATGTTTTTTTTAAAATTTCTTCTTCATGGTAGTTGTTGGAAATCCAATTTCAGTCGCGCACTGCAATTATTTTGCATTTTTTTCTCTGATTAAACCCCATAATTAGGATAGAATTTGGGAGAAGCCCTGGTTGGGCAGTTCCTGATTTTGTGAAATTGCGTCAAGGCCCCTTGAAATTCAAATATTTACCCACAAGGTTGTGTTTGGCCTCTGCAAATGGCGGTGGCTTCAGGAAGACGCTTAAAGGTGTCGTTGAAGGTGATGGCATCATCATTGTCGACCATGGCTCGCGTCGTAATGAGTCCAATCTTATGCTAAGTAAGCTTTTCTTTGCATAATTCCTTACTATTAATGCTCTGTGATCTGGGAAGTATAGTGAATTTAAGTTGATCTTTTGTTATGGTTCATCTGCCATTGATAAATTTCTTTAGGAATATTTTTTAGATACTTTTGTAGAATAACAATGGGGGTTGTTCTATTTTCGGATTGTATAGGAGGATAATTTGTGGTTTACCCAATTATATATGATTAATACAGTTTTGTTCTTGTGTTGTTTGTTCAGACGAGTTTGTGGAGATGTTTAGAGATAAAATGAAGTATCCTATAGTGGAGCCTGCTCACATGGTATCGATTTACATATACGAGCACATTGCACGCTTACTGATATAACTCGACTCAACTCTCCTATTTCAACAAAGATCTTTTCTTCCACGTTGATGGCTTTTCTGTTATAAGATTTATGCATTACAGTCTAAAAATGGTTCCGGATTATGTTCTAATTCGTTCCAGTATTTCCCGCTGTAATCAGGAACTGGCTGAGCCATCTATTAAGGATGCTTTTAAGTTATGTGTTCAACAAGGGGCACGTCGTGTCATTGTAAGCCCGTTTTTCTTGTTCCCTGGACGACATTGGAACCAGGTAACTATTTATTAGAACCTGAAACATCACATGTAATGTAAGTTTTTGCTTATATAGTTAGGTGAAAGATTCTCAGGGGCGAATCGATGATAACTCTGATTGTTGCATTTTTACAGGATATTCCTTCTCTAACAGCTGAAGCTGCAAAGGAGCACCCCGGTGTCCCATACTTGGTTACTGCACCACTTGGTCTGCATGAACTGCTTGTGGTACGAGTTTATCTGGCTTCATTTGTACATTTTCTTGATGGAAATACGGAAATGCATTTCCTGATAATGATACTAATAACTCATACCCTTCATGACATACAATTGAATTTCTCTCTATCTATGTCTAATATATATATTTACTTCGCCCTGTGTTTGCAAGACTGCTGAAATTGTAAAGACTTACGACTGATGATTGGTGTTATAGGATGTGGTGAACGAAAGAATCACTTACTGCTTGAGCCATGTTGCTGGTGAGGTAGATGAGTGTTCTGTATGTGCTGGAACGGGAAAATGTCAGCTCTATGATTAAGTCAATTTGTTTTGTTTTTTTGGGATTTTGAGGAATCAGCCATTACTGTGTCGTTTCTCACACCATATCGTGACTCTAGCTAGAAGGTTTGTAGCTTTTGCTTTTATCTCTAATGTACCAAAAGTTTACGTTTGTTTCAACTTTCAATGAATTGTAACATTGATCTGCTCAAAGGTTCATAAGCTTCTGAGATATAACACAGTTGTCATAGTATTTGGTAATGTGGATTTTGAGATTATTTGACTTGTTGTACGAACATATCATGCACCGATGGTCAAGATGATTTATTTGTATTGCAAGTTGCAAGAATAGGCGACTTTGTGACCCTTGAATTTTTTCTCAATGTATATTTTCACTTCGACACTCACTAACTTGGACTACTTGAATTGAAGTGAAGGGTTTAGTATACTTATACCTCCATTATAAAAATTGAACTTTTTTAAATAAAATAATGACACATGAATAAATATATGTTTACTTTTACGAGTGGGTTATGAATGTAATCTCGACCCGGGAAGTAATAGAATGATGATTCATAGACTCGTGGTAGAGTATCCAACATCGTTCCCTTCTTTATGTCTCTTGCAAAATTTTCTGGGTTTTTACTTTTTATACGAAGGCGCAAATATTTAAAGGCTCAAAGTAAAGTGTTAAAAAATAGAGAAACTCTATCATTCAAGAGCATATGGGGATGTAGCTCAGATGGTAGAGCGCTCGCTTAGCATGCGAGAGGTACGGGGATCGATACCCCGCATCTCCACTTTTTTGTATTTCGTACCAAAAGTATTTGGGCCTTAAAAGGCTCTTAGTGTTGGGCCCGCTTTAGTCCATATACTATTTTTAATATTTTTTTGAATAAAATACAGAATTTTAATTTTTTTTTAAAATTTTATGCTTATTTTAGGAATTTTTTTTAAATATATCAATAGATAATATATTTATTCATTTATCAAAAGGGCTGCAAATAACCTGGGCCAAAAACTAATTTCTTTTACTTCCTCCATCTCACTTTGCTATTTTTTCATTTTATTATTTTTGTCTGTCGCTTTACATATTTTTTTATTTGCTTTTTTACCTTTCATAAAAATTATTATTCATTTTATTTTTATTATTTCTTCACTTTTCTTCATCATTTACATATACTATATTAATATATATTATACTTTTCTTAATTAACTGACAATCTATATAAATTGCAACGTTAAAAACATCTTTTTTTTTCCTCACTACTGTTGGGCTCGGATGGGCCGGGCCGAGATTCTCGGGGCGGGATTCATGGGAAGCATCCGACCCGACACATGACCGGCAGAACTTTTTGTAGTATCCCCTCTCTCTTCAATTCTCTCTAGTCTCTATTTCGCTCTCTCTAAAACAGCGATAAACCCTACAATCTCCCCCCAAAAAAAACCCTCACAATCACCGGCAAGCTTATCTTCGCTTGTCAATTTTCAGTTTGCATTTGCGAAGTTTCGGATAATCGGCAACACGTCGCAAATGCCACGGTAACTATCTTGTTCTGCGTGTGGTTTAGCGTGCAATTTTTCATGGCGATTTCCAATTTAGGTTCCGATTGCTGATGTTGTTTTTGTTTTTATTTTCGTTGCAGCTACTACTGTGACTACTGCGATACTTACTTGACCCATGATTCTGTAAGTTTTTTTTTTTTCCCTTGTGAGTTTGTGGGTTAATGATACCTTAATTAATACTCCATATCAATTTTTGTAATTATGAGTGTTGTTTCTCATTTCTAACTCGGGCCTGCTAGTTTTAAATTTTTCGTTTCTCTGATTCCATTGTGAGTCTGAATACAGAAAAAATCGGCCATTTAAAATTTCAAATATTTAAGTTAATCAATAACAGATGTTATGGTGTTAATCCACTCATAATCATGTATATTCTTAACTTGCAGCTAAAGTAATGATTTTTTACTTATTGTATTGTCTGAATGTTGCTATGTAGTTTTATGACTAGTAATAAAAAAGATGTTTTTTTGGTCTCTTTTATGCTATTATTTTCCAATTTAGGCATTTATTGTATCTGATTTAAGCTTTATTGCTCTTAATATTCAACTAGTGTGGATATCCCGGATCTAGATTAAGTTGGTAACTTACGGAATGAACGTGCTTTAAAGCTTGATCATGGCCTCACCTAAACCCTTATAAAATAAAATTTACTGGATATTATATAACTCATTTTTATGGGAAGTTTGTGTAACTCAATCATTGTAATTATATTTGGCAAATTCTGAGAGGAAAGATGGTAGAGATTGTAAGCTCTCATCTTTACCATGTTTACATAATGTGTGTACCATCTGCTCTATAAAAAGTAAGAATGCACTTTATTCCTCTTTTATCTTGTCATCGTCATTCATCGTAAGTTTTATGCATCCGAGTATTTTTTCTTACCTTATCCTGTCGTTATAAATTTTGTCGCTTTGCTATAATTTTAAATAGGGATAAGATACAATTTAATCCTTGTGTCCCAAGTATAATTTTACCCCTGTATCTTGTTTTTGTACATTCAGACATTCATATTACTGACTTCGAACAAATAAACTCTTCAATTAATAAAATGGGCCACATTGGTGGGCTGCATCTTCCCTTGTTCGTCAAAATAGAGGGAATAGACAATGACATGAGGAGACCCTATTTCACCATCTTCGCCCTCCCAAACAGTATCCATACACCGGCGCCACTACATTCCTGGACACGTTTTCCAGGATACTCACCGGAATCATATACTTACTCATTTTCAAGTTCTTCCTCTTCACCTTATTGTTTCTCCATTCCTGCAATTAATATCTAATACAACTGGAAATTGTTGTCATCTTCAATGTCTTCCTGAAATACAACTTCAGATTCCTCAAATTCTTCTGCCGTCATAAATTAAGCCAAAACCCCCCTCCCCCAACCTCCCCCTTTCTATCTCTTCTATAAAATCTGTATTTAATAAAGTATATGATAGAAGAAGCTGAAGAACTGATAATGTTGGAAAATGGAATGTATTTATAGGGGAAAGGAAACAGGGAAATGAATGAGACGATAGGCAGTAGAAATTGATTGACGGCTTGTGTAATTTTTTTTTTAGGCATTAAAGTTTGTTAGCCAGAACTTGGTTCCTAAAATGGTTGCAGGAGAAAAAAAGGAAAATTTTGGTTACTAGAGGAAACAATACTCCATTTTATTATTTGAGGTACTCACTGTTCAATTTTATAAAATGAAGTGTCTTATGTCTATTATACAAAAGAAAAGTTCGGGGGCCAATTTGTACTTGAGTCAATAATTTAGGGGCTAAATGGTAGATTCTCTCTTTTAAATAGGTGCCCTTTAATTTTCTGAAGCTTCAGCATGGTTGTTTGTGCTGTGCTCTATACTCTAGTAGTAATATTTTTCCAACTCCTCTTGTTTTTTCAGCCTTCTGTCAGAAAGCAGCATAATTCTGGGTACAAACACAAGGTAAAAAGTTCCCAACAAGTCAACAACAAAATAATAATTTATTGATGTATATTAACATCTTGAATTCAATTCCACTGACAATGAGTTAATATATATTGTATGCAGGCAAATATAAGGGCTTACTACCAAAAGTTTGAGGAGCAGCAAACACAGATCTTGATTGATCAAAAGATCAAAGAGCACCTTGGGCAGACAACAGCATACCAACAGATTGGTGCAATTTATAACCAACATCTTGCTGCTTACCCTGGAGTACGTCCACGCCTTCCTGTGATGCCACCCACCATGTTACCTCCTGGTGCTGTTGCCCCTCAGTTGCCTCCTGGTGCTGTTGCCCCTCAGTTGCCTCCTGGTTTCAGGCCTCCTGTTTTGCCTGTATCTGTTCCTGGTAAACCAACTATTCATGCTACTTTTTATAATACCTAATAGTATATTGTTATTGACAAAAACTTCTATGATCTTCGACGTAATACTGTTTATTAAAATAACTGATTGTGTATGTTGAACATTTTTATCTATATTAATCAATATTGCTTTGAAGAAGAGAATTCATATGAACTTATTGTTGTACTGTGATAGTGTGATCGTATAAATTAATTACCCAACTGACATGGTAACGTATTTCTGGCGAGATTGCTCACTAGTCATTATTGGTCATTTATAATGCGACACGGAAGTATTCAACTTTATTATCCTTGCACTCAACCTTTTATTTTGTTGGCTATCAGGCTATATGCCAATGCAGACTATGCAGCCCCCACCTCTTTCTTCCTTGCCTTTACAAACCAATGTTGCTCCAGCTCCACCAAGTACAAGCGTCCCACCACCAGCTCCAGGAGGCGGCCCAGCTCCTAGCAACAATGGTGCACCAGCTTACAATGTTAATCCCATGGGAGCTGCTCCCCCTGCAACTTCCGGAAGCTATTCATATCCACAACCTTCTCAGACCATTCACTGAATTGTACGCTCGATAATACTCTTGCAGTCTTGCTTAATTCTTTGTGTATGTGTTAGTATCAATTTCCTTCTACTATATCCTCAATTTTTTTCAAAAATGAAAGGACTCTTTGTGAAGAACTCATCTGATCAGTTTCTTGATTATATAAGAGATTGTCTTTACATCTTGCAATGAGCAATACTCGAGATACGTGTTTAGACATTCTTCAAGTTATTTCTGAATGCAACAATGTTGGCCTGCTATGTTTTTTGCCAGGCTTGAGAATTCAAGGACTTCGTGATCGTGTAGAACATATTTTGTTTAGGCAGCAGAATGTCATTTTGGATGCATCCTGAGGGGAACATGTTGCTGTTTCTTGAACTCACAGGAATTGATAGCACAATTTCATGTAATTTTGTGATAAATTAGCTACGAGTACATCTTAATCCTTTGTTCTCTTGATAAGGAAACAAAATGTGAAGTGGTTGTAATGTGACGGATTTACCTTTTTGCCCCTTGTTCGGATGCTGATTCTGGGTGTACTATGAACATTGGAAAAATCTTATATACCACCAAATTTTAGTTTAGTTATCATGTCTTATTTCAGTACTCATTATTTTTTAAACCAGTTTTACTTAATTTTTTTTCTTTCAATTCAAGGTTCAATGCCTAGTTCCTACATAAATACGAATAGTCGATCTTCACTTCAAAGAAATTAACTGACGATCAAACCAAGTTCCTACATAAAACACTTCCATTTTCCGAGCTAGTTTTGAGGTTTCAAATTCAAATTCTCATTTATTTATTTGGATTTTGGTGTAGGATTTTAAATTTGTCAAACAAAAATTAAATACTCCAAAATGAGAATATTTCTTACAATATGTCTTACAGTCTTCATACACATTCTACTTGTCAGTTATTACCTTTTTTTTTTGTGCCCAAAATGTATCACAAGCTTTTAAGGGACAATTATAATACTTATTTTATTTTTTTCAAATACAATTTTCAATATATTACCAATGAACCATCTTACGTTTCTTTTAATTATTATTTATATCCAATTAGTTATTCTCTCTACACTTTTTTTTAATTTGCACAATCATTCAACCTTTAAAATCCTAAAACATCTTTTACTTTTTCTCAGAACCCCTCAAATCCATAAACAAACACACCCTTCTTAACATTCTTACAAGTACTAGTTTGAAGTAGTATACCAAAATTAAATATTTCTAGTCAGAATGAAAACAGGAGTAAAACCATAAAGAACATACTCTCTGTAGATATATTTGCCATATGAAATTTTTATTTAGTAATACTATAATATTTATTCAACAATATTCAACTAATACCACAAAAAATCGACGTGTGTAATATTATTTTATAAAAATTATAATGTTATTGATTAAATACAATAACATTACTATAATCCAACTTCTTACAACGAACAAATTTCTCAGGAGAATTAACCAAAGATATGACTTCATACAAAATTTAACAAGCAAAAAAAAGAAAGGGCACATAAAATCAAGGGTGAGCTTTCCGCAGGGCCAAAAATCCTACAATTTACATTAGAAGCTGATAGCCAATAACTTTTTTATTTAGTTACAGGGAGAAACTTGTTATTCCTTTTCACCCATAATGTGGATCGGGTCCTTTTCACATCGTCAACAAAGAGGCGATGCCTGCACGCAAACGGCACAACCATCAATAGAAGATACAAGAGAAATTGGAGACCCTTAAACAGAAGGCTTTATTATATAGTCGGGGTGTGCATGAAATCAGTAATTCGAACAAACCTCTCGTACTCCAGCTTCTGCGTAACTATCCCGTTCAATAGCAGCTCTGAACTATAGATAGCGCCACCTGCAATGCATGACTGGTGAGAAGCTTTTTCAATTAGTTTAGGTGACTTATAGTTTGAATAGAGAAATTTCAACCTTTCTCAAGGAAAGGAATACACGTCTCATGATCTTCTTCACAAGATAGAATCAAAAGATCATCGGGAAATTTCTTATTCTTCAATACAGATCTGCCAAGTCTCTCAACCACCTGAAGAGCAAGTCAAGAATCACAATCTTCATATTCGAAACAATTTCATTAGAAAGTACGAACATAAATTTAAGTAAAGCTCTTATGGTGGTTTACAGGGAGCTATATCACACAACACATGGAAAAACACAGGCCTCACATACGTGCTATAACAGCAGAAAGGATCAATAATCTGGAACTGGAAATTATTAATTAAAAAAGGCTTTATCATCGGAAATGGAATTAACAACATCAAGGGAAAAAGAAATGTGCAACTAAAAAATTTCTTACCAGACCCTGGACCACTTTAACCAAGTTCTCTAGAATGTCTTTACCAGGCTTTGTATTTGGAGTGACCAAGACCTTTTGTCCCTGCAAAAATGATTGTGAGAAAACTGTGAATTTACAGAACAATTTTTGCAAAATCAGACGTTCACCTGCAGAAGTGGATGTTGACACGCTCTTGCAAGAGAAACTGGCAAAGAGAAGCCAAACTCCTTTTCCTTTTTCGCATCTCTAAGAATGTAATTTTTCTCGTCAATAAGACAACTAGCTTGTTCACAACTTTCAATCCACAAGTGAGTAACCACAGGTTTTCCGAGAGCAATTGCTTCAAGCATATTCCTTGTGCGGACAAACTCATCAGCCACAAAATGTGTTGCATCCATCATAGAGGTCGCAACTGCACCCCCTAGACGAGCCAATATCTATAACAATAATATAAATGAACTTAAAAGTCGACATAGTTATTGGCACAAATGAGTTTGCAAATGAAAACAAGACATACCTTTTTCTGCTTCTTCACAACATCTACATCCAGATGCTGGCTAAACTGGACTCTAATAGAAGTGATATCTTTTCTCTTTCTTGACTCTCTTGTTCCACCATATGGTCCCGGTGAGACAGGTGTTAGGTCAGCAATTTGTTTAAGAAGGGAGGGCCTTAACAAGCTGCTTCTGCAGGATTGTTTGTGATATTCATCCCCCATGCAGATAGGAGATACATTGGCTTTTGGTGTTGTACAATTAGCAGGTGTAGCACAAGTTGAAGAGGAAGCTCTATGTCTTGGTGATGCTTCTGGTCCAACAGGATCATCTTGAATTGCTTTCGCTTTCAAGTGATCAGAATCACATTGAACAGCATCATTCCTTGAACTTCTAGTCTTGACAGTTCGATGTGAAATTTTCGTTTTGGACTGTGGATCTAAGCAAGGCAATGCATGATCATTACATGCAGATGAGTTATTCAAAAGATCCCTGTCGGGATTTATAGGAATACTAGCAGCAACCCCACTCGATCTATTTAGCCTTTCACTATGTCGAGATCTTCTTCCTCGTAGATGTTCTACTGCATCAATATTTGAAGCATCAGATGTATCAACACGTGTTTTAGTGGACCGCTTAAACCCAGTTGATCCAACCTTTCTAGCTTTCTCAATGATGGCCGTTTCATCTATAGCAGCTGTTGTTTCCCCACATCCACGAACACTTGTGACATTATTTATCTCACCCCTAGCATCAAGTGAATTATCAGACACCTTTGAACGATTTACCACTGTTGATTTTCGAGTTCGATGAGCCACAGGTACACAGAAGTACAGTTGATCCTCTACTTTATGCTTCTCCTCAGACCATCGCCCAGTTGCTTCAGGTCTATGATCCATAGAAACATTCACATCTGCCACCCTATCACATTTCTTCCTAATTTTTTTGCTCTGTATTGGAGAAATACGCAACTCATTGCTTGTGCTGATCCTCTTTGTTCGTTTGGCTTGTCTAGTGAGAACTCCAACACAATCGGGATTTGGTGCACATGAGGCCAAGTTTTCTTCTGAATGAACAGTTCTATTTCTCAACTTCTTTCCTTTAGCAGCTTCTGCTATGCTGGGGACACCATTGTTAGACCCATTATTATTGCCGTCAGCCAAGTGCACCTCAAAACACAAGTTCTCCATTGCTTCAGCAGCCATTTGAGTATCAGGACCTATGCTTCTCATGTCTGGAACATCCTTGGCCGAATCTTCCTCCGCCAAGTTATGCCCAGACACCACCAGGAAACTCTTCATAAGATTCTTCTGCACCACCTCTTCTCCACGACGAAGTGATTTTCCATTTGATCTTAACTTATGCACCCCTGAATTTGAACACATTGGATCCCCTAATTTATTCTTAGTGATTTTTCTAGCATCTTTGTCTGCACAATCTTCAAAAGCCTTAACATTTCCCAGAGAAGAATTCTTAAATTTTCTCGGTTCGGTATGACATCTCTGCTTTGGATCTCCATTGGGGAAAAAAATATCTTTATTCTTCTGAAAAAATTCCCCCCCACCATCATCTTCACGAGTGTCATCCCAATCATAAATTCCACAATTTCCAACTGTGCTTTTGAGGGTAGAACTTTTGGCCAAATCACGAGAACCTTTTGCACCAGAGACAACCTTGGTTTTTTCTGATTTGCAAACTCTCTTGCCAAAGCTTTTATCACAATCCATGAAATTAAGATCAAGAAATTTGTCAACAACCTCAAGTGCATGGGCTTGTGATAGTTCTCCAGGTTCCTGAGAATTGGCATAGCTTAACCCGGCCAAGCAATCTTCAGAAGCAAGTTGCTCAGGCACATCAAGATTATCATTTGTCCTGTTAATTTCAGTTTCTGAGTTGCTAACTTCAGCATCTTCATCATCTCTGAAAAGTTGCCGCACAGCTCTACTACCAACCTTACATTTGTTTGAATTCCTTAATTTCTCAACAACAGATGAACCATCTAGTTCACGTGGTTCTTTATCTATAGAAGCTTTATCATTACTAGCAAAAAAATTGCCACTAGTTCTTCTGGCTTTGGCTGCTAAACCGGAGGCCCTAACCGATGCAGCACGTAGTGAGGTAAATCTTCTGCAGACTGATCCTGAAACAACACATTATTGCAGCCAGCATAACAAAGCAGCAGCTACTTGTCAATAAATGCATATAACTTGGTAAATTGAGCAATCTGAAAACCAAACAAGGACATAGAAGAATGAACCTTGAGATGCCATCAGTGATCAGACAAACCATTTTTATTAAAAATATTATGCCGAGTCCACAGCAATGCAAATAAAATGAATACATCCAAAGAATAAAAGACTAAGTACTTTTCTTTCTCTTTTTCTTTTTTTTCAATGACCTGAAATTCCCCAGATTCCTCTTCGATAATGTAAAAGATTTGAAGGAGTCTACAAACTTAAGCAAGAATACTATGACTATATAAAATTTTGTAACTAGGACTACAAACACTCTTATTAATGCTCCTCTATCCACATGACAGAGTCAGCTAATTAAGTTAAATAAATGGCATGCTATGGGTGAAAAAAAAGGGAGGTCCCAAATAATGCAAGAATCATAGAACGAGATAGAAAGACAATTCATTAAAAGAAAATATGATGACTTTGATATTATCGGAATAATTCACCTTCTCTGGAAGAATCCTTGTCCGCTGTGCTCCTTAGTCCGCCTGAGTTGCTGTCAACAATTTTTATCGGGTCATTCTGAGACAGCTCTTGGGTCTCAAAAATGATGTCAGTTTCATTTGTTTCTTCATCTTCACTATCAGCACAAACTTCACCATCTAATTCTTTGAAAAACTCAATATCCAGACTCTTCATGCAATCAAAATCATCCAAGACTTGAGTTTCTCCAGCAAGATCCACCACTTGGGTTTCTCCGGCATAATCCATCACTTGGGTTTCCTCATCAAGATCAACAACTGGTGTTTCCCCAGCAAGATTCACCAATTGAGTTTCAAATTCATCTTCCAATTGATAAGTATCATCAACAGGCTCTGTATTGCTGAGATATAGGAAATCAGCATCTCCACTGTCAGCACCTGTTACAATAACAAGAGGGCGCATGCTACTTATTAGACCAGTTAAAATCATTAAAAATTCCTTAACTAAAGTATTATTTACTCAATTAATATCATTAGTGAAGAAGAAAAAATACAAATCATTTTAAGCAAACTGCAATTTTAGAGGAGCATGAAACTGATGCTTCCTTCCCATGAGGACAACGTTTAATGATAATAGAACAAGTTTATCATTGCTTAAACAGTAACCCTTCTGATATTTGACTCTAGCTACAAACAAAACCACATGATTCAAATGATCAGAAACACAGTAACACATTAAAGCAACAATAAACCACTTAGCAAATACACTTTGCAGGGCATTAAAAGTAAAACTTTTTATATACATACACGACCCCAAATATCCACAAGATCATTTTTTTGCAATTTAAATTGCACGTTAGCTTCAAATCAATTAAAAATTGAAAAGAAATAAACACTGATTTCCCAGCGTTCAAAGCGTAAACCCTAACTTCACTTTAAACAAACAATAATAATAAAAAAACCATTTAGTGAAAGCAAAAACCAAAAGTTCTCAATTATATTCAATTCAATAACAGTTTAGTGAAGTGAGGAAAATAAAAAATTAACCATGTAATGAAACCATTAAAAAAAAAAAAGTACCCGGCGAAAATTGACTATCAATTTGCTGCGTCTCCTCGTCGCTTAGATCCAAATTTAGTTTTCTCGTTTTCGTGCAGGTCTTTTCACGTTTAAGAGGACCCATCTCGGTTCATCAGCAAACTCGTTCAAGGGAGTGAAAAGGAACAAAAATAAAATCTAAAAATATAAAAATTTGAACTTGATATTCAAACCGAGTGAGAGAAAAAGGAGCAGAGATCGGTGGAAATCGAAATGGCGAGTGTTAGGATCATCGAAGTGATCGAAGAGAGAGAAGATGCTAGGAGAGCTGTGCTGTGAGAGAGAAATTTGGGGGAATTTCGCCGATGGATGATTTTGGAGGGAAATCAAACCCTATTTTGTGGGGGTCGGGTGGGCCCGGTATTGGACTGCGTTTTGAGATTCGAATTTTAAAAAAATTATTTTTTCATAAATAATGAAAATAGTTAGAAAAATAAAAATAAGAATTTAGCAGGAGAAAATAAAAATTATTAAAATAAATATTAATATAATAATGTGATAAAAAAGAGAAAAAATGAGGGTATTATAATAAAAAGTTCAGAAATAAGTACACTATTGGATACAAATTCCTATGTCCATCGTGAATGTAATAATGATATATAAATAAATTTAAATAATTAATTAAAATAATAATGAACCCCTTGCTTATGCGTCACCATTATTACTTACATTGACAGTGAATATACAAATTTGTATGGGCATTTATCATTTTCAATAAAAAATAATAAAAGTATAAATTAAAAAATAAAAATAGATTGCTAAAAATGTGAAGTTTATAATAAGATAAACAAAAAATTGGAAAATGGGAAATTTATAGACATTAAAAAAAAGTACTATTGAAGACACATTTTTCTCACTCGAAATATTGAAGACACTTTTTTAGAAAGCCCAAATGGAGAAGTCCATTTAACATGAGGCTTTTATATTTAATAAATGGGCCAAACCACCCTACTTGAGGAAAAAAAACTTTCCTTTTATATTTTTGATTTAATTGCAGAAAAAAAAAACAAATTGCATTCTACTAAACTTTTAATCTTAATAAAAGAAATTTAATATTACAATTTTTTGCAATTTGAGCTTTGAAATTTTTTTACTTCTGTTGCTTATATGTCACCTTATAGGATCAATTATATAATTTGATAATAATTTACTGTAAAGCCTTTTTTAGAATTCTTCCAATTTTTTAGTCATTAATGTAAATTTTTATTGTTGTTATTTAATCATCTTAGGGCGCGTTTGGTATGCCAAAAAAGCCCCTAAAAAGTATATTTTCTGGCCTACTAAATATTAGAAAATATTTCTTGTGTGCCCAAACTTTTTTACGATCAGGATTACTTTACCTACAATTGGTACAATTTCAGCATGGAGGATAACAGTTTCTGGCCTCGAACGCAATTCAAGATTAATTTTGTTTTATTTCTGCTCTTTTTTTTCACTTTTGATTTGATCAAATATTATGGTGTGTAACTTTTTTTTTTTTATATCTCATAGATATATATATATATATATATATATATTAAAATTATTATCATATTGTTGTTTAAATTGAAAGAAAAAATATACTATTAAACAAGTTTCATTGCGAAACTTATTTATATGTTATGTGAAATTTAAAATCGTATTAGTTACGTTATTTAAAATAATAACTTAGTACCAATATATTTTAATAAAATATTTATTTTTATTATAAATTATACAATAAAATTAATTATAATAGACTTATTAGAAAAGTCAATAAGAAGTTTAAAAAAATTGATTAAAAAAATAAAATGTGTTTAAATTGTTTGGCTATAGGGCCTACATTATTATACACACTTTTTTCCGTTTCTCCCAAATTTGAATTTCATCAAAGTCCCTCCTCTCTCTCTCTCTCTGGTTATCAGATTTGCAGAAATCCGAGCATGAATCAGTACCACATTTATGAAGCTATCGGCCGGGGGAAGTATTCGGTAAATTTTCCTCCGATTGTTACTGCAGCTGGAGATAGAATCTCAGTTGTTTTGGGTAAGAGTTTCATTTCTGAACCGTATTGATGTGAAATTATACTCTGTGGCAGACCGTGTACAAAGGGCGAAAGAAGAAGACAATCGAATATTACGCGATTAAGAGCGTCGATAAATCACAGAGGAGCAAAGTTCATCAAGAAGTAAGCATTTCGTATCAATTGTTTGTTCCCTGTTCTAGTTCAGTTCTGGGTTATGCGATTGGGGTAAATTATGAGTTTTGGTGAAGTGGATTGCCATGAATTTTAGCTATTTTGCTCAAGATTTTAGTTCAGTTGATTAATTCTGTTTTTTCAGTAATTCCAGCTTGTCGATTCCCACAATACCTAATTTTTGCTTGAGATGAATACCTCTATGACTTAATCACATAAGATAATACTACCTCTTTCCCAAATTAATTTGCACCCTACGAGGTGGTGCATTTTTAGAGAAAAACATTTAAAAAATAAATAAATTAGTGATACATATAGATTAATGTGTGTGTAGTTTTGCGAGTGCTTAAAAAAATCAATATTTTCTTTTTAATAGCATACAAATTAGCATGTAACGTCCAAATAAGGAAAGTGTGCAAATTCACTAGTATATGACGTCCAAATAAAGAAAATGTGCAAATTCTTTTTTTAAATAAACTAGTGATATATAAATCAATATGTGTATAGTTTTGTGAGTGCATATAAAACCAATGTTTTCTTTTTTGGTAGTGTGCAAATAAGTATGTGACGTCTAAATAAAGAAAGTGCAATTTTTTATGGGACAGAGGGAGTAGTTTTTTTAAGCTAAATTTCCATTTCCCCATCGCCCCATCCAATGACCACACTTTACCTGGACCTTTGTTATTTATGTGCATGCTATTCCTTTCCTATTGAGGGGTTTTTTTTTTCACTTCTCAATTTTCTTGTGGTATACTTCCCTTACAGGTGAGGACTCTTCATACTCTTGATCATTCAAATGTGCTGAAGTTCCACACATGGTAAGATTTGGCACCATGCGTATAATCTTCTTAACATATCAATACAAGCTGGGCTTTCATTGAATGCTGCAATTATAGACTTGATGAGGCCTTCAGTGTTAACTTCCATTCTTTTTACCATTTTTTATTGTCGAGTGATATTATAGGTACGAAACATCAGCTCATTTGTGGTTAGTCTTGGAGTACTGTGTTGGAGGAGATCTATTGACCTTATTGCAACAGGTGATTGATTGTTTAAATTTATATACCAAATTATTGAAGATATACATAAATATATATAATTTTTTTTTGTGTGTTGCTTTTCACTTTTTAGTTTTTATCAACTACTTTTTGTGCTTGGTGTTACATGTTATGTATGGAACTTTCTCTTGTTTCACATTTTTCTTATCTAATATCTTTTCTTTTATTTCTGTCTCTTTTTCTAAGGAACTTTAACTAATATCTCACCATTTAGCAATAATTTGATGGCTGAATGGCAGGATGGAAAGCTTCCTGAAGATTCTGTACATGATTTGGCTCATGGCCTTGTTCAAGCTCTTCAGTAAGAGCCAAACTTTTGCTTCATACTTCTTGTTCATTGTTATAACCAGATTGTGTTTCAATTATTAATGGCCTCACAAACAGGTACTTGCATTCGAAGGGAATTATTTATTGTGACTTAAAACCATCAAATATTCTACTGGATGAAAATGGACATACAAAGGTATTATGTTTCCCACTTAGATAATTGTGAGTGATTTGGACAATTCTGACGAGATCTCTGCTCGGTGTTCTCTGTTTACAGCTGTGTGACTTTGGATTAGCAAGAAAACTGAGTGACATATCCATGTCACCTTCTTCCCAGGTGGGTTTCAAGTTAATATAAACCCGACATAAGCAATATGAGAAGCTGACTTATTTAATTGAAAGCATTAATCAAATGAATATATCCATTTGATTTTCTAAATATTATTTTTTTTCCCGTTCTCCCCTTATGTATTCTATTTATGCTCTCACCTTGGATGCACAGTTACCTCAAGCAAAACGTGGAACTCCTTGTTACATGGCTCCTGAATTATTCGAAGATGGAGGGGTTCATTCATATGCTTCAGATTTCTGGGCTCTTGGTTGTGTGCTTTATGAATGTTATACTGGCAGGCCTCCATTTATTGAGAAGGAATTCACTCGGTTGGCTAAATCAATTCTTTTTGATGCATATCCTCCTGTTCCTGGAACCCCTACCCGCCCATTTGTAAATTTGATAAATTCCCTTTTGATCAAAGATCCAGCTGAAAGGATACAGTGGCCTGAACTTTGTAATCATGCTTTCTGGAGAACAAAATTGGTTCCATTGGAGTTACCTCCCCAGCCTGCTTTTGATGACATGGTTGAGCAGTCTGCTGAACCATGCCTTACAGAGCGTAATGGAGATAGACCTCTTCGAAACAAGACCCCGTCCAACACTTGTGGAAAAGATTCAAGAGCCCCTAATAAGAAGGATGAGAAAGGAGAAGAAACGCCGAACAAGGGTGTATATAGTGGCCGTAAAACTCAAACCAAACCTTCATCAGGCAGAATACCTGATGGAAAGCACAAAAATAATAGGGGTGGTGTGAATCTCCTGCGTCTTTCAAGAATTGCTAAATCAAACCTGCATAAGGAAAATGAGAAAGAGAACTACCGAAGGCCACTACCTAACAGCTCTAAGAATGAGGCAGAAGTCAAAATTGAAAACAATGACATGGAACTTGATTTTAATGAGAACACAGAAGACGATGAAGCTGAAGGTTCTGACAATGCATCCTCCACCACTGAAGATAATTTTTCGACTCCAATCAAGCATGCGGGGAAAGCTGAAGAGATGAATGAAATAATCAGCCAGTCAGACACGCCTTCAGCTGATGAGTCAAGAGCTCAAGAGCATGAATCATCTTCAGAACCCATGGACATGAGCCCAGTAGCAGAAACACCACCCAGTGTTAGTCCTCATCTGAAGACCCCACGAACAAAAGATGTTTCTGGTCGTGCCCTTGATTTTGATGCAGCAAAATCATCTTCTGACCTCTCAGAGGTGCTATGGCATCCCTCCGATCTCTCAGTTAGACCAGTAATGCCTAGCAGAAAATTTGATAAAGGACCTGACGCAATGCCTCCTCTTCCATTTCATGCAATTCCCCCACCTGAATTTACCAAGATGCCTAAGGATAAATTGGATGCTATGTATAATAGGATTGTGAGCGTCCTGAATGGGAATGTTAATGGTGAGAAGCAAAATGTGCTTCGGTACCTTGAGATGTTAAGCATTAATGCTGATTCTGCCAATATTTTGACCAATGGACCAATAATTCTAGTTCTTGTCAAAATGCTGAGGCAGTCTAAGGCTTTTGCATTGCGGGTACAACTGTCATCACTAATAGGGCTCTTGATACGCCATTCCACTATCATTGGAGATGATTTGGCAAATTCTGGAATTTTAGGTGCTTTAACTGATGGCCTCAGAGACAGGCAGGAGAAAGTGAGAAGGTTTTCTATGGCTGCTATGGGTGAGTTGCTCTTTTACATATCTACTCTAAATGATCCTGCTAGGGATAATAATCCCCAGGAATCTCCATCCAAAGACAACCGATCCACCTCTAGCTGGCAGGTTAGCTTTCCTCAGTATTTCCATGAACTTTTGGGTCTAATAAATTTAATAGGATTTGTGTCCTAATCTGAATTTTCTATAATCTATGTCAGGTTCCAAACTCATTAATATCTTTGATCTCATCTGTCTTACGGAAAGGCGAGGATGATCTTACCCAACTTTATGCTTTGAGGACAATAGAGAATATCTCTGGGCACGGAGGGTATTGGGCCACTCGTTTCACCAGCCAAGATGTAATTAGTAACCTTTGTTACATTTTTAGGGCTCCAGGGAAACAGGAGACCATGAGATTCACTGCTGGATCATGTTTGGTGCGTCTGGTTCGCTTCAATCCACCTAGCATTCAACATGTTATTGACAAAATTCCACTGAAGGACATTACTTCTAGTCTTTTCAAGGGCAATCAACGTGAACAGCAAATCTGCTTGAACCTTCTGAACATGGCATTGCTTGGAACCCATTCTTTGACAAATTTGGGGCGTCTCCTTCTTCCCCTAATGGAAGACAGGAATCTAGTCCCAAATCTTGTGTCTCTTATCGAGCAGGGAAGTGAAGTACTGAGAGGGAAGACACTCCTCTTTGTTGCTCTACTTTGTAAGAATGGGAAGAAGTTCCTCTCACTCTTTTTTTGCAATGCAAGATTACTATCAGCTGTGGATAGACTTGCAAAAGAGAAAGATAAGTACGTTCAGAACTGTCTAGAAGCATTTGTGCATGCTGTGGTGTCAACTTTACCAGGTTTGCTGGAAACAATAACATCAGATATTCAGCAACTTATGGGAGGCAGACGTCAAGGGCTAATTGCTCGAAGTTCTCCAAAGAACAGTATTCATTTATTTCCTGTGGTCCTCCATCTGCTAGGAAGTGTCTCGTTCAAGAATTCAGTTGTCACTCCACAGGTTCTACAGCTGGTGGCAGATCTGCTTAAATCAACAGAAATGCCTTTCCAGGTAGATACTAATTGAACGCTGAATCTGTTATTTTTCTACATTTAGGCCTATCGTAGTGATTATTATTAATTTTTATTACCTATTGCTTATCTAAATCACATTGGATACAGAATTTAAACAATGTACAGTCTCAAGTATTATTGATTCTTTACAAAATTGGCTTTACTAATTACTATAATTCTGTAATTTTCAATCAGGCAAGTGAATGCATAATAATCTCTATTTCATTTTCTTCTTAACTTCAGGGAAGGGATGACTTTCAGATAACTCTTCTGCGAATTTTGGAATCAATCTCAGAGGAGCCAACAGTAATCAACAACAACCCCATTATCTTCATCCGCCAAGTTCTTCCCGGCCTTTCTGCACTATACAAGGGCAACAAAGATGGAGATGCTCGGTTCTTGTGCTTGAAAATTTTCTTTGATGTGATGGTCCTTCTTTTAAGTGAAACATTAGAGGATGGTCAAAGAGCAGAAGACTTGAAGTCCGTATCTAATGTTCACTTCCTCCCGCTCTACCCATCTCTGATTGAGGATGAAGACCCCATTCCTATGTATGCTCAGAAGCTTCTTGTGATGCTCATTGAATCAAATTACATAAAAATCTCTGACATTCTTCACATGAAAGCTGTCTCACAGTGCTTCGAATTTCTGCTGGGTGATTTCTCAACTATAAATGTGAGTAATGTAATGTTTTGTCTCGCTCTAACCTCTTCCCCAGAGCTTGAAACCAACATCATCTCTCAGTTAAAAGTTGTGAGAAAGATTGGAAATCTTTTAGAATTCGTATATGCTAAGGAGATGGAAGATTTTATCGAGCCAACACTTGCTCTGTGTAAGGCAGTCCTCTTACGCTCCCTAACCTCTAGGTCAAGCCCTGTTCCTTCAAAACAACCGACACTCTTACAGGATAGTTGTAGTGAAAGTAGCCAGCAGTGTGTGAAGGATATAACCGACTTTTCAAGCAACGTTGGAGCCTTGCTCGATTTGAGCAACTCCTGTGAGACTGGTGTAGCCGATTTGGCCTCTGAATGTCTGGTTTTGTTGTTCAAAGCAGCTCCAAGAGAAGCAACCATGAACTTTTTCATGAATCTGAACAAGGTTTCTGTGATCCTTGATTCTGGTCTCCACGGTAGCATCTCCGACTTGGTGTTAGAGCGGATTCTACACGTACTTGGTTTCTCTTGTAGACAGTATCTGTTGCATATGATGATACTCTCTGTCTGTATCCCGGAGTTGGTGAAAATCGAGGCAATTGTTTCTAATCTCAGGAGCTCTAGCAATAAAAACGTTGCTGATGCCTCCTTTCAGGTAGCACTCGAGTTGCAGAGAGTTCCTCGCTAGCTTTTAGTTCAGAGGTTCGTATTTTTTCCTTGTTCTTTATCGTGTTCATTATGTTGTATTGAATTCCCATGGTATTTACCTCATGTTCATGGTTGATTTTCAATCTTGTAGGAAACAAATGGTTTCTAAAACATGCAGGATTGATAATCCTGGAGGTGATAATCTCTGTTCATGATTTTTGTTTTCTTTATTACAGTTTTATGTAATATTTGTATCATAACGATGTGTTGAATGCTTGAATTCAACAACATTACTCGTCGCATCCAATTCTTTTTTACACATCTGATTCTGCTAAAGAGATTAGCATTCATGCAAGGAAATTACTTTTCGGGAACCTGGAAAAACAAGTCTATTTCCTGTAACTTTAAATATTGACTTGAAAAATATGCTCATTTATTGAGAAGGATGATTTTTAAGAGATTACAGATGAAATAAGTTTATTTTGGATATTGTATGGTTATTTATGAGTATAAATCTAACGATATTTGAAGATGATAAAGAAAAAATTATTATTATTATGAAAAATAAGTGTACATACTTTTGATGGATATAGGAATATTATACAGAGAGAATATCAAATCCCACAATGAAATAAATTTATATTGAAGGAGAATTACATGCATCTTTCATTTTACATTAGGATTCATACAGGAAACGAAAGAAAATTTATATTTACTAAAATGTATTTTACAATTTGAATAAATCTTTAATAAAATGAGTTTTATAAGTTTTTTTTTTTTATATATTTTGGACATGTACATTAATATAAGTATTAAAATAATAATTATAATACAAATAATATAATAGAAAAAAATTATAATAAAAATAACAAAAATGTAAATTAAAAGACAAAAAGTAAGTTGTAAAAAAAGTTTAATAATAAAATATACCACAACAGAAATATGGGAATTTTGTAAATTGTGAGGGTGCAAAAGTAAAAAATTTTGGTCGTCTAATTTATTTATTTATTAAAATTTTTTTTTGGTAAAAATATAGATTTAAAATTTCTTTAAAAGATGTTTAGACCCGAGAACACTTAAATTTATTAATTTTACAGAAATTGAGTCGATAATTACATAAAATATCTAAGAAAAAAGTGTAAAAAAAAAAATTAGTATGCAATCCTTAATCCTCTCTCATTTTTCCACTGAGTTGTTACAGCCTAACCTAATCTATGTAGCCTTTGACAGAATGACACCAGAATGACATCATTTTTCAAATTATTATACTTATACTTCCTCCGTCCTGTTATATGTTGATAGTTGCTTTTAGGCATAAAAATTAAAAAAAAAAAAAAAAATATAAGTGATATGATAGAAAAAGTTAAAAATTATAAGTGATGTGATAGAATAAGTAAAAAAAATATAAGTGATGTGATGGAGAAAAGTGAAAAATAATGGAAAAATATAAAAAATACTGAAAATAATAATTAAAAAGTAAAATAGGTAAAAAAAACAATGAACAACACATAGTGGGACTGACGAAAATAACAACATGAGCAACTTATAGTGGAACGGAGGTAGTAATATTTTACTAAATATTATAAGAGTTTATTATATAATAGTCTACTCATAATACCTAAATTCAAATTTAGTCATACACTTTTTTTTTTTTTACAAATTAGTCTAAAAAATTAAAAATCAGTGTAAAGTAGTGGGCCCTTATACTGACTTAGTCAGCACACCCACCCCGCTGCTCCCCCCTCTCTCCTATCTTAATGTGAATTTATGCCATTTTAAAAATTAAATTTCTCTCTCTTTTCTCTTCTCCAATTTTGAAATGGGATGGAGCTCAAGAAGCCACGGCGACGGAGCCCTACCAACACGCGACGGCCAAAATTGAAGATGGTGCAATGAGGGCGACATGGGCGGTTTCTAGGAGGCTTTAAGATGGTGCAGTGAGGGCGATCGACGGCGGCGCATGATTCACGGCCAGATCGACGCCCGACGACCACCACCACTCAAGATGGCAACAGATCTGGTACGATTCCTCTATTTGTATCCCTAGATAGAACTGAATAATTAATTTTTTTTTGAATATTTGTTGACGGCGAAGGTGTGAAAGTAGATCTGGTATGTGTGTGCGCTTTTTATGTGATCTCAGTGTGTGTTTGAATGTTTTGTGATGTATGTGTGCTACTGCGTGTCCTGCTGTGTGTGTGTGGTGTGCTGTGTGCGTGTCCTGCTGTGTGTGTTGTGATGTGTGTGTATTTTTTTATAAACTTTTCCTAATAAATGTTTTGTATTTTTAAGCAGATCTTGACCGGAGCATAAAGAGTTGCAGACTTTGATGGAAGTTTAAAGATGATGATGAAGATTGTAATTTTATTTTAATTTTTTTTTATATGTAAATTAAATTTTTAAATGTGTATATTAATAATATTTTTTGGATATTTTTATTGATTTGTACAAAATTTTGTTTGTAAATATTTATGTGTAAATTTGAAAAAAAAATTATAATTATCTGTACAAAATTAAAGGATAAAATAGGCATTAGATTAAAATAAAACTTATGCAAATACAGATTTGTGTAAATTAAAATTGGGGGAAGGGTGTGCAAGGAGTGTCAAATTCAAATGTGTGCAAACGTTAATTTTGTGAAAATTCGAACTTGTGCAAACTTTAAATCCGTGTGCAAAAAGGAGAATGTGCAACTCAAATTTGTGCAAAATGGGGCTGTGCAGACTGCAGAGAAAGGGTGATGATGGTGTGGGCCCTTTTGGACTATTTTTCAATTTTAAAAAAGCACTAGATTAATATGTAATAATACTATTATAACTAGACTAATACGTAAACAACCCTCTTATTATATTTCATGTAATAAAAATTTATAAATGACAAAAATGACTGTGTAGAGAAACTTTATGGCCAACTCGGTATACTATTTAACATACAAATATTCTTCCATTTGGGGATTTTTTTTTTAGGTTTATTACAAAAAGAGATAATTGTGCAATTTTTAAAATATTTGCACATTGTGAATGTGATTTGGGATGTGCATTTTTTTATAATTTTTACACACTTATCTCTTTTTGCAATTTAAAGAAAAAGTGTGCTCCTCTTTGCCATTTTCTCTATTAGTCAAACATTAAGGAGGTAAAATACAAGTTTCTCAACGGGCAAAATATAAGACTTGGAGTAGGTATTGTGTGAAAATAGTTAATGATAAACTTATCATGAAATTGCAAAAATATCAAATATCTGGTCAAGTGTATCAAAAAGTGATGTCAATATACAGATTTTATTGACCTCAACTTTTGATACATCTAATGAAATTTTTAATAGACCTAATTAAATATTTGATACTTTAAAACATGTTCACGATAAATTTATCACGAACTATTTTCACACAATACTTTGGCCAAGACTTTTGGGATGGGCTTAAAGCGCCAATCAAGCATTTTTAAACCAAACAAATCTACACAAAATTATTGCAAATTCACTACAAAACAACCTTAACCTCCTCTACACACACACACACCACATGCAACTCCACTCATTACATCAAATACATTCATCAACTCATCAATCATCACCAATTATTATTGTCACACTTTCCTCTCTTATTATCCCTTTTCATTACCTCAATCATATCATCCAAAAAATTCAAACATCAAATATATACAAGTGTGTGAATGATCATCTACTATAGCTTCCTTCTATAATTACAATATGCCTTCCTTAAACTTTCTTGCAGCTGCCATCACTACAACCTTTGTGGTTTCATCCACTCTGGCATTATTGCCTTCAAATAACATTATTAATCAAGAAACACCTTTTTCTGCAGACTTGCCACCTGACATTGCTCCTCTCTTCCCCTCCGCCGGTGGCGCCGCCTACCCTCCGGCGGGCTCCGTCATGCCGACGATTCCCTCCACCCGAAGCCCGCCAAACCCCGCTATCACGGGCTCAACGGGCCTGGACACCGCTTTCGGGCCGTCCGGCCCGTTGCAGGATTCGTCGGTGGGTGAGTTTTTGGGATTTGATGCTGTTGTAGGGTGGTTGTCTTTTTGGTTAGTGTTGGTTTTGATGGTGTGAGTGATGTTTTCTTTTACTTTTCTTTGCTTTCTCCAAGCTTTAAAGTTTGATCATGTTTTTTATTTTTTATTTTTTTGTAGTGTGTAATGTATATGAATTATGCTAGCTAATTGCCCATCATTTTCTTGAGTTGCATTGATTCCCATTTCTTGCATTTGGTTGTGATTTTTTATGGGAGGTGTTTATAGTGTCTCGAATTACGATGTTTGTTTTTGTGAATTTTCATACTTAAACGTGCATATTCTTTTAACAAGAATTTGAGGAATGAGTAGATATTTTAGGGCAATTTTTTGTATGTACGTGGTAAAATTAAGAATATATTTCGAGGATGGAATTTGTAAAAGAATTTTAATTTTAAGTGTAATAGATATTGTACTACGGATACAAAAAAAAAAAAAAACTGTCTATAAGTATTTATAAGATGAATAAAGGAAAAATGTAAAATATATTATGAGAAGAATGATAATTTTAGCCTATTGGTGATATATATACATATATAATTATTATATATTATGGTGAAATTCTTATATGTAGCCAATTTTAAGCTGGATTTGTTTCAAGCATGAAAAGTTAATTACAAAGATTGTAACGAATTTAAAATTGTAGTTCTCAATTTTTTTTAAATAAAATTTATTTGCTAAAAAAAAAAGGAGTAAAGGGTTTGTCTCCTTTAACGTTGGGTAAATTTGTGTAGGGTTTTATCATGGCAAGTGGATCCCACCCAATGTTAATATCAGTATCAAGTGGAGTGGCATGTGAGTGAAGAGGGCCATCCTATATATTTCTGATACTTGATATGACTATTCTCTTTGGGGGTAGTTTGGTATGGATAAAGATCTAAGATTAATAAAAAATTTAAAATTAAAATTCAATTATCTTATTAATGGTAGATAATATTATCTTGGGGAAGAGGTATGATAATAATTTATTGTATTTATTTTTACTAAAATACTCCTCTTATAATTAATGGGAAGGAGAATCATAATTCACTTTATTTTTATTTATGATATAGATGGATAAAATTGTCAATTGCATATCTTTTTATTATTAATCTTATCATCCACACATTCAAAATGAAATGATCTTACATTACTAATTATCTTAATTCATCAATCCAAATACAATATTTAACTCACAAATAACAATCTAAATTATAATTTTGTCTAATCTATCTTGAGTTATTTATTTTATCCATTGAACCAAATGAGCTCTCGTGAAAATTAATCCAAGCTGCCTTTTGCACGACTTTTTTTAGAATAATATATATTTTATAATTAAAAGTTGATAGGTAAAATATTATTAACATTTTAAAACAGTCATTTGCAGAAACATACTGATGTAGATTATTTTTACGAATGAAGTATTATATAAATAAATTAATTTTACATTTTATACTATCTCCATCTCAACATTATTTTCATATTTTTATTATATCCTCCCATAAAAGCATGAAGATAGTCCCGAAACAAAGATAGTAACCTTAGCAGGAAGGAATAGGATACACAAAATAAGGGGAAAAAAATAAATAAATTGGAGTTTTAAGGAGTAAATAAAATGAAAACAAATTGATTATATTCTTTAAACATGTTTATAAGTTTATTTAGAATACTACTTGAAGTGCATGAACGCAATTTAATTTTTTGTATTATACATTATATTAAATAACAGATACACAACATCGCCGAATTATTATTCTTTTTAAAGGGCCAAAGCAATAAGGTATTATTAAAGCTTCTCTTCTTCATACTTACAGAATGCTCACACTGAAAAGAGTTAGAAATGAGAGAGAGTTAATAGAAGGATTTGTATCCGGTACTGTACATGATCGTCTGATTCTCACAGCCGTTCGATTTGATAGAAATCAATATAACCATTGGATTTAATCGAAAGGCTGTGAGAACAAACCGAACTCAAATCCAGTAGAGAGAATTGATCAAGCCCCAGAGAAACATGCATTCAGAAGACAGTAGATATTATTACATCAGACATAAAGCCAATTGTCCTAACAAGAAAACTACCAACACACAGAGTTTCTTAGAAGAAATAACACTGAATAAGGACACCCTTTATGTTGCTGAGATAAACTTGTCCTAGCAAAGCTAAAATGCTGAAATCTTTTCTCTCATCACTTCGCGAGAAGCTTCTCAATGAGATCTGCTGCTTCTTGAACGGTCGTGATGCTCTGAGCGCTTTCTTCCTCGACGCTTATCCCGAACTCCTCCTCCAGCCCCATCACAATCTCAACCTACACGCATAAAGACCAGCACGTTTTTTCTTACAATAATCAAGAAAACTTGATGTACCAAGGTGAAATGAAAACTATGCTATTCTATTCTTTAAGAATTCTGGGATCACATTTATCTTAAGAAACCTCAGTTTATACAACCAACTAGTGTTCAAATCCATTACACATTCGCCATGTCAAGCCTGAATAAATTTTGCACAAGCATTTAAACACAATAGTTGTCAAAAGATATTGCTAGATACACATCGTAAAGAGTTCGAGTTCAAATGAGATTACTTGAAAACGATTATGTACTCCCTCCGTCCAATTTCAATATGCCTCTTTTTCCCAGTTTTTTTCCTCATGAACAATCACTTTATTTATAAATGGACCTCACAATATTCCACAATACCCTCAAACTGCTTCAAGCACTTTTTTTTCAAAAGGTGTGAGGGGTAGCTTTTTAAAAAAATGCTTCTGAACTACTCCACAGGATATGAAAACACCCCTAAATTACAGAAATGATCCCCATTGAGATGCTTTCGAAAATCATGAACTAGATAAACATTGAGTATACAACAACATTGTTCTAACAAAAGAAATATTACCGTGTCAAGAGAATCAGCACCAAGTGTCGCAAACTTAGACTCTCCGGTGACAGCTCGATCATCAGGAAGAGCCAATTGCTTTTTCACAATTTGAACCACCTTATTCACCGTATCAGGTTTGGCCTACTCGAAAGAAACATCAAGGATTTTGTTATTAAGACCACTCAAAATCTATCTTTAAAGTTTATATCACATCCATAATGCTAATTACAATCAGTCATGTTAAAAGTAAACCAAAATGCAAGAAGTTTAACCAATTTAGGGAAACCGAATGATGGCCATAACAATCGTACCGCACAGGAAACTCGGAAACGAAGGGCGGGAAGCCTATGAGAAGGGAAGCTCTTCCCACTGAAGCAAAGTGAAGCCGGCCTCAATTTAGAAACCTGCTTAAATTGAATATATAACATCAAAATAACACACAATTATCAATTTAAAATAATCTACAAGCTTATCCTAATTGTTGAAAGAAAACTCGTATAGGTTGAACTTAAAAATCTACAATTGTAAACACAGATGCAGAATCTCCAGAAAAGTGCAATGCAGCTGCAAATTCACAAAAGGATTAACTGGGGTTGTTCCTGTTAAGACTTAATGACTGATGAATTCGGAATTTCTGAGAATTCTAGCCGATGATGATGAGCCAAAAATAATCACATACAAAATATATAAAAATGAATCAGAGACCTATAATTAATTCGAACAAAAATCCACTAGGTTACCTCGAAATAAGAGAACTGATGTTTTTATACTAATCAACAAATCAAGAGAAAAGCAAACTGGAAATTGGGAGAAATTAGTTTGTAGAAGATTCAAAATTAAGACAGGGGAGCATAGAAAGCCTACGAAATCAAAGTAAAAATAAAAATACAGATTTACGATTGATTAACATTAAAACTCACGATCCATGAAATCATCAATATAAGAAAAAACCTAAAGACAGAAACCGAAAATTGCATGCATATGCTTTTGGAAAAACGGAAGCCCATTATAAAATTTCAGAAATTTAAGCAGGAAAATCAGGACATTTGCGAGCAGAAAACCGATTGAATTTCAGAGTAAGAAAAGGAACCCAGTTCTTCAGCAACGATTTGCTCAGAAAATAATTAACAAAAAAGAAGCGAAAACTGATTAAATAGGAAAGAAACAAACCTGGTTATGGTTGAATGAGCAGAAAACAGAGGGGGATGAAAGAGATGAAGCAGTGAAAGAAGCCATTTGTGATGCGATGAAAGAGGGGAAAATGGATCTGGAAAATTGAGTGACAAGGGAGAAAAGAGAAGGTGGCGGAGAGCACGAAGAGCGTGAGAGCTGTCGTATGGTAGCAGAAAGAAGTGTAGAGAGAGAGAGAGAGAGGGAGCTGTGCGGTTTTATAGGCAGCTTTCTTTCTCTTTAAATTGTTTTGTTCCTTTCTGTATTTCGTTTGTATCGAGAGTGGGATGTTTGGATGCGGGTTTAATAGAATTTTGGCTTCGTTTAAATCCCACCAATAAATTCTTTTTAATTGAGAAAAATAAATGAATCTAAAATTTAAAGTTTAATTTGAATTAAAAAAATCTAAATATCATAAGAAATCATTAATATTCTTAACCAAGGTTGTAGGAGTCAGAAATTGGTAATCGGGTGTTTTTTTGCCACCTAGCGCTTAGGACCGCCTAATTTTTTTTATTTTTAAAAAAAATATATAAAAATACAAAATTTAGACCTCCTAGATGGCGTTTAGCCCAAAAAAAATGTCTAGAATTGTCGATTTTGCAAAAATCGATTCGGCAAGAGGCCGTCTAGCGCCGTCTAGTTCAATTTCTACATCACTGTTCTTAACAAAAAATCACAATTTAATATGTAAGTGTGTGATTTAAAAAAAATTAAAATAAAAGGCAAAGTTGAACTAAAAATCCATACGATAAATAGGTAACAATGTATAATATGTCTTTGCATTATTAAATGTTAGGGTTTATATTTTTATATGCCCCATAAGTTGTCACATTTTTTAATTCGGTCCACATGTTTCACACTTTTTGAAATTGGTCCTATATGTTTACAATTATTTTGATTTTAGTACATTTATATGTTACAATAGGTTGTGTAACCGGTTGTCTCCACTTAGAAATATAATTTAAATTTGCATTTGATTTTATATTTGTTAACTATGTAATTAATTTAATTTAATTTAATTTTAATTTTAATTTCATTGAAAATCATTTTCATTGGGTGGAGCTTATTAAGATGAGTTGGGCTTATTAAGAGGGTGAGTCTTGAGTATAATAAAATGAGTCTGACTTATTAATACAATTTGGAATCATTTTCATTTTGAGAGAACCAAAATCGGGAGCAGCTTCTACAAAATCAGGAGAATCAATTCGTCCATTTTCATTTGCAGCCAGAGGAGGATCTATTAAGGGGCTGCACCGGGCTCCAGCCCAGTGCAAGCCCAAAATAGTTCCATATACATATATGTCTAAGTATATTATTTTGCAGAATAAGCCCACCCACAAAATTTTAAAAAAGCCAATTACTTGCAACTTTTATAATTATTGAGTCAAGTCTTTTTGTTGAGTTGCAGACTTTCAACATCATATATTTGTTTGTATTTGTTGTGATATGATTTTAGATTGAATTTGTACAAATATATTTAATTTTTATCCTATATGTTGAATTCATATTCAATATCAAAATTTATTGTTATTAAAAATATATGTTAATATTTTTATACCAAAATTCATTAGCGGGTTTTTACTACCTAAAATTTTAAATCTTATTAAATTTTGTATTCAATTAATAACTACTGAAATGGTGTAGGGCATGGATTTTTCAATTTAAGGACATGAAGTATGAAATTTAAGTAAATAATTTACTGGTAAAAAAAAATAAATAATTTATATAATAATTTTATCGTATAATTCAAAATGATATCAATGATTTCATTATAATATCAAAAGAATACCTATTTAAAAAAATAGTGTTCACTATAAAAAAAAATAAAGCATTGCTATAAAATTCATCAAATATGACTATAAAATTTCCAATAAAACAATTTTGATTGGGTATTATCCATGAATTTATCTAAACTTTTTTTATTATAAAAGTATTTTATTTCATACCTACAAATGATTTACATATAAAATTTTCGTAGGTAAATTGCTTATAGATAAATTTTTATTGACATTTTGTTTGTAGTTTATTAATTACCTATAACTTTTTTTTTTTTTGGCAAATTGAATTGATTTTGTAGGCAAATTATTTGTGGATTAAGGAATGGAGATGTTTATATAATAATAAAATATGAATTTTTGTAGGCAAATTGTTAGCAATTCCACCGTAAAAATTGTAGGCAGATTTTTATTTTTTTGTAGTGATTGTTTAAAATATTCATACAAAATGCAAATGGTAAAATTTATTCTTAATATACTATTCATAAAATTTAACGAGTCAAGTAATTACGCTCAGCCCACCCTACTTTTAAATTCTGGATCCGCCCCTGTTTGCAGCAACCGTAACTCCATTCTAAGAGAAGGAAATCGTTCGGGTTTAAAAAATATCGTCCACCACTTATTCATTCTCCATAATACGACGTAATTACACTCTTTTTCATTGTGGGGTTGAAGCTCAAATACGCACCTCTTGGACTGAAGAAAATCTGGGTCAAATCTGGAATATTAGTTTTGAAACAATATATTTTTACAGCGTATTTTGAAACTCATGTGGAGGTATCCAGTTACACAATCTATTGTAACCGGTAAATGTACTAAAATCAAAATAATTTTAAATCTAATAAAACCAATTTCAGAAAGTGTGAAACAGGTGGACCGAATTAAAAAATATGACAACTTATTGCACATATAAAAATATAAACCCTAAATGTTATTTGATGACATTATAATTGTAAATTATTTTATACTTTCTCAACAACTTTATGTATGACCACACTCACATATCCTACCAATCAAAAAATTATTATTATTGTATTTAAGGATTCCCCATCAAAAAATTCTCCTGACCCAAAATATACACATCTATAATGGAACTTTATTTTAGCACTAATTATCTATATACTTTGTAATAAAACATAAGTAATTTGAGCTAAGGTTAAGTTTATAAAAAGTTCAAATTGAATTTTATTTCAGCCGAATGATATATGCCTCCCTTCATTTCATTTTTTTTTTTTTGCCTTTTAAATTTTTAATAAAATTAATTTGTAATGTTTTAATGAATAAAATATTTTTTTATAAAAAATACTAATCAATTTAAGTGAATAAAACTATATAGATGTATTTTTATGTGAAATTATTAGTGGAATAAGTGCAATTTAAAGATTAAAATAAATTGAAAAAGTCAAATGAAAAAATAAAAAAAGATGGAGGAATTATTAAATATATATTTTGGCTTTGGATATAAAATTATGAACATTTCAAAACTTCCTCGTTTCTAAAGATGATATATTACTAATTGATGAAATTCCTATAAAGTGTAAAATATTTTTAACAATTGTATTATGATCAATGTAATATTTTATGTTAGTGGTTATAACATAGTTAAGATATTATAATGTATATAATAATAGCATATTATTGTCTAATTTGCTAATCCAATAAGTAAAATATATAAAAATTGCAGGTAAAGAATAATGTGCATCAATTTCATTGTTTGTATATATCTTTATTTAAATATATTAATTTGATAGTAATATTATTATATAAAATAACTAATACTGCTTTAATTGCATAATAAAACAAATTTATAAACAACTTTCTCAAATTCAACTTGTAACAAAATATTAGATAGGACTAGTTGAGAGTTTAAATTAGCTTGAATGATTACTGTTGCCTACTATTTTAATATGACAATAACAAATAAATGCATTTAAATAATTAATTAAAATAATAATTAATTAATTATTATAATATAAATTTGAGCCAAAACCATATCAATGTCATTATAACAAAAGGACCTAACTATAGGTTAGTTACCTACATGTAAGGACCACATTGAGATTTTAGGCTAAATCTGATTTCACCAAACTTTGCAATTTATTGCAATCACATCTCACCCAATTTAACAGCAACTTTAATTAATCCTTTAAAAAACAGTAACTTTAATTAATAAATAAATAAATAGCCAAATGTTGACTAGAAAACTTTATGTACCTATTTGAATTTGTTACATAGCTAGTTGACAGTATATTTAATACATCGAAAATGTATATTGGATTAAATAGTAGAATTTTATATTTTCACTTACATATATTTGTTTCACAATGTACAAAACTTCCTTTTGAAATAAAAAATAAAAGTAAAAATAAAAATAAAAAATCCTCCTATTAATTGTAATAAAATGTATAATTAGGAGTTAGGACCTAAGTAACTGAATAGTGATAAAAATAAATAGCAGAAATAGAAAGCAAGGAGCAGCAGCATACTCTAAAATGCTGCAGATTTTAGCTGCCAATACTGGCATTGGGCCATGCCCACATAATGTTGCCACCTAAATTCCAGCTTCATTCATCCCAACTTGCAACACATCTCAATCCAACAAGTATCAAAATCAATCAGTCTCATGTGCACCAATTGTATCGAGATAGAATGTGATACTGGTGTTTTTGGAACATGTAGATTAATATAACTAATAAAACATGACACTAAATTTGATTGAAAACGTGAGTGTTTCTGAAAAATGTAGATTAATATAACTAATAAAACGTGAAACTAAATTTGATTGAAAACGTGACACTAAGGGCTCATTTGGTTCGTAAGATAAAAATATCTATCCGCCAAAAACATGCATGTTTTTGGCGGATAGATACTTTTATCTTACGAACCAAATGAGCTCTAAATGTGATACTGGTGTTTCTGAAAAATGTAGATTAATATAACTAATAAAACGTGACACTAAATTTGATTGAAAATGTGACACTAGAACCCAACATCAACTTTTAACTGAAACATGACTAGTGTTATTGAACTACTACCATGCATATATATGTATATATATATTTTTTTTAATTCAACAATAATTGAAGATGAAACACAATTTTAGAAAACAAGTCCAATCCAGAACAACAAAACTGGTAGTAATACTGATATGCAGTGAATGAGCATCACAAAATGTCCAAAAAACACACCTACATTGCCAGGCTCAATTTCAGCACAAAATAATCATCAGGAAGAAGTTTAATTAATCACACATGAAAATAATAATTACATCATGATATGTAAAATGTGAGAACCATATACATAGAAGCTTTTTAACAAAAAATACACACCAACAAGGTGTTTCAGCAAAACTATAGGCAGTTGGGGGAGTCTCCCAAGTGCACTCTTTCCAGTCGGATGTCAGCTCAGCACGGTTACTCGGTTAATATCAGTATCATAGAACTATAGGAAATTATGTATATGCAATCTATACTATTATAATCTAGAGTCAAGACACCCTTATCATCCACACCCAGAACGAAAAAGACCAACTCCGATCAAAATGGAAAAAGCTGAGAACTGATTGTGAGATTAGTGATGTACCATTAGTTTTTGTCATCTTCTTCCGGCCATTGATGTACACTTTGTTCAGTTGGAGAGCCTGGTACATATGGAACGAAGCCACGGCCACCAAAGACGGGACGCATGAAACAGTCATCGAATTTTCTCCAGTAGTAGTGGACGGTACGAGTAGGGGTTCTGAATAGCATCCGTAAACCGTGTGGACGCATTACAGACTGCGCATTCTCATGAGTTTCCGATGCATGTCCATTTCCAACAAAAAGGTCGCATTCCGAATCCTGACCATCACCTAGAAGTGGGACGGTGAAGGACTTCGGTGTAACTGGCTCTGAAGACAGATATCTGTTCAACTGTTTCGATGAGGGCATCAAGAACCTCACTATAGGTTTCGTCATCAACCCAAAAACCTGCATGGAGATACGGAATTGGTGTACCTTCTTTTGAAACATAATAATTGCTCTATTTTCTATGATTAATGTTATTTGAGCTATAATTAGTATTAAAGCTTTAAATATTGCAGGAGTTTAGATGTCTTACCATAGTGCTGAATAGTACAACTGTTATTGTGCTGGTAATCAAATAAGCATTTCCACGTAATTGAGTGTGACCTGCCCTTGTAAACTGCATCGAGAAAACAAACTTGTAAGGTTAATACTATATTTCAGAATCTATGTAACCGTCAAGGACTCCCATGTTTCCACTAATGAGGATTATAAAAGCTATTCGGTCTGACAAATTTGTTTTATTTTTTCGTTTCTCCAGCATTGTTGCCTAAATGAAGTAAACAAAGCTGAGAATTTTACCTGGTTGTAAGCAAGGGCCATAGACACGGCACCACGCATAAGTCCAGCCCACCATATGGTAACCTGCAAATCACAATTGGCAAAGTTATACGTAGCTAGATATTGACAATTGAAATAGAGATTATAGAGCTCGTACTTGCTGACTAAAGTGGATTTTCTCAAACGGGGACTTCTTTGTCAAGTTGGACAAAAATGACAAGGGGAAAACAAAGGATGCTCTTCCAACCAAAACCAGTCCAAGTAGAATTCCACTGACTTGGATTGAGGTTTTT
The DNA here is from genome assembly GCA_026898435.1 of Prunella vulgaris. Classification (NCBI taxonomy): domain Eukaryota; kingdom Viridiplantae; phylum Streptophyta; class Magnoliopsida; order Lamiales; family Lamiaceae; genus Prunella; species Prunella vulgaris. The sequence continues at coordinate 4,224,213 of JAPKLY010000002.1, forward strand.
GGGCTGAAAAAATGAAAGTAGTCACAAAATTAAGAAAAGCCTCTAAGCAAAATATAAACCGACTATGAATTTCAGTTTACAAAATGTCGAGTAATATCCATCTGCCAGTGTATCTTCATACCTGTCACTTACAACCCTCCACTTTTCAATGTCTAGAGCATCCATGCCGACATAAAGAAATATGAAGGTCTCAGCGAGGAAGGACAATGTTGCAAACGTGTGCCTGCATTTGGGTTGAAGATATAGTTCCAGAAGAAAGTAAATGAGCACAAGGGAAAAGGAAATCAGCAAAATAAACAACTTGATTGAATGATCTTAAATTTTATGATAGTGTCATACTTTGTTGTAACTCTTGAGTTCTCGGTCACATTATGCCAGGTATAGTGTGACATCACAATTCCACAGAAGAAAACAGTGAGGATGCCACTTAAATAGAATAACTGCAAGAAACCTCTCAGGTTTAGAAAGAAAGTTCTATCCATCATGCAATGGTCTCAAACTCAATGCTAGTAAATAAAAGGGAGTGGTAGGTTCAGAAAGGCCCTCATTGGACGTAAAAGATAAGCCTTACCTCTGCCAACATGTATGATAAGTAAGCCATGAGCATCATGATTGCAACCTCTCGATCAGTGGAGTGCCTGTGATTAATCAGAAAACTAACATGTAATATCTCTTTGTACAACCAAACCAGACCTGAAAATGGTTAGTAAAAGGTCCCACAATTTCATTATGGCTCAAGTTGTTCATCCACCATACATCAGCAGTGCAGAAACAATTTCTCAAAGATCATAAGTAATATACTTCATCTCTTGTGATATAGTAATTTTAAATTTTAAATGTAATTACATGATGCAAAAGCACATTACAGCACATTAAAGATATTTTCGGTAGGATTTTTTCTGTAGTAGGGCTCAAGGCCCCTCGTGCTTTGATCATGCTGTGGTCTAATTTTTCCTCTACTCTCTCTCTTGTTTTCTTTTAATTTCAATCAAAATGGCAAACATATAGCAAAAGCACGTTATAGAAATAACCACCAACCTTCCAAAATACAGCTTCTTTATGACATATGCGCTCAGCAGTCCAGACTGCAGTGGAATAAAGTTGTTAAGAATATAATTTCAGAAGCTACGGTGTATTCCCTACAAAAGAAGAAAGAGGAAAAAAGAAGACTTACTACAACGCCCAACACAGTGCTTGAGATGAACAAATACACAAAATTTCCAATCAGCTGTAAAGCTACAGCGCTAGTGAGATTTGAAAGGTCAAAATCTTGGATTGCGTTGAAAAGCACTACCGATGTTGCATCATTCACGACACCTTCTCCAAACACTAGACTGTACAGTAATGGCGTCTCGTCCTGATTTAGCACCTGCAGCAGTGCATAAGTAACAAATCAGTCCAGAGAGATGTTCCTCCGTGAGGATTTCAAAAGCATAACGTTGCAAAAGCACACCTGTAATGTGCAAACAGAATCTGTTGCAGCAAAAATAGCTCCAATTGCTGTAAGCACAAGTGTGGTTAGAAGCAGAGATGAATGGAAGAATATGTAAATGTAGATGTGCATGCTCGTACACACTTGCTTGTGTGTGAGAGAGTAAGAGATAGAGAAGTACCAAGATAATCTCCAATTACAAGATTAAGACCCATTTTCTTGAAGACGGCAATAGCACCTGCCATAAGATTTTTGTGTAAAAGCAGTCATTTACAGAATATACATAGAAAAAAAAATTGAAACAAAAAACTCAAGATTTCACCGAAAACTAACTTTATTCTGCATTTTCCCCCATAATTTCTCTCCGTTTCAAGAGTTCCCTCACAAAGAATAGAAATGCCATCCCTCAAAAGAAGGAGAGAAAGCAAATAACATTTTCTGTAAGTAGTAACTCATGCATGTTTTCATTCAGGAAGGTAACATGAATTTAAGATTTTACATATTCGATGATACATAAAAAATGGGAATCATTTACAAAGAATACTACACACCAAATGAAATCTCATGTCTCTCAGCGTGTTATTTCTCTTCAGGTTAAAAAGGAGAAACAGTGATGATAAAAGTAGTAAGTACAAAATTCATCTCAAGTGGTTGTAGACATCCCAAATGTAGACCCTAATTCACGAGGAAGAGAATGAAACACATGTAAGGGGTTCAGTTCAAACCACAATGAATGAGAAGTAATATTGTGCAAATGAAAATACTGGAGTAAAGAATAATATCAGGGCACGTCAAAAGGCAAGAATATCCTTCTCTGCAGCAATTGGTAGTCATAGACTAGATGAACTAAACAAGGCAGAGGGTCATACCTAATGATATAATTGTGAAGGATATCAATGTACCAAATGCTCCAAAAAGCATTATAGTCATGAAATTGCGAAAGAACTGTTTCTTTTTAACCTGGAACCTGATTAAGAGATGGAGTCATGAGAAGCAAAGTTGAAAATCATCACACAGCAACACACTCTTACTCAAACTCACACACACAAAAAGACTGCAATGCTCTCAGCTAAAAGTCACAATTCAGGAAACCAGTGTAAACCAGGTTTTAGTGATAAATTTAATTCAAAATGAAATGGTTTTAGTGATAAATTTAATTCAACCTGATTTCATTTTCGCTATCGTTTCCTGGTTTATTATTCCAGTTCCAGGTGCCTCTATATTTTCCAAACTTTCGCTAGGTTTTACTTCAATACATAATTGTTTCACTTGATATTTAAAAATCCACCTTAATCTAAGAATGGGAAAATAAAATCATATATAGCGTAGACATCAAAGGAGTCATTATCTTGATGATACAACCACAAATAACCTATCAATCAAAAAGTCTCATGGTAGTTATATTCTAACAATCGGCCTTCAAGCTATTGAAGTAGTAAGAGTGTGTAAGAGGAAAAAAATCTTACCCAGCATTAAAAATAATTGGAGGAAGCAGATAAATGAAGAAAAGATCCTCACTGAACACCAAAAGATGTGAGCTTTTCCCACCGCTTATAACCAGAATTAAAACTCCAGTGCATATACCCTGTCATTAAAGTCAGTAGTAATCCATAAAGGTTATATATTTCTAGACCAGTGTTCACCAACAAAGGCACATATATAACCCATCAAACATTCGTACTTACAATTATAAGGGCAGTGATCGATTCATTCATCCAAGGACTTTCCTCCAATAGATGACCAATCACTATGCATGCGCAAAGTAGTGTCACAAATATGGTAATGGAGACCACTGAAGCATGGTCAGAGGTTGACAGCTTCTTTACAGTCTCCATCATAGATCCCAAGTCGAACACCATGGTGTTGGATATTAAAATTTTCGAGACAAAAGTTGGTATGACCTGCAAATTTCATAGTCGATTGAAAATTCTGAACACAAGGATTAAAACAATGATTCCAAATTATCTGCAATATGAACCGAAGCACTATTCTTGTAGTCAGTTACTATGCCTAAACATCGGAAGTTCTGAGGTATAGTAACTACACCAATACAATCAACAGTTGACATATTTTCAAGTGATAACCATGACTACATGCGTTTACATTGCCAACTTGTTTCAACAAAGCCCATCAATTTCTCGAACATGCATTTATTACGTGAAAAAGCCAATCAAAATCTAAAATCGATGAACAATCCAACCAACACACAGGTACGTGCATTTACACAATATTCTTCAATCATAGATGAAATAACCGAGGAACCAACAATTACAGTTGAAACGCAACCGTATCACATTAAACGCGATTCATAATTACGCCATTAAATCCAAAACCACGCGAATAATGCAACATAATTGCATAAATGGAACGCCAAACCAAAATTTCCTATGAATATGCAGCAACAATTACCTGCGGAGTTCGAGGAAATTACATCAAATCCGAACTCTGAACTCCGCGCGATATTTCTCTGCTTCCAAATTCCAAAAAAATGCAAATAAAAATCACGGCTGCGACGGTTCCTCCTTTAAACACTTTCCCCAACCAACATTCATCAAATGTAACCGCAGAGAAATGTGGCGCGGCCAAACACGGATTCGATCCGTGCTTCTTTCTTCAACTTCCACAATTAAAACAAATAATTGATTCGGCAAATCCAGGCCACATAATAAGCAATGGAAAATTGCAGGTTCCTCTTGGAAAAACAAAAAGTTTCCTTCAAAAGATCACCTACATTAACGTTTAAATTGGAAATCAATATCTAACTCAAAAAAATATGTGGAACTGTGTGTTGTGTGTGAAAGAGAGGGAAAAGCGACATAAATTGGAAGGTCCAACGAAGGAAATATATATATATGTATATATATACATACACATATATACGTACAGCTTGTGCGACTGAAAACGCCTGGAGTGTGGTTTTTTCTAAACAAAAAAAAATCAGGGGGAAAAGAAAAGGAGTAATAATGACACGTGGAGGGATGGATGACCCCACGATGGGCAAAATGATCACAGCCGTTGAATTGTTGGATGCAAATGCAATGATGCAATGTTTCCTTCAGCACATCCAAGTCCAACGATTATGTTTGGATTTTAAAAAATTAATCACTGTCTCACTCTCATTTTGTAATTTTCGTCCGTCCCATTATATGTTATTCATTTGTTTTTTACATGAAAAAAAATAATTACTATTCACTTCTTTATTATTATTTTTAATATTTTTTATACTATTTTCATTACTTTTTCATTTTTTTTATCATATCACTTATATTTTTTCACTTTTTCCATCAAATCACTTATACTTTTTCACTTTTATCTTAATTCGTATACCCGAAGCAACAACAACTAGCGTGACGGAGGGAGTACTTTTCTCAACACAAAGTGTTAATATGAGTGATTTTTTCGAATATTTTTTTGGTAATAATAAAAATTAATTTATAATAATGAGGTAAGAAAGGTATTTGAAATTGAATAAAATTATACTCCCTCAGTCCCACTATAAGTTGTTCGTTGTTTTTGGGCACACGGATTAAGGTAAAAATGAAAAAGTACAAGTGATGTGATGGAAAAAATGAAAAAGTATAAATGATGTGATGGAAAAAAGTGAAAAAGTAATGGAAATAGTGTAAAAATGTATTAAAAATAATAATAAAGAAATGAATATCAGTTTCCAAAAAAAGTAAAAAAAATAAATGAACAACATATAGTATAATAGATAAAAATGACAAAATGAGTAACTTATAATGGAACGGGGGAGTATAAAATTTACTGATCAAAGGGAAGAAGGATAAATAAATTGACAATTAAGAACACATTATATTATTTACTAATAATGTGTTAACTATATCTATAAATAGAAGAGATATATTATAATTATTTTTTATGCATATCCTTAATGATCTATGTTGATTAATTATAATGTTAGATATGTAAATATTTATTTTTGTAGTTTAAAAATTCGACTACCCTTGGAGGGAAATGAAGTTAAGAAAAGAAAGAAAAAGAGAGGTTGTGGTCGTGGTTAATTATGAAAAGCAAATGTTAGAAGTGCTTTTTTTTGGATTCAAAGTAGGAAGCCGATGCAAACTTATAGTTCCATTAAATTTTAGCAATAATCCCTTTCAAAAGAAAAAACATTTAATTTTTTATTTCACTTTTAATAAATATATAATTTTAAATCATAAGTACAAAAACATATTCTTTTTCTTCACATTTTATCACACCATTTATACTTATATATATTACTTATTTAGCTCACATGACCACTGAGCTCCTCACTTGAGTGAGTGACCAGGGTTCGATTCCCTCTGGGAACGAATTAGGAGGGAGATATAAGGTTGACTTGTAGATATTCTTGGAGTATTCGGAGATTTGATGAACTAACTACTAACATTACCGATCATACAGAAGTGTGATTTTTCTATTATTATTATTATATATACCTACCATACAAACACCATCATTATACACAACACACAAAATATGAGATTAAGATTTATTATTAGCATTATTAAAACCATTTAGTGTCACTTGCAAGCAAATGCCATGATTTTTATGTCTTGCATTAGACATACAATTGAGCATGATCTAATTAGTTTCACTAACCATGTTAGGGTATGTGCAAGAAAGCTAGGGCCCTAATACATCATATATCGGTCCCTTCATATTATAACGTTGGACATGCATTGTCAGATGTTTCATTATTTATTGGTCAAAAGTAAAATAATATATACATATTTTGTTTATAATTTTTATGAAAAAATTAATTTTAAAAATTAAAATAACCTATATTTTAGTTAATAAAAAATAATAAACACAATAAATAAATACAAATTTTCTTTTAAAAAAAGTATGAATGAATATATATTGATTTAAGACCCAGTTAGTATAATACTTTACTCTTTATCATTTGAAAAATGGAATCTTAGATAAATAGTTCATTTCCAATGTCACCATCTTAGAGTACGAGGATAATAATATTCTTTATAAAAGGATAATGATTACAAAAGTGATACTCGGCTTATTATTTCCCCCTTTTTTTTCATATTTTTTTTAATTTCTTTATTTGAAAACAACCCACATCATAATAAAAAATTGGAACCACAATACTCTTACTTTTTTCTTACTTTATCTATCATTTTAATATAATATTATTTTTTATTAAATTCTTTGCCCACAATAAAAAGAAAAAAAAATTCATGAACAGATGGAGTAGTATATGGAAAAATGGAAGTTTTATCTAACCCACCAAATCCCCTCGGTAATTGTTGCATTTTATGGTTATATTGAATAATATTAGTTGATAATTAAAACATATTATATGAAAAACGGCAATTTATCTAACCCACCAAATCCACTTGGCAATTGTTGCATTTTATGAGTTATTTTCAATAATAATAGTTGATTAAATAAAATATATTAGTTCAATAATACTAGTTATTTTATTTAAAATATTAGTTATTATAGTGTAGAATAATAATTATGAATCAATTGTATCATAAAATCATTTCACATAAAACAGTTATATATATGTATATTCTATATATATATGTAGGTTATTTTTTAAAAGTTCACATATCTCATATATAAGTATAACACATGTAAACCGAGTAAAAAGGTTTGTCCATCATTTCTTCACATCAAGATTAATTTTCCAACTCAAACAGTGGATATCTTCACATCAAAATTAATTTTCCAACTCAAAATGTGGATATTTGGTAAGGTGTTATGGAGACATTTTCATATTGATTTAAAAAAACTATTATATTTATAAATTGGTTAACAATATTAGTATAAAAATATAATTATTTCTATACATAAGTTTTTTTTTTTTCTGCACAGAACTAAATATATAATTAATATCAATTTCGTATGCATGGCTAATTGCAAGAATGGAACTGAGAAGGGACAGCTACTCCCATAATAAAAGGGCTTCATAGAACGATCTTTCATATGTCGATTTCGCCAAGCCTCTCTCCGAGAAAGCGTCCAGATCGTACGTACATTATATAATTATCGAGTCGAGCCAGACCCGAGTACTACAGACCACAATGTACAAGCACAAAGTACTAAAAAACCTGATCCTAAGCAGTTTGCATATGGTGATTAGAACCAGCTGATAGCGAGTCCGCCTCTTGCCCGTCTCCCATTCGTGCGTCGCCCAAGCTTTGTACCGGCTGTTTGAGTCCACGGACAAACTGAGCGAACGCAGAAAAATGGTTGGGACTAAAGAAAGAAGCTCCCATTCTTTGGTAGGTCAGCAAGTCCACTGAATTTCCATCCATCAAGCTGTTCTTGATCTCATCGAAACTCAGAGAACCACCCGAGCCCAGCCCGTTGTCGCCAGACACGTCTACCCCGTGCTTTCTGCAAGAGGATGTTATCTGCCTGACTAGTGATTCGGAGCTCGAGTAAGACTCAATCGGCAGTATCATTTTACAACCACTTCTGGAGAAGATTTGGACAATTTCTTGGTAACCATCTCTGTTAGCCGTGTTATAGAACCCTTCTGTCAGCTCTGCAGGGTGGAATCGGGTTTGGCACGACGACTGCATGACCGGTAATTTACCCGAAACTGTAACAGGGGAGTTCTCGAAGGTCGAAGCAGCAAGGGACAGCATTCGATCTCCATGAGAGATCAGCTGATTTGAGTACCAAGAGAGGAAGAATTCGCCGTATGGGGTCTCCCAAGATCCTCCATTTTCGGCAAAGAAGCCGTCGGCGAGTGGAGATTCGCCATAGGGAGGGGCATCATGAGGACCACCTAATCCCCATAGAGGATTTCCATGTGTTTCAGCATGTTGCTTTAAATTTCTGAGCATATTGCTGTCATAACACTGGAATTCTCCGGGTCCCTGAGTGGCGTAGGCTGGACGACGGTGAGATGGATATCGAAGCTCGCCTTCCGGTCCAAGACCGACTGATACGCCCTGTAGAACACAAAATACACAGCTAGAATCAGCAACCAAGTTCGGAACGACACCACGTTTATTAAATGACATCATCAATTACGAGCTGTATGAATAAAAAATAAGGGACTTTGGACTACTTAATTTTATAAAAAAGATGGAACACATGATGAGACACCAAGTTTGGAAAGGGGATCCTAAGCCTTACAGTGATCGTGGAGCCTATGAATTGTGAGAATGCAGACTTGAAGCTCTCACAAAACTCTCTGTACACTTCAACTGGAGTCTTTCCATCTAAAACAGGAAGATCATCCGCGGCAAACGATAGGCAACCTTTGTACACCTCTCCTGATCGATCTGCAAAGTAAACCCCGGGTTCTCGTTCACCAATTCGGGAAACCCAATCCGGAAGGGGAATCTTGCATTCATCAGAAGCGTGGAAACAGAATGAAGCATGAAGTTTGAGCTCCAATTTTCGGACCATTTCGACAATAGCAAGGTAGCTTGTCCATTGGTATTCCCCCATGGCATCCTTCCCAGCTATGCCCCACCAAATTGGGAGCTCCACACCATCCACCCCCAATAACTTCAGAGCCTTTAGCCCGGCAGCAATTGCTCGTGCGTGCTTTATAGTGTTCGAGCTGGAGACAGTATCAAGAGGTAGACCAACGAATAATTTGACCCCATTAATCTGCATTCCAAATCAAAAGACATCTCATAACTCATGACTCCCTTCATGAACATAATCCTATTCAAGATTTGTGCACAAGTGCATATATTCCATTATTTAAAGCTTTTGAATCCTCAGAAACCACTTGATAACAAGACAGAAAGTGGACTCACTATCTTACTGCAGCCCAAGTTTTGTACATTTTAGACCTTATATTAGATGATGGAGTATATAAGCCTAAGCCACCACACAACCAAAACAATTTGGTATTATAATTCAAGATGACAAAACTATACATAATCAGAGATCTTAAAATAAAACAGTTCATCAATTGCAAGAAGAATGCAAGTATAAGTGTACTAATGGAAAGGAAAGCAAAGAACTTACAGGGGGTTTGGTTCTTGTAATTCTTGAAGCTTTCCCAGAATTTACAGGAGCTTCAGATCGAACAGAGGAAGAGGCTCTGAGTGTAAAATTGATGCCAGATTTTGAAGGATTTTGCAAACTATGACCGTGAACAGAATAGCACCCCATTGAATTATTGTTCTTCATAGCACTCAAATTCTTGCCAAAATTGAAGATCCCAACATCACCATTTCCGCCCAAATTCACCTGGGAGCTTCGAATCATAGAAACCTCCATAATTACACAAAACCCAGATGGGAAATGGCTTATAGATCGCAAGAACTGAATCCTAAGCTACAAATATGTCAGCACAGAGAAAAATTAAATTGAATCGTTGAGGGTACTCAGGTTCAAGAAAATGGATGAGTGAGATTGCTTATTGAAATGGGTTTCGAATTTTGATTTTGTGTGGAGCTCAGAATGTGGAAAAGGGCACAGATTTGGGATTGGAATTGTGTGAAAACTCTGATGAAATCAAGAAAAAAATGTGGGAGCTGTGTCTGTATTTATAGAAATGCGATGCAGCAGTGGCTACGGCATGGCGTTACACATAAAAAGGCTTAAATAAATAAGCATTTTTGCAAAAAGTATTCAATCGAATTAATTACACAACCAAATAGTATGAATTAATTTCAGATTTCGAATTTATGCATTTGTCAAGATTCAGTTATATTAATTTACCTATTTTGATTAATATTAATTTATATGACTCAAATCTTTAAAATTGATTAGGCACTATTAAATTTAATTTTTTAGGCATAAAAATTTAACAAACTCGGTTTCTATTTTTAAAGATCATGACACAATGTATGTGTTCTTTGATCTGATTCTATAAATATTTGTGGAAATGGAAATCTTGAAATTTGGATAATTTTTTTGTGGATAAGAGAAACAATGGATGCATTGCTGACATGTAAACAACTGGATCATCTTTTTTAGTTTTTTACTAACAAATTGCACCATTATTGGGCTGACACGTGTAAGAAACCCAGTTGCATATGACTAATTGCTGACTCACTTTCAATAACTTGGTATATTCGGTCAACTCTTTGGCTGATATTTTCGAAAAGACTTAGTGTTCTATGCACCAGTTACTGTAATTCAAGTTCATTTTTAAAAAATTACACAAAATACTATTGAAAAGTTACACATATTATTACTAAAAAATGTTTCTTTAATAGTGTAACTTTTCAGTAATAATTTGTGTAATTTTTCAGTAGTATTTTGTGTAACTTTTTAAAGATGAACTTGAATTGCACGGTGTAACGGGTGCACAAGAGACTTACTCTTTCAAAGAAAACAAAAATTTAATGTCTCTCAGTGCAATTTCAACATTTTCTCTATTTAGATATTTTATATGAATTTATACACTATTAAAATTAAAAATATCAATCTATATATACATGCATAAAATTATATATATTATTATTTTATTTATATAATTTTTTTTAAAATATATTATTTTATAGTGGTAAATTTCTATAAAATGGTGCAAAAGATTATAGATAAGGTGTCATATATTTCTGTGTAAAATCCTGCTCTTAATTGACTTGCCATTTTTCAGACAGATTTCATACATTGAATCTAAATCTTGGAAAATAATAAAATATTTCCAAAAAGTAACTATACACATAAATAAATTTAAAGTATTTGTACGGACTAAAAATTTATATTTTTGTGTAAAAGGTATTATATGTTTATACAAATTATTTAAACTAATTTACAATTAAGATTATTTTTTGAATTAATAACAAATTTGAAACACAAGTGTGACATGTGATTTTACTATAATTCTAAATTGTTGTGTACTTGTGTCCAATTATAATGTATATGAAACTGTTTCAAAAATAAAAATGATCCAATTGCATATGCATTTTTTTACTAAATTTATTTTTAACATATTATAACTTATATTAAGATACTCATATGATCATTGGTTTTCTTACTTGAGTGAGCGGCTGAGTTCGATTTTCTTTGTGAATGAATTAAGGGAGAGTTAAAGAATAAGTTGAATACTTATAAATTCATAAATAGTTTATAAATTATTTTAAAGCAATGGAATCCATATCAGTCAAAATCATTAATAGCACTACTTATTATTGTTTGGTATGTAACCTATGTTGTGCTGATGACCGATAACTAATTCAGATATACTTCCAAATAACTTATATCCATTAGTTTATTTTGTCTCTATTTATTTTTACAATTAATTTCGGCCTCTATTATCTGTTAAAGTATATATTCCCTCCATTCAATTTATTAAACATATTTTCTACATTAATCTATTCAATAAAATTAATTTTGTTTTTTTGAAAAAAAAAAATCTCTGTCAATTCACAGTCTATTTCATTTTTTTACATAATGCTAATTCTTTTAAAATAACATAAAAAAAAAATTAGTAAAATTAGCTCGAGATAGTATTTCGCAAATCATTTAGGGGACGTTTGGTTGGGATAATGAGGATAGAGAATGCGAATGAATGAAGATTAATGAGGATTGATATTATTTATTGTACATGAATGAAATCATAAAAATATATTAAAAAGAAAGGTAATCACTACCCTTTAATGATATTCATTACCAATACCGTTTTAAATTTATACCAAACACCCCCTATATTATGCACGTGGAGTGCAAAACAAAATTTTATACATTAGTACTATTTGATTAACACGCTCTAATAAAAATACTCTCTGACAGAGGAAAATATATTTTATATGAAAATAGTCCATGATATGTTTATCATAAAATTTTTTCAAGTATTAAATATTTGATTAATTGTTTCAAAATATTTACCAGATCAATAAAATCTGTAACTTTGATAGCATAATATCATTGACCCGATTTTTTTTTATATTTGATGAATTTTTTTAACTAAATGTTTAATATTTTAAAATCGATTCATTATCATTAACGATTTTCATACAAAACTTTTCCATTGAAGGATGATTGTGCAATTAATAGGGATCAATTTTGACCACATCAAATTTATAGATAATGTTTTCTCAACCCATCATGGGTATTTTTTATTTTATTTCTAAAGTAATTTAACGGTGTTTATAATTGATTGAATAATTACTTTAAAGGTGATCGTGAAACTTATTCCTTAATAGAAAATTTATTATTGTAATTATTAATATTATTAGATAAATTTATTAATATCATAATATTTTAAATTATGATTTCAATTTACAAGTATAATAGTACTAATAAATATATATAATAATATTAATAAATGTTAAATTTGTTCACATGAGATATTTTTAGCAGCATAACCCGACGAATTTAAAAGAAGTCGTACGTAAATTAAATTGAATGATACACATCACACGATTACATTTGTTTATGTATAGTGTTGATAGAATTTACTAATCGATGTTTGTTTATGTGGCTTTACGACGGATTAATTCTACCAAACAATAATCTTATGATTTTATGTTTTTGGATACAATATGAAGAGGGAGAGTAGAGAGTTTAGAGAGAGAAATATTGTAGTGAGGATTGTATTAATTGTGTGAAATGTGAGAATTGTCCGAATAGTACAAGAGAGGTCTTATTTATAGGTGTATGAGTGTGAGACGACACCTTACGAGCCTATGTGGCTTCCGGTGTTGACGAGGGTTCCTTACCCTCGTCTTGATCTCTCACACTGCTTCCCCTATCACGCTTCGTCCTACTACTATGCCTTAGACTAGATGAGCCTCATTAAAACCCTCGCCGTAAACCACCCTTGTGGATAAACCGGACGGAGGGAAAAAGAGTGCGTCATCGGGGTCCTATTGACTAACAGGCAAGCTCATGGGCGAGCTCAGAGGCGGGCTTAGGTGGTTCGGGCGAGCTCTAACGCCTTGCGTGGCCTACGAGTGTTGTGCGATAATGAACCTCGGCGAGGTCTTCACGAGGGTATGGGGTGAGCTCGGGGCGAGCTCTAGAATGGCAGAGGCGACCTCCTGATTCTCTGATTTACCTCGAGTGGCTCGCCCATCAACAATTACCCCCCCAGCTCGCCTTCATCATGGCTCATGGCATGTGTGGGCGAGCTGGCATATGACTCTCGGGCGAGCTCTTGTCAGACGGTCCCTCGAGCTGACGTGGGTGGAATTCAAGACGTCGCACACGTCTCCCTGAGTGTCGTTTCCCGCGCCCATGATAATAACTTTTCAAATTCTTTGCACATTGGTCCCTGGTCTCCTCAGATATTATACCTCGCCTCGGCGCCTATAAATAGGCGAAAACGAGAAAATTCCTCACTTTGCATCTTCACTTCTCAGAGCACATTTCTGGCGATCGTTTCTCTGCTTTAGGCGCGTCTCCGAACATCTCCCAAGGTAGAAATCCGGATTTCTCTTCTTTTCTTTCTTGTTTCTTGTTTCCGGACGCCTACATTATGTCTGAGAACTCTTCAAGTCGTACCCCTCCGAATCGTGATTTGGGCAAATAACAAATGACCGATGACCTTCCAAACCCCTGAACGGCACCCGTGGTCATCTCCTCGAGCTTTGGGGCGAGCTCTGAAACCTTCTCAGACAGTAGCGAGCTCTTGGGGTCAGTTCGTTCTGACTCCAGCGAGCAAGCTACTAGCTCCGGTGAGGAATCCCCCCTCCGCGAACTCTGGGATTACTCAGAGCGAGCTCACGGAGGAGCCACGACCCCCGTTGAAGAGGAGGCCGCCGAGACTGAGATCCGGGAGGAGGTCGCCGAGGTTGGGGCTGGTGACATTGTTGGTGAGCTGGCCCGCGAGGTCGACGAAGAGGTCGGCGAGGATATGGGGACGGAGGTCACTTATGAATACCTCTGTTTCATCGACTTTCCCTTTCCCAAGCTCCCGAAACATCAAGTCTCCGCCGAGGTCGTGGACGAGTTCGACTGGAGCGAGTATGTGAGAACCCACGGGGCGAGCTTCCCCTTACCCCGGCGAGCTCCGATTCGAAGGGCCGCTGGCAAATCCGACCTCAAGGCCAACGGGGTGGAAAGCATCATGAGCGAGTTCGCCCTCCCGGATATTCGGAGGCGGTTCCGCATCATGCTAGACATTTTTATGTATCCCGCTGAGGAGAAAGAGCGAGCCGACCTCCCCCCTGCCGGACTCAAAGCCATGAACTATCACACTCTGAAGGTCGGGCTTACCCTCCCCCTTCACCCCATTATTGGGCAGTTCTTGGCGGACACGGGCCTCGCCATTACACAACTCACTCCGAACGCATGGAGCAATTTGCTGGCAGCCCTGACTGTCTTCGGCCTCGAGGGCTATGAAAATTGGCTGAGTACGGCGGAGATCAACGAGCTCTTTATCGTGATCAGACAAGTGAGGGGGGGAAGGGATATTACTCTTTTCAAGCTCGCCCGAGGGGCAAATTTTTAGGCGACCTCCCCAACAAAATCCGGGATTGGAAGGAGCAGTTCTTCTTTATCGGGGGGGATTGGCGAGCTTCTAATGGTCGCGGAGGGCGTATTCCTACCCCCGAGATCTACGGGGAGGCGAGCTGTAGGTGGCGTACCTTAGTGTGTGTGCGTCGGATTAGATTACTGATCTAATCTATCTTTTTGCAGGTTTGAAGCGCCATAAGTCGAGCCGTGGGAAACCGGAAGTTTCGATTGGCTTCGAGTTCGTGCGGACGGTGTGTTGTTTGCGAGAGAAAAAGATCGCGAGATCGAACACTTGTGCCAACACCACTGCCGCAGGCTCGCCGGTCTCATCACTTCGCCACACCACCTCGCAGCTCAAGGTTTTGAACTTTTCCATTATGAAGTTTCCACAGTTCGATGTCTCATACGTCGAGGTCGCCGGATTTACTTGCTCAGTTGTTGTGCAGGTGCAGGTCCAGTTGCCGAGCTCCCGCCCGTCGAAGTTCCCGAAGCCTACCATTTTCTAGCTCGGCAGCTGAGGATGGGTAAGCCTCGTCCGGGGAGGGAAGGCATCCCCTCTGGAGCGGTCCTGGATGCCACGAAGAAGCTCGAGCTCGCCAAAGCCATCGAAAAGGCTGGGGGCTCGGGCTCTCAGAGGACTTCGGCACCTCCCCAAACAAAGGAGAAGGTCACCATCACCAAGAAAGGGGCGGGTCGAGGTTCGGACCCTGAACGGGGCACTCAACCCCCCCCACTCCCCCAGACGAGGCGAGCTCTCCACCGAGGGGATGGCTCGCGAGTGAGTGAAGAAGAGACTCGCCCCGCCAAGCGAGTCAGGGCTGAGGGTGGCTCCGGATCAAGCCAAGCGGGGTCAGGGCGAGCTCTTGCTTTTCAACCCTCTCAAGCGCCTCCAACTCCTCAGAGTGCGCCCTCGCCACCCCCCTATGGGATTCCTATTCGGGATGATACCCCGCTCGGGCTCAACCCTGATAGGTTCGGGTAAGTGGGCGACCTCTTTTGAAATTGGAAGTCTTTGTAATTTTAATGATTTTTGCTAACTGATTTGAGCGTGTACAGGTACACTCCCTCCGAGCTCCCGCAACGACCCGAATCTCTCCACATTGCCGAGCGGTGCAAGGCCCTGAGCTCGTCAAGGGATCTTCCTGAGGGGGCAGCTCGCTGGGTTTTTACCGAGGCCCCCAAGTATCTCTCCGCCTCGGAGCTCGGCATGATCGAGAGGCAAAAGCCCGCCGACAAGGCGAGGTTGGCGATGCACTATGCCTGTGCAGCGATGGCGGCGGCCCAGCTCGTCAGAGATGATATCGCCACCGCTAATAGAGCTCGTCATGATACGAAGAAGGCGCTCACTAAGGTGGGCGACGAGCGGAAGAAGGCCCTCGAGGAGCTCGCGAGGGCGGAGACCAAGGCGAAGACCTCACTGGAGGCGGAGCGGCTTGCTATCAAAAAAGCAGAAAAACTTCAAGCCAACCTCCGCCAACAACAGGCCGAGCTGGAGGAAGCCCGCCGGACACTCGCCACTCGGGAAGAGGAGCTCGCCCTGACCCGGGTTGAGGTAGGGCTCCTTCGTGATCAGAGCCGAGGGAACTCGGAGGAGTGCCGGAAGCTGCGGGAGGAGGTCGCCGCTAAGGCTCTGGAGATCGCCGAGCTCAAGAGCCGTTCTGACATCGCCATCACGCCTGAGGCACTTGAGCTCGCCGAGGTGGTCGCCACTGACAAGGGTTTCGTGTTGTGCTTCGCCGAGGTTATCCGCTCCTTCCAATGGGCGCGGATCAATAATGATAGTGAGTGGGAAGCCCTTGTCAGTGAATTTGAAGACTGCTTGGAGAAGTCCTCGATCCCCCCCCGGCACGAAGCTGAATATTGGAGACCTCGCGGGCTACAGGATCAATCTTGACGTTGCTCGTCAAAAGTTCAACATTATTCAGACGAAGCAGGTCTTGACTGCCGACCTCGCCTAAGAGGCTGAAGGTGCCGAGGGGGATGCTGGAGGCGAGGCCCCGCCTACAATGGAGCAGATACAGGAGGTCTGCGGGGACGCGATGATCAACTTAAGTGACCTCGGCACTGGCGGACTCTCTGGGAGCATCACTTCGGATGTTGAACTTACACCTCCCATCAGCCAGGTCGCCCCTGCTCAAGAGGTCGCCGACCCCGAGGCCTAGGCTTGCTTTACTGTTGCTTTCCTAGTTTAGTTTTTTTATTATCCGAGTTATGATAGGTCGCCGAGTTTCGGAGCTCGCCCAGAAGGAGCTCCATTTTTGTAGTTCTTGATTTTTTGTTCAAGTAGATTTAGCTCGCCGGGCACGTGCAGCTCGCCCAGAAGGAGCTTTTTTGTAGTTCAAAGATGACCAGCTGGTCGGCCTTTGTGGCCAGCACAACCACTCATACTTAGGATTTTTTCAAGTATATTTTTTGCTTGAAAATCTCTTAAGTATCTTTTGAATATAAGCTGAGCATTTTTTGTCCAACTCTTTTCCTTTATGTATTTGTGCTTTTTCGTTATAATTTCCTAAATAGCTCGTTTTTGTTTATTTTTCTGGCACATAATTGTTCGTCTTATTCTACTTTGAGAAGCGAATCGTTCGTTTTACGTCACTTACGACTACGAATTGTACCTCTGTTTTGAGAGTGCGTATTCTTCGTCTTACGCCACTTAGGGCCGCGAATCGTTCGTCTTAAACCACTTAGGGCGGCGAACTGCAGTTCGATTGATTCACGTTGGGCCATTGGGTTTCATGAACCTTGCCTTAGATGTTTTTTCGTCTTTTTCGCGAATTTTTCTAACTTATGGCAGTAGGTGCTTAGCAACCCTTTAAGGAGGGTACCTTCGCGACCTTGGGCACTTTGGCCTTTGCCATCGAGCTATTTAATTACAACGCTTGGGACCTTGGTCCTTGCGCATTGCGGATTTTTGACCATGTGGGCGAGCTGGGTTTGGCGAGCTCTTCGGAGCAGTGGGCGACCTGGTGCAGCCCGCCTGGTTGGAGGGTTGCACAGGTCCAATCACTTGGGAATTTTTTAATGAATTTCTCTGACTTTGCAAATTTTCTGACTTTTTATAGCAACGTAACTTACATGGGTTGCCATCGACATTTCTGATGCAAACCTTCGACTAGTCTATTACAGGATTCTAGTCTATTGGTAGAACTTTTTTAGATGTGCCGAGCTCCAGGTGTATGACGAAGCTTTGCCTTCTGCGTCTTCTAGATCATAGGTACCGTTTGGCCAGGCTGCGGTGGCCCGGAATGGTCCTTCCCAGTTTGAACCGAATACACCTGGTGGGGCCATCAATTTCTTTTTTAACACCAGGTCTCCGACCTTGATTTTTCGGTCTCGGACCTGAGAGTTGTAATATTTTTCCGCTCTACGCTTGTAGGTGGCGTTTTTCATTTCTGACGAAGCTCTGGTCTCCTCGATCAGATCCTTCTCTACTGCCAGGGCTTCGTCATTCTTTTCTTCATCATACCCCACCACCTTCCAAGTCTTGTTCTGGACTTCTACAGAGACTACGGCTTCAGTCCCGAAGGCTAGGGCAAACGGGGTTTCCCCGGTGCTGGCCCTATAGGAAGTTCTATAAGACCATAGGACCTCCGGGAGTTCGTCTACCCAGCTCCCCTTCTTTTCTTTGAGGCAGAGCTTCAATATATGTTTCAGGATCTTGTTCACCGCCTCGACCTGGCCGTTCGACTGGGGATGATATGGAGTTGAGTAGTGCTTCTTGATGTTCCATGAACTACAGAAGTCCCTCAACTTCTGTCCGTCGAACTGCCTTTCATTATCAGTGATGACCGACTGTGGGAGCCCAAATCTGCAGATCAGGTTTTTCCAAATGAAGCCAATAATCCTTTCTTGGGTTATGGTTGTGAGAGCTTCGGCCTCAGCCCATTTAGTGTAGTAGTCTACTGCTACGACAACAAACTTTACACCGCCTCTACCAGGTGGAAATGGGCCGATCAGGTCGATTCCTCATTTCGCGAAAGGCCATGGGCTGAACACCGACTTCAGCTGGTTAGCTGGGGAGTGGATGTTAGGTGCGAAAAGTTGGCACTTTCGGCACCTTCGAGCGAAACTGATGGCATCTTTGCGAAGAGTGGGTCAGTAGTATCCTTGCCTGATCGTTTTGTATGCCAATGCTTGCCCCCCAGCGTGACTCCCACAAATCCCTTTGTGAATTTCTTCTAACACTTCGGACCCCTGCTTCCTAGTTAGGCATTTGAGTAGGGGTAGAGAGAATCCATGTTTGTAGAGTTGGCCATCCAGCAGCGTATATCTGGCAGCTTGCTTTACTAACCGGCTAGCTTCCCAGGTATCCACGGGGGTTGTTCCGTCTGTTAAATATTTTTGGATTGGAGTGCACCAATCTTCACCACCTTCACTGTCCTCCTGCCCCCCACTCGAGGTTTGATTTATCTTGTAGTCGGACGTCGAGGGTTTTTTCAGTGTGGTGATCACAACTTCTGTGAATTCAGCTTCGCCGTTGCTAGTAGCTAGCCGGGCTAGAGCATCTGCTTGTGTGTTTTCTAGCCGCGGTATCTGATTGATGTAAACCTGCGTAAACATCGAGATCAGATGCGCGGCTATCTTCTGGTAAGTCATCATCTGCTGGTCTTTTGCCTCATATTCCCCCCGGACTTGGGATATTATTAGCTGGGAATCTCCGAAAACTTGAAGATTGGTTGCCCCCACAACTAATGATAGCCTAAGTCCCGCTATTAGTGCTTCATATTCCGCCTCGTTGTTGGTTGCTCGAAAGTTGAACCGGATTGCGGAGGTGAAGACTTGTCTGTCTGGGCTGATCAGGACCACGCCGGCGCCTGCTGCCATGCTGGTTGATGATCCGTCTACGTAGAGATGCCAAGGAGCTATACGCCCCCTAGTCGGATCTTGTGGGAAAGTTAGCTCGAAGATGAAGTCGGCAAGTGCTTGTCCCTTGATCGCTGTTCGGGGTGCATAGGCTATACCATATTGGCTAATCTCTAGTGACCATTTCAGCAGACGTTCGGCGGTGTCTGGGCGTTGTAGTATTTGGCGCAGTGGGAACGTTGTCAACACCTCTACTGGGTGGTCAAAGAAGTAAGGCCTCAATTTTCTAACACTCATCACCAGTGCATAAGCCAGCTTCTCTGTTGGGGTGTACCGCAACTCAGCTTCGTGTAGTACTTGGCTTACATAGTACACTGATAGGTGTGTTTTTGCCTCTTCTCGGACCAGGACGGAGCTGATGGCCACCTCCGACGCAGCCAGGTAGAGGTATAGCTTTTCTCCAGGTATCGGCTTTGACAGAACCTGTGTATCTGCCAGGTATGTTTTGATGTCCTCAAAGGCTCGTTGGCATTCATTTGTCCAAACGAAGTGGTTTTTGAGATGGAGCTTGTTGGCTTTGGCCGCCTCTTTGTACCTCCGTGTGATTGCCTTAATTGCCTCGAAGAATGGACGATTTTGGTCGCCGGACCTGGAGATGAATCTGTTCAGGGCCGCCATGCACCCAGTCAGTCTTTGAATTTTTTGGACGGAATCGGGTATACCCATCTCGATTATGCATTGAACCTGTGTTGGGTTGACCTCAATTCCACGCTGGCTAACTAGGTGCCCCAGGAACTTTCCGAAGTGTACGCCGAAGCTGGTCTTTTTGGGGTTCAACTTCATGTTGTAGTGGCGCAGTATGTCGAAGGTCTGTTTTAGGTGGTCCAAGTGGTCCTCCTTTCTCAGACTCTTGACAACTATGTCATCTACGTACACCTCCATGGATTCGCCAATGTGTTGGTCAAACATTTTGTTCACCAATCTTTGGTAGGTAGCTCCGGCGTTGATGAGTCCGAACGACATCCTTTCCCAGCAATACATGTTCTTGTTGGTGTACAACGCCGTGTGTTCCTGGTCATCTGGGTGTAGAGCTATCTGGTGATAGCCCGCAAAAGCGTCCATGAATGTCATCATCTCATGGCCTGCTGTGCTGTCCACCAGCTGGTCAATGTGAGGTAGTGGGAAGTTGTCCTTCGGGCATGCTTTGTTCAGGTCTGTGAAGTCGATGCAGAGTCTCCATGTTCCATTGTGTTTCTTCACCAGGACGGGGTTTGCAATCCACTGCGGACACAAAGCCTCCTTGATGAGTTTGTTGTCTAACAACTTCTCGACCTCAACAGTCAGAGCTGTGTACTTGTCTGGTCCATACTTTCTTCGCTTTTGGCGTACGGGTCTCCTCGTCGGATCTATGTTAAGTCTGTAGCAAGCATGTTCCAACGGGATTCCCGTCATGTCTTCGTGGGACCAGGCAAACACGTCCAGGTTGGTCATTAAGAACAGCTCCATCCTCGACCAGTACGGTTCAGGTAACTCAGAACCGATGAAGAGTTCTAAGTCCCTTTCCGGGTCCACCGGGAGTGCCGTCAACTCTTCCATGGGGGTGGCTTTTCTCTTTTGACTTTTCCATCTCGGGTCGCTGATGAACTCGTCCCACTCCTCTTGTGACATCTGCGCAGGCTCGTGACCTATGCGCAGTTCGAGGTCATCGGGTTGGCTTTCAGTTTGGGTAGGCTCATCAGCTTGGGTAGGTCCCCGAGATGGTGTGGTGACTTGGGGAGTTGGGTTAACGTCCATTGGTGTTGGTTCTTGACCTCTCGCAGGTCCCCCATCTTGGACTTCATTAACCACCTCCATAGGAGCAGGTTGCTGCTCCTGCGCAGGTGCTGATCCCTGCGCAGGTCTCAACACTTGGGTTTCTTCCAAGTCCTCCATTGGTGTCGGTTGTGTGTCTTGCACAGGTCCAGTGCCTTGGTCGATTTCTGACAAATCACCTACCTCCATCATCTCAGTTTTGACCGAGATGAAGTCTAGGATGCTTGGCTCGTCTGTAGGGATCTGTACGTCCTCTTCGAGGATGTGGACCTGTGTAACAGACTTCTTGACCCGGCCGTCTTTGACCTGGAGCAAACACTCTCAGGCCTTTTTCTGGTCACCTTTTATAGTTCCGGCATATTTTGGGGTTGGGAATTTTAAACAGTAGTAGTAGGTCGAACACGCCACTTTGAATTCATTAATAAACGGACGACCAAGGAACCCGTTGTAGGAGGACTGCTGGTCGACAACTAGGAAATCTATGAGCCTAGTCAGTCTCCTTTCGGGGTCCTCAGCCGATACAAGCTGGACGCTCAACCTAACACTACCTAGGGGGACGGTTACAGCCTCTCCGAACCCCACTATCCTAGCATTGCTAGGTTCCAGATACGACTCAAAACCACCTAAGGCATCCAAGGTGGATTTGAAGAGAATGTTGGTGAATGCGCCGGTGTCCACAAGTAGCTTGTGAACTCGGACGTTCATGATATTGGCGGTTATCACCAACGAGTCGTTGTGGGGCATCAGTACCCCCTCCAGGTCAGCTGAGGAAAATGTCAGCTCGTCAGTAAGCTGTGAAAAGGATCTGGGGCCGGAGCTGCCTTCATGGACTTGGTTTATGGCCCGGATTTCGGCCTTCCTCTTTCTCCTGGATATGGAGGATCCCCCGTCCTGGAGACCTCCGACAGCTCCAATTTCCTCCTCGAGAACTAGGAGTTCCCGGGTGGGCTCCATGTTTTACTGAGGCTGGGGAGGTGCCCTCCACCTGTTGTGGGGACCAGGTTGGTCTGCTTCCTCTTCCTCGTCATCGGAGGTAGCCCTCCTCTCGAACCTCGGTCTCTTAGCTGGGGCCTTCTTCACGAACTCGGCCAATTTCCCCTCCTCGTAAAATTTCCAGAGTTGCTTGAGGAGGTCTCGGCACTCGCTGGTGAAGTGGCCGATAGCCTGATGGTAGGCGCAGAATTTGTTGGGGTTGAGCTTCGTGCGGTCCCGACGGATTCGCCTTGGCTCTTCCAGCATGGCCTTGCCTTTGACGGCAGTGAAGACGTGGTCAACGGAGACAGTGAGGACCTGGTTGAGCTTTTCTTTGAGCTCGTCTCCCTCGCCAAAGGCTTTTAAGTTCCGGGGAGCTTTGTAGGTGCCCCCGGACTTCTTCCCGTAGGGCTTCCTTTCTTCGTGGGCACCAACTTCTTTCAGTAGTGCCTCCTGCATAGCCACAAACACCCCCGCCTTATGACGGAATTCGCTGTAAGTGTTGGGACATGCGAGGTGCATCTCCTTCCAGAGGTCGGTACCCCTCCTGAGTCCGGCCATTGCTGCGACGACCTTGGTGTCCTCGCTCACCGGCTCGCCTTCCAGCAGGATTTTGTCGAACCTTTCCAGGTACTGCTGGTCAGTCTCGCTCTCGCCCTGATGGATGTTGGCGAGTCGGTGCTTCTGGGTAAGGTAGGATCCGAACCCAGAGAAGTGGGCCAGGAACTCCCGTGAGAGTTGGCTAAATGAGCAGATTGACCCTGGGGCGAGTGAAGAGAACCAGCGGTGAGCTCGGTCCCCTAGGGTCAGCGGGAAGTTCCGGCACTGGGTGGAGTCGGTGGCGCCGACCGAAATCATGAAGTCCGCGTACTTGGCCAGGTGGACTTTTAGGTCAGATTCACCCTCGTACGCGGACATCACCGGGAACTGAATTTTCTTCAGGACCGGTGATCGGAGGATGGCAGGCGCCAATGGAGATGTGGGGAGAGTCGTGGCGTCAGGTCCGCCAGACTTGGCTGCTACTTGTGCTTGTTGCATTTCAACGGCCTTTTTCAGTGAGGCCAGCTCGTCATCTCGGGTCACCTCCGGGGGAGGCTGCTCAAAGGTCGTGCGTCTCGCGGACGCACGTCCCCGAGGTACCTCACTCTGGGGTGACCTCTCAGTGGCGGGCTGGAATTGGAGTCCGCCATGGGGGCCTAGCCGGTCAGTGGCGGGCCTCCTCAGCCTTTCGTGGGCTGATCTGCGTGGCTGCTGGTCGGAGTCCCCGTGGGATGCAGCTGGGGCCACCGTCCGCTCGTTTTCCCCGTATCTCGGGCCTAGGCGGCCTCGGAGGACTTCTCTCCTTTGTGATTGGTGGGTGCCAAATGCCCCGGTGTAAGCCGATTCCCTTCCGGTGTAAGGAGTGGGATCCTCCTCCACCATCTTGGCCTTGCCGGTCCTCTCCCTGCGCTGGCGAGCTTGTGCCGAGCTGGCCTCCTGCTCGGTGGGGAGTACGCTGTAGTCCCCTCTGGTCTGGGTGCCCTGAGTGGGCCTGGTCTGCTCTCGGGCTTCGGCAGCTGGAACTCGCCTGGGTACCAGGGCGAGCTCGTCCTGCTGTCACTGCTGCAACCTCTGTAAGGTCGCAATGGTGCGTTGGAGCTCGTCAGGGTTGCTGGCCAGGTCCCTCAGGGCGGGAGCCAAGTCTTCCTGGGTCACCGCAACTCGCGGAGGTCTCGGAGCTGCAGTGCTCTTCTGGGGAGGTGGTTGTGATGTTTCCACCACCTGGAATGAGGTCTCCGCCTCGGCCTGGTTTTGATCACCCCCTTTAGACCTTCCCGCAGCTGCGGAGACCTGTCCCTTAGCGGCTAGAGTGTTAGCCATTTTTGGGTTTCGGAGGGGGTAGCTTGCTGAAGGTCGCCGAGGTGGAGGAAGGTCGCCGAGGTGATGGAGGTCACCGGAGTAGTGGTCGTCCAGCTTAGGTGGAGCTGTGCAAGTTTTCGTCTAGCCTCGTGTGTGACGAATTATCTGAAATTCGGTTTATTCGTGTGCACGTGCGTGTTTGAAAACTTGTTCCGGGCAAATTTCGTAAAATCCAAAGACTCGGGTTTTTGCCCGAAAATCTGGGTTCTTCGTTCAAGGGATGAAGATGTATGTGTATCTTCAAGTGTTCTTGAGTTTTATCAAGAACATCTTCGAATCTTCAAATCTTCAAGCAAACTCTAATGTTTCGTTCTTGAATATTTTCTAATTTTCAGGTTCGAACGCCCCTCCTTCTAGCGCCAAATTGTTGATAGAATTTACTAATCGATGTTTGTTTATGTGGCTTTACGACGGATTAATTCTACCAAACAATAATCTTATGATTTTATGTTTTTGGATACAATATGAAGAGGGAGAGTAGAGAGTTTAGAGAGAGAAATATTGTAGTGAGGATTGTATTAATTGTGTGAAATGTGAGAATTGTCCGAATAGTACAAAAGAGGTCTTATTTATAGGTGTGTGAGTGTGAGACGACACCTTACGAGCCTATGTGGCTTCCGGTGTTGACGAGGGTTCCTTACCCTCGTCTTGATCTCTCACACTGCTTCCCCTATCACGCCTCATCCTACTACTATGCCTTAGACTAGATGGGCCTCATTAAAAACCTCGTCGTAAACCACCCTTGTGGATAAACCGGACGGAGGGAAAAAGAGCGCGCCATCGGGGTCCTATTGACTAACAGGTGAGCTCATGGGCGAGCTCAGAGGCGGGCTTAGGTGGTTCGGGCGAGCTCTAACGCCTTGCGTGGCCTACGAGTGTTGTGCGATGATGAACCTCGGCGAGGTCTTCACGAGGGTATGGGGTGAGCTCGGGGCGAGCTCTAGAATGGCAAAGGCGACCTCCTGATTCTCTGATTTACCTCGAGTGGCTCGCCCATCAACATATAGATTCAAAAAATTGACACCTCACTGGAATTAGTTATACATTACATCAACCCAACATTAAATGAAAAAAAAAGATTATGATGTTGAAACTGAACTAAAGCTAATCTACCGTCACAATTCTACTCTTACACATGTACCTACGTCACACTGAAAGTTGCTCATTTTGTCCCACTAAAAGTTGCTTATTTTGTCATTTTCGTTCGTTTTATTATATATTTTTTTTTATCTTTTTAAGAAACTACTATTCACTCCTTTATTATTATTTTCAATACTTTTTACATTATTTTCATTATTTTTTCACTTTTCTCCACCACATTATCTATAATATATTAATATTTTTATACACTTCTTAATACTCGTGCCCAAAAAGTATGAACGACTTATAACGGAACAGAGGGAATACCGTATTTGAAAATTTCAATTCTTCTTTCACATGTGTAAAAATAACTTTTTTACGTTTACAAAATTAATAAAATATATATTTTTTATATTTTATTCCTCTCATCCATTAAAAATGTGTACCATTACATTTGCACAGGTATTATAAATGTATTGTAGACTCACTGATAAATAAAATAATTGATTGTGAGAATGATAATAAAGATGAAAATTTCCATAAAGAGAAAGTACAAATGGACAGACAAAAAAAGAAATAATATGTAAATTTAGTGAATAGATGAAGTATTATTTAACTTCATACTCACGTACTTCCATTTTCTTGGTTTGTGTGACTTTTCAAGTTCGAAAGAATTTTTGGGACGGAGAAAGTTATATCTAAAGATAATAAATAAAAGCTAAGATAAGAAGATGCATGATGATTCTTTATAAAATGAAAATTGTAAAGTACAGATGGATCATATGAATTCATGGATTAGAAAGAATTAATACTATTTTCCCATTTTATTATATATTTGGTCCATATGACAGCAACGAGATAATTGATCAAGGAAAGGAAATGGACTAATTATCCCAAGAACTGAGTTAAATTATTTACCAATTCTATCCATCAAAGTAACATATACAACTTTCATCAGAACATAAAAGATCTTAGGAATATCAAGTTTGTTGGGTGATTTTGAAAAATCATATTTACAAAAAGTACCAAGTGATAAAATTGAATAATAGGGCTGAAATAAAACAGACATGTCCATATTAAGTGCTAGTAGTTCAAACATAGATAAGCAAACAATATTCATTAGCACAGACAGCCTGTTCATCAGCATCAACCTCAAAATCATAAACAAAACCAGAAATATGAGTCAAAAGGCCGAATGCGTGGAAAAGCCGGAGTCCTCGTCCACAGATCCTTAAAACTAAGGACAAAAGCTTCTATGAACCTAGTTCACGATAATAATATGGTGAACTCAGTTTACAGTTTCTCATACGAAGTAATACTATTCGGCATGCTAAGTACAGTGTTCAGTGATAATGAAACTCCATATGCTAAACGATATTATTGTTGTAAAAGTTAATGTGTACATGGTTCAGAGGAGACCTAACAAAAATAGGACAAGGGTTCATGAGACGTTGACTGAGCATGTCATTTATAAATGTAATGCTTCCATTAATGATAATACGGTTTGTCATCGAAAGGAAAAAAAAATTGTGAGAATAAACATACATAAGAATGTTTTCATGATTCCAAAAATAGTAGAAACAATGAATGCCAAATAAAAGATAATTTACCTCTCAAATGGTTTGATATTTCCAGCCTCAGACAAAACACAGAGTCTGCACTTCCATGTGTTGATCTGGGAGCAAGTACAGGAAGACACTATATTACCACATTATCTTTCTCTTTATTGCTGGAAGAATTCTTAGTCTTTACGATGGTCCTTCTTTGACGGCTTTGATTTTCTTCTTGAAAGTCCAACAGAAGCAGGATCTACCAATGGGCCTGACCAAGTTTGAATCGGTTCTTTGGTGTATGAGAAATTCATAGAAGTGAAGGGTACATCGGGAGGATCGTAAGTTGGATCGATATGATGAGACGACCCCAATGGAAAACCGATGCCCCCGTCCTGGTGTGGAGGAGGAAACTTTTCACTTTTGCTCTTTGCATTCGCATGAGTAATCAAGCGTCGTCTCTGTTTCATTGGCGTGAGATCAAATAATTGCCACATATATTAGAATACAATTATCAAAGGGTAAGACCCTTGTACATTAATTGTATGGAGAACTATATGCAAAGTAGTACTTTACAGTGAAAAAAATACATTTGATTTGCCTGGTGCATACAAGTTTTTGTCGTTGCAAAATTGTAAATGGCAACTAAGTAGCACTAGATGGTCTCCTCAAGTAACAAATTTGAGGGCAAATAAGCAAAAAAAAAAAAAAAAAAGATACCACTTTATGCAAGCCCTTACTAAGCTATCTCATTGAGGAATCTTGTTTTTCCTAGTGTGATGTCTTTTCCTTTTACGAACTTCACATTCTAACGAAATATTACTATTCTTTTTTTTTTTTTTTGCATCCAGAATAAATACTGCTGCTTCAAAATTTGACATTACCTAATATGCTTCAGTGTTCAACCCTTTAAACATTTATACCCAATACTCAATAAGGGTATATTTGGACCAGAGGAGATTATGCCTTAGGATGATACTCGTGTACTTTTCACTTGTGAAGTTACAAATAGATGAAATGGCTCCTTATGTTGGCTATGGTGTACGAAAAATTGTTTAGGTATTATTAATGCTTCTTAACAGGGAAATATAAGTATGTTAAAAAGAGACATCACAATTTCCAAAGAATCGAAAATACAGAGGGTGTAGCAACATCAACATACTTAAAGTACGCACGCATAGCATCATATGAAGGTGGCAGTATGAGTTATATACTGAGTAAAGGATGTCAAATGAGTCACATACATCAATATTAGCTTGCAGCTCGGCATTGGCTTCAGGAGCAGGCATTGCCCGCATTCCCCGATCACGAGAGCGTGTTTTTTTGCCAGCATCACCTTGAGCTTTACCAGTAGCTCTTGATCTACAATCACATAAATAGGGTCAGGTATTAACAGAAACATAACAAGTCTCATGATAGATCCATCCACCTAGCAGAAGAAAAACAAAATAAAGAACAGATTGGAATTAAAAACATTATAAGTGGAACTGCCATGGAGGTACATAAGGATGCAGTTAAACAATTACTTCCCAAACCTTCGAGCTTCTTCATCACGACGCTTGGCATCCATCTCCTTACTTGGAGGATACTTTGGAAGGCTAGAAGGATCACATGCATAAGGCTTGGTTGTGAAGAACTGTAATAGGAAAGAAATCATCACCTTCGCCACATTATAGGAAAACTATCAAACAAAATATGATAGGCACTATATCAAAGTCTAAGAAATTGAAAAAGGTCGACCAAATGCATATATAAAGTGCTCCAAAAAGTTATGCACAGATATCACATGCAAAAATAGTCTGTTTAAGTGTACTGAGATAAGAAAAATGGCAACTAAGAGAGGGTGAAAGAGAGAGCTCACATCACTGTTCAATGCAGAAGTAGCAGTTTGACGCTCACTTGGATCAATCGCAAGCAGAGTATCAATTAACGGCAATGATGATTGAGGAAAATCTTTAAATGCCTCCCTTATGTTTCTTTTATATGATTGTTGGGGCTTGAAAATGGTTGCATGAGGAAGCTTGGCCTTTTTCCAATACTCTTCCGATGGAGAACCACATAGTTTGAAAATTCTGTGCAGCTGTTCCACCTAAGCACCATTTACAGCATTCAATTTGAGCTATAAAGCCAGTGGCCATAGAAATTTGCTAATGCAACTTGAAAAGTTTCCCACTCTAACATGAAAATACAGAGAGGCTAAATGAAATGAAAAGAATCAAATAACGGTTGTTCAACTGATCTTTACTTTACGGTCCACATGATGTCTGGACGGGACTTTTTTGCATTGCTTCATTAATTCCCAGGACTAAACACATTGTTCAAGACAAAATCTTTTACAATGTTATGATCCAATTACTCTAGTTTCGTCAGGTGTTATATATACAAATATGTCACATCCAGAGCGTACATAGCCTAACATTATCTCATCATTCTTTTCACAGTTTTGTTTATAGCAATACGCTTATACAATATACAGCATATCACAACACTTTTTGGCTTTTAGCTAATCAACTTCCTATGATCATCATCAGGAAATAGTAAAGCAAACATACATAGTTTCAGAATCACCTAGCTTAAGCAAAGTTCTGAAATAGATATGGAAGACAAGATCATCATTTTCAGAGAACAAGTGATTGTTAGAGGTGACAGAGATGAAAAGGTGATGAAAATACAATACAAGATCATACTAAATATATTGAACGTAAATTCTGCATCAGATATATTACATTTATGAGTTACAAATGTGTGTGTGTGTGTGGGGGGTGGGGGGTGGGGGGGGGGGAGGTGATCGTAATTAAGACCTTGCTGGCTTGCTCAAGTCAAGAGATGCACCTGGAAGTTACCAACTAGAAGGTTACCTCTGTTCTACCAGTCATGATAGGCTTCCCAGCAAACAGCTCTGCTAAAATGCACCCAGCGCTCCACAAGTCTACACCTACACCATACTCAGTGGCACCAAGAAGCAGCTCCGGCGGCCTATACCAAAGAGTAACTACACGACTAGTCATGGGCTGCTTGTTATTAGGGTCAAAGGTGGAAGCCAACCCAAAGTCAGCAATCTTAAGAACCCCACCATCATCAATAAGGAGATTTGATCCCTTAATATCACGGTGCAATATATGGCGATTGTGGCAGTGTTCAAGGCCAGATAACAGTTGATGCATGTAGCATTTGACCTATCATATCAATCAGATAGCAAACATAATAAGTACTAGAAAATTGTACATGCGGAAGCTTAAGGGGCTATACATAGTTTAACGATAAAGAGAAATACACTCACACACACACACATACAAGGGCAGAATTCCACCTGAGGCTCCGTAAACTTGATCCCAGGGCTCGAAGCAAGGCCAGCCAAATCATGTTCCATGTAATCAAATACAAGGTACAAACTACATGACATCCTTGAAGTTGCCAATCCTTGCAACTTCACAACATTTGGGTGATCCAGACGACGCAAAATCAATATCTCCCTGGCCATAAACCTCACGCTCTCGGGTTCCAAATTATCAAATCTAACCTTCTTCAACGCCACAATAGTTCCAGTTATGATATCTCTAGCTTTGTACACATTACTATAAGTACCTTGTCCAATCTAAATATATCCAAAAAGAACACAAATGCATAAAATAAGAATTAGGTAATGAACTAATATAGGAAAAGTGGGAAGTAAAGGGATAACCTCTTGCCTTATCAATTTTTTCGAACGAAACAGCTCTACGAGGCGTCCATCCATTGATAGCTTCTGCTGCAACAGCAGAGAGCCAGGATGGCCATCCTGCAGCTACTTGCTCCCCATGGATGTGCTTAGGGGGATTGCTTAGCCTTGGATTTGGCCTAGACCTCCTCCTTTCACCTCTTGGGCGTCGTGCATTCTCATTCTTTCGCTCCTCGTCCTTCTTTTCTCCACCATTTTGAACTTCACCACCACCAGAAGCTCCTTCATCACCCCCCTCCTGCGGTTTACTTACTGAACCAACCACTACTTTCTCTCTCCTCCCTGATTGCACGGACAAATCTTCCTCTCCAGCTTTCTCTGTCTCCCTTCTAACTATTAAATCTCCACTAGGGGGCCCAGTCGACTGAGTCGCTTTCCCAAAAACACACCCCATTTTGCAATGACCCAAAACCTCACTTCTCAACACATAGTACACCCTTGCGCCACATTCAAAACCCACCACCAAAACAAAAAATGCCAATCAAAAGTTTACGTTAATACAAAATTTGGAACTTCAAAAGCAGATCATCGGACAGCCTTCACTCAGTATAGACCTGAAGAATTCAATACCAACGATCAATAATACTCCAATATTGACCATATACACCAAATGGGCTGTATTTAATCATCCAAAATAACCGTTTGTATATGCATTTCACAAGGAATAAATGAAGAAAAAAGAATCTCGTATTATAACGGGGTGGAACAAAAAAAAAAACCCTAGCTCTACCACCTGAAGAAAGAATAAGTTGCAATAATTGAAACACCACAATTCAAGGAATGCAAGAATAACAAGCTAAAGACAGCATACCTACAAAAGGCAAAGACAATAATATAAACAGGGCACACTATTTAGACTAGATTTTATTGCGCCTACTCTTTTTTCTGCTTCGTTTTCTTGTGGGATTAAAGAAAAGAGTAAGCAGTTAAAAAAGTTCGCAAAGTCGGATTCGCACTTTCGACATTGGTCAAAAATTGAAAGAGAAAATGTTGTGCTGATTTGTGTTTAGTGCGAAAAATGCGAGTGGGGCAAATGATCGAACAGCTGGTCTGCGCTTGTCCAGTGTCTGATTTGCTCCTACTTTTCTCATAAATAAAATAAAATAAAATAAAATGGAGAGAGAGAGTGTGTGAGAGAGTGAGTGTGGAATTTTTTTAACTTACGCTGCAGCGAGCAAGTACTTCCTTTTATAAAATTAAAAGAATGGTTTTTTATATAAAAATAAATATATTTTAAAGTATTAAATATTTAATTAAAAGTATGAGTATCAAATATATGAGTCAGGATAAATAATTAAAGCAATATTTGATATTTTTTTATGAGACTTTTTTTATATTCTCGCTAAAATATGAAATATTTTAAAACAGTTTTATGATAAGTTTGTATGAAATTTTTTCATACAAAATCTAGTGGAATTAAAAATAGAATTGGGTGTTCATATAGTTAATTTAATATTTAAATAATTTAAAGAATACATATTTGATGTTTTTTGAAATAATATTTTTTAAAATTAAAAATGGAACTGCATAAAATGCGGATTGTTCATAAAAATCAACTTAATACTTAAATAATTTTAAATCAAAATTTATATTTCAACATTTTAACTTTTAATAATATAATTAATTATTTTCAAAATATATGAATTAGCAAGAATAAACTTAATATTAGAACAGTTATCGAAAAAGATGAAAAATATTGTTGATAAAGAAGAAATAATTCACTGAAAACGCACAAAAGTATAAGATTTCTCTTGGAAACAAACTCAAACTTTTTGTTTTTGTTTTTTGGTAAAATCATTGAGACAAAAAGGAAAGTTTCTTCTTTTAAGTAATTAACATTTATTTAAAATAAATATATCATTGAGACAAAAAGAAAAGTTTCTTCTTTTAAGTAATTAACATTTATTTAAAATAAATATAAGGACCAAATTTTATTTTTATAAAAAATCTTATTATTTGACTTAAATAAATCAAATATTTACACATAAATGCAATTTCCTAAAAACATGATACATAAAAATTAGAATATCTATTCATGCAATCATGTCATCAGAACTAATCACCTGACACATCATTAATCTAAACTCCATGTTACTATAGGAAGATGTTCTCTATTTTTTTTTTTTATCGGTAAATGTTAGTTGTTAGTAGTTAAGTTAGTTCACCAAGTCTCCTTACACCTCATATCTCCAAGTCCAATCTTATATCTCCCATCTCCCAATTCGTTCCCAGGGGGAATCGAACTCGGGTCACTCACTCAAGTGAGGAGCCCAGTGGCCAGGTTAGCTAGCCCACCTGGTTGGGAGATGTTCTCTATTTTTCATTTTTCTTTTTGTTTACTTTACAATAAATATCTATGTAAGTTAACATTGTAATCCATCGTGTATCAATAAATAAAGGAAAATTTTAAAATGGTTGTAATTAATTTTGTGCAAAATAAAATTACAAATAAATATATTTTTAAGAAAACAACAAATTATGAAAAAATTATTATGCGAGGGAAGGAGTACTCATATACATATATGTGGTTTTGATAAAATATACATATATATATTTTTAAGTATCTTATGCATCGTGCATCAAGTGTACTGAGTAACCCTAATACCATCTTTTAACAATATAACTTTTTTTTGCTTAAAAGTTTAATTATTTTCACTTGATTTTTTTTAATAAGAATAATTAATATTATTTAAATGATATGGTATGTCAGAAATATTGACATAAGTCTATATAAAATTTGCAATGAAAATATATTTTTACAGAACTTAGTATATGCTTGAATATTTTGAATATCTTCATTATTTTTAAATTGGTGAATTGAACAGTAGTGAATTTAAATAATTTTAATAGTGATTTAATTCTCTATTTATATATTATTATCACATTTATAATGGACAATTAAAATTTGTGTCCAACAGATGGCTTCTAATTATAACAATGATATAATTTGTATCACATTTATAATTATCATATATGATATGTAATTTCTACAAGGGTGTTTTACCAGTTTTATCCTCTTTTTTACACATTTTTTTCAATGCGCCTAATATTCTACCACAAGACAAAGGGAAAAAAGAACCATGATGGAATTTGAATTTTGAAGTTTCCTTTGTTCTTTTCATCATATATATATGGAGAAAAAAGTTTTTTAGTCCCATAACTTATTGAGTGTCCGCTTTTGGTCCAAAAAATTTTAACTTTTTAATTTTAGTCCCGTAACACTTAGAGTTTGTCCAATTTTAATCCCAAAAATTTTAACTTTTCAATTTTGGTCCCGTAACTCTTAGAGTTTATCCAGTTTTGGTCCCATTTTTACCGAAAAATGAAAAAAATACTATTTTTTATCATGCACGGTACACATGGTAGTTGACTTTGGAACTTTCCATCATCCTTGCTAGTATTTTATTATTTTATTAGTGTTCCAATAATATAGGAAAAAATAAGTAAAAAAATACAAAATAAATTAAAAATTAATTATTTGGCACCCACGTCAGCAATAGTGCCGGAAAATTCCAAATTCCACCACAACATGCGTTGTGCATGGAAAAAAATGACATTATTCACATTTTTCGATAAAAATGGGATCAAAATTGGACGAACACCAAGAGTTACAGGACTAAAATTGAAAAGTTAAAATTTTTGGGATCAAAATCGGACACTCAATAAGTTATGGGACAAAAAAACTTTTTATCTCTATATATATAGAGACATCTAGTGAGATATACGAGAGTTTGCAATTTTTATAAAGTTGTTTTTAAAAAAAAAAAAAAACCATATTTATCATCATTTTTAAAACAATTTTATTTTCCTTCTTGTTTTTAAACTCACTTTAAATCTTATAAAAATTCTGAAGTCGCACTTGACGTAGACTTCAAAAAATCATAACTTTCAAGCTAACCATAATTTACCTAATCCATCTTCTTCAAGGTTTAATTCTGCTCAATTCCTTAAATCAATTTACCAAAGTGATGAAAATTTGTTGGAATAGCGTCTAAATGATGGGTTAACTATTTATGAATTATTTTGAAATTTAAAAGATAAAACATTTACTTCATGATATCAACGTTAAATTCTCAATTAAAAGTCTAATACTGTGAAATTATGAATTCGAGTCATTATTTGTTTAATTTAGAAAAAGAAAAATTCTATCATTGCATATGATGTGTATGTATATAACGGTTTTTTTTATAATTTGAGATGAAATTGATTTTTCAAATATGTAAGATAGAATTGCAAATATCAAACATATATTGGCATAAAGTGGTGAGTCTTTAAATAATAAATATTATTCCTAAATTTTGAATTGGTAATTATTCTATCTTTTAATTTGAGTCCGTTAAAAAATTATTATTTGATTTTTAAAAAAAAAATTCTAATGGAGCCCAAACGAGTACATTTTAAATTATATAAAGAACGAGGATATGTGCCCCCTCCTCTTTTAGGACATTTGTTAGGAAAATAATTTCAAATGTCTATTTGCAAGTGTTACAAAACAATTTTTAAAAATATTTTTCTTTTAAAAATGATGAAAAATTATTTTGAAAAAATTTATTTTTAGAAGTTATTTTTAGTGTTTTAAAACAGACACATGATAACTTAGGTTACTCACACAAGCCTATACACTACCTCTAAAAATTTGACTTTCATTTTTTTGAAATTTTGTAAAAAAACCATTTTCATTATGTTCGAAAAAATAAATTGAAAAAGTTAAAGAAATTCTAAATAAAATATAGTGTATTCACCCGAATATACCATTTTGGTTAATGCTAATAATTTGGGCCATATATAATTATACTTGAGCCAATTTGAGCCCAATAAATTTTCTAATGTTTGTAATATACAGGCCCAATAGAGAAAGAGGTGTAATACTTGAGGCTCTATTTTGTATCTTCATGTCATTAATGGCAAAAAATAAAAAAATTGTACAATTGAAAAAAAGTTTGTACATTTTAGCAAATCAAATCATTATACTTTGCCTAAGTCTCTTGTGCACTAGTTACACCGTGCAACTCAAATGTATTTTTAAATAGTTATACTGTTTATTACTGAAATGTTACACAAATTATTACTGAAAAGTTACACTATTAAAGATACACTTTTCAGTAATAACATGTGTAACTTTTCAATAGTATTTTATATAATTTTTTAAAAATAAACTTGAGTTGCACAATGTAACTGGTACATACACTAAGCCTTATACTTTTCAAATAATATTTCGTCCCGGTTCTCATATCATCATTACATATATTTTCTACATGTACGAAATAACATCACAAGAAACACACAGTAAATGCATATTTACAAATATAGAAAAAAAAAAAGCCAATTAAAACATCATCAATTTTTTTACAAAGCAAGTCTTGTGTACACTGGCCAAGTGCACTTTTTAAAAGTTATACTCCCTCCGTCTCAAATCAATTTGCACTCTTTTCATTTTGGGTTGTCTCAAACCAATTTGCAAACTACTTAAAAGGGAAACATCGATTTGCATGCACACTCACAAAACTTTCCACACATTTACCCATACACCATTACTTTATTTAAAAATACATTTTCCTTAAACCGTGTGCCATCCCAGGACGGAGGGAGTACAAAATATTACTGAAAATCCACTCATATTATTACTAAACAGTGTAATTTTCAAAATACACTTTTCAATAATAACACGCACGATTTTTCAATAATAATTGACATAACTTTTAAAAAATACAATTGAATTACACGACACACCTAATGTACACCAGAGTAAGAGTTTTTTACAATATTCACAATTTTTACATAAAGAACCTACAATTTGCACACAAGGCAGACAAGTAACAAACCGTACATAAAAAAACACTTACAAATCATAACATGCAATGCAACCCCATAATGGAATCATGCATGCATCGATCTATTTATGGATTTTCTTAGAGAGAGAGTAGAAGGAGAGAGAAACCAAGAGAACCAAGACGAAGGACGCGAACAAGGAGACGAAGACGGAGGCTCCGACGTGCCTGCAATACTTGTCGTAAACATTGCACAATTTTCCCCAACCAGCATCCGAATTCCCCTTCAAACCTATGTAAGCAACTGCGCCTGCTGATCCGGTTGCTGCTGCTACAATTCCTAGCAGTACCTGAACGTATATATTCAAATTTAATTAATTAAATAATTTTTTAAAAATGTAATTATGAGTCACGAGGCAATAATTTAGGTCGTTTCCGATTATAGTTCTCTATTATTCCCACTTTTTCAATTTTGGTAGTTTTGGTGTCAATTTTAGTCTTTCTGAATCAAAACTTAAAAATAAAATATATACAGACCGGACTAAAAACAAAAAAAATAAAAAATTATGAAAAAAATTGACAGTACGTAATAACTAAAAATACAAGACTACATGGTAAAAAGTATGAGACGGTTTTTGATAATAAGAGCCTGTTTGGCTAAAATTATTTTAAGAGATTATAATATGCTAATTTTAAATAATTATAAGTTGGTAAAGTGTTTGACTAATTCAACTTATAACTTATTATGTTATCTTATAAATTTTGAAAAAAAACAAGTTTGAGTTGCTTTACTTTTTTTTTTTGGTTAAATTATTTAACATCTTTTAATAAGATACACATTATCTTTTTCTGCCAAACCAACTATAGCAATTTATATGATGTTTTAAGAGTTTATAAGTTCTCTCGACACTCCTAACTTAAATTCTCAAGCAACTCTAAAATTTTCAGGAATTTAATCTGCATGTGGGATTGTTAATTTACTTGTATTAGATTGGGGTAAATTGCATGTTTGGTCCCATGAAAATTTTTACTCAGCAGATTTGGTTTCACGTTCTTTTTTTTTTGTCCTTTTATAGCATATTTAGTCTCACCCATTAAAATAAAATACACATATAGTTCCATGAGAGTTTGGTCCCACATTAATCTATTTTTTAAAAAAAAATCTTGTGGGACCATCTATGTTAAAAAATGACCAAATTCATGCGCTCAAATTCTCGTTGGACCATTTGTGCAATTTACCTTATTAGATTGCCATAACATGTCACCAAGTTATAGGACCAAATTGAATAACTTACAACATCAAATAGGACAAAATGTGATAGGAGTTGGGGACAGAAGGCAGGTTTGAGGAGAGCATAGAAAGATAAGAGGGTGGTGATTATGCTGTACAACCCTGCAACTGAGAGTGCTGCAACAAAGTATCTGCATGCATGATTTAAAATATATAAATTTATATTATTATTTAAACAAATTGTTAAAATAACTAATTAATAATCAAAAATAATAATAATAATAAGCTAGGTTATTAATTAAATCATGATCATGATATACAATGCATAACTAAAAAAAGTCAGTTTTGTAATTAATGCAACAGATACCGATTTTGATAGCATACCAATGAAATGATGACATTAATTCACCACCAACTTTTAATAATATTATTCTATTTATGTAAATAATCTACATATTCAAAATTAATAATTTATAATATATTCTATTTTGGATTTCATTAACTCATGATGTATATTATATATACAATAACATACTTGCGTGAGAAAACTATACTGTGCAACTGATGCCGATTATACTATTAACTAATATCTTTCCATTAAATAATCAGTACTATTTAAAAAAACACTGACATGGTATGATTAATGTATAAACATATTTGCTTTATATAATTATAATGAAGAATAACAAAACACTAAATTAGAATATTTGAAATTTGAAAATGAAGTCAAGAAAGCTACTCATAACATTATTTAAGCCTACACAATTGCACGGAAACACAAGATTTTTCAAGAAAGAAAAATAAAATAACTACTCTCTCCATCTCACAATAGGGGTGGGCAAAAAACCGAAAAATCGAATTTCCGAACCGAACTGAAATATTTCGGTTAATTTGGTTAAAAATTTCAATAACCGAATTTTTTTTGGTTCGGTTCGGTTATGAATCCGTAAAAACCGAAAAACCGAAATATTATATATATTATATTTATTATATATAAATAATATATATGATATATTTTAATAATATTTATTAATTTTCTTTTCAAAATCCTAGTTTCATTTAGGGAAAGAGAGAGATTATACATAAAATTATGAAATATATTTTAAAAAAATACTTGAAAAATTAGATTATACATAAATTATGAAATATATTTAAAATTCGGTTTTAACAGAATTAACCGAAATATATTTCGGTTTTTTCGGTTTCGGTTATTTCGATTTTCAAATTTCGGTTCGGTTTCGGTTTCTGGATTATAAAATTCGGTTATTTCAGTTCGGTTAAAAAATAGTTCAAAACCGACCGAACGCCCACCCCTATCTCACAATACATCCGGACTTACAAAAGCTGCTATACATTACTGACATATATATATGAGTAAGTATGTGTATATATTTTTGTGAGTTTATACACAAATTAATATATATTTATATATAATTTTGAAATAAACAGAACAAAATAAGTGTGCGAATAATCACGTTAGGATGCATGAAAAAATGAACGTACACGTAAAAATGTCATGTGCAAATATTAACACCCGTGTTTGTGAGTGTGCAAATAAATAAAGTCTCACATGAAAGCTGGTGAGTGATTGAATTCGGCCGTGGCGGAGCCTTTCCGAGTTTGTTTGGCGGTGACAATGACTACAACAGCCACCACTGCTGACGCAAACACCACAAACCTCAACACCACCTCCGCCAGCGCCAAGTAATCACTAGGCGGCGCATCCCCCGGAGTTATCACCTCCGGCGGTGCTTCTTCCACCTTATCTGGATCCGGAGCAGGGGTTTCCTCCACTTTCTCAGTCCCCGGAGCTGGAGGTGCTGTCTCTGTGGAGGCCATGATTAATTGTGTGTTGAGTGAGAGAGAGATAGAGAGAGAGAAGAAGTGCAAAGTGTGGATGATTAGGGCTGATTTAGGAGTATATGTGAAAGTGATTAGTGATATATATAGGGTATATATGTTTTCAAACTCTTAAAAAAAAAAAAAAAAGTAAAATCACTTTTTTTTTTTTGTAAATTGGGTTTTACCTATTTCGATAAAAAAAAAAATTCTACACTTTTTTTAAGGATTTGAAAATACACCCATAGAAAGGTATGCTTTGGTACCAAAAATTTTCATTTAAATTTTTATTTAAAAAAAATTAAAATTAAACTAAAAAATTTAAATATATTTCACATGCATAAGTACATGCTAAAATTTGTATTATCTAAAAGTGCTTATTAATTAGTTGACGTGGGCCTTGCAACCAACAATTGTTGTTTTTCCCAACTTCCTAAATACCTCCAATGATTGGGGTTAGTACTCTTCTCCATAGTGAGTTATTCTTTAAATGATTGATTGAAAACTAGAAAACTACGTTTTGGTTCATTTTTGGATAAGTTTAGAAGTCTCATATTGTCAAAAAATTAATAGATATGTATAATAATATTAATTTTAGAAAAAAAATATTGTATTATACCATCTCATGACATGATATCTACAAAAGAAAAATTGGTGATAAAATTATTATAAAATATGACAATATATTTTTTTTTAAAAGTGATATTTACTTTTAATAAAAATATGATTAATATTTAAAAAATCGGTGATATATTTATAGTAAAAAGTTACAATGTTTTTAAAAAACTGATAGTTACTTTTAACAAAAAAATATTATCGTTATTTTTTTGTTTAAAATTTACAATTTAAAAAAAAAACTAATCTCTACAACTTTTTAATAAATAAGTGATGCATTTTACAATTATTTCATGTCATAAAATGATCTCACACAAGATTTAATCTTAATTTTATATCTTTAATCAATAAAAAATCGTATATGCATCAGAAATATAATTATATATAGGTACAATTGTCCAATTAACGCAACAACTGATACCGTTTAAAATGCATTAGAATTGCACGTTGCTTATTTTTTTTAAAATGTGTCATTAGAATTTAAAGCGTCTTGTTAAACACGTCATAATTTATGTATGATCATCAAGAAAATAAATTGTACTTGTTCATACGAAATGTATGACAAACAAAAATCAAAACTCTCCCACCTAATTATATATATATATATATATTAAACACGTCATTATACAAAAAAAGTTGTTATCCATTCCTTTCTTTTAATTTTTTTTTATTTGGAAGACATTACTTTCTTTTTAATTGGTAGCTGAAATGTCCACATTGGTTGATCCAAAATCTACCTGCTATCGATTTCATTCTTTTAATCCTGCAAAATATATAATATTTTTTTATAAATAAGATCAAAATATTTGCATAGATTAATATTTTATTTTTTGTGTAAATAAAAATAGACGTAATTTACAACTAAAATCATTTTTTAACTTAATATATAAACGCCCCATTTTATAATTAATTGATTTTATATTATGAAAAGATTTTGAAATACCGTATAATCCACACTTGAGATCTGGCCATCGGGCTCCTTACTTGAGTGATCCGAGTTCGATTCTTTCTAGGAACGAATAAGGTTGGCTTGGAGTGACCAGAGTTCGATTCTCTCTAGGAACGAATAAGGTTGGCTTGGAAATATTCTTGAAGTGTTTGGAGACTTGGTGAACTAAATTCTAACTATTAACAACCAACAATACCGATAAATAAAATGGTATAATCCAGTTGAGCTGAGCTAATATTTTGATAAGATTGAATATTTTTGCTTGTAGCGCTAATTCACTACTACAGATTTTGTCTTAGAAAGCTTTAATTTTGGGAGCGGCTATACATACCCCAAATTACTCTAAACATACCCCAAAAATTTTTGGACAAAAATAGACATATTTCAATTGACTAAAATACCCATATATAAATAAATATAAACAAATTAGAATTATTCACAAACTCAATTCCGGCATGGCTCTGTAATGTGGTGGTGGCGGCCTGGACTCAATTCCGCCAGTGGATAGGGATAGATGACGGTGGTTTCGACTCTATGGTGCTTGAATAGCGGCGGCCTGGGTGAGGCTTCGAGAACAGAGGAGACATGGTGGTTGTAGGCGGCAATGCTTGCGCGATTAGGCCAAGAAGCGTATGGAGCGGTTTGAGCTTTGTGGCGCGATTCTGGCGCTGTGGTGAGTCGCAGTCGCAGCTGGGTTTCCAGATTCCGGCAGTGGTGGATCTGATGAGAATCGGTGTTGAGGAAATTTTTCGGCGATGTCTGCGTGAAATGTGCAGTGAACGTGGCCATGAATTAAATGGAAGAAGGTTACCAGAAATTAAATGGGAGAAGGTTTCTCCTTTTTCCTTCACAATTGTATAGCATGAATATGCCTTCGGAGTGAGAAATTTTAGGAAAAAAATGAAATAGGGTATAATAAGAAAGAGACGAAGACTTAGTCAGTAATCCTCATGAAAGAGATGAAGATTTAGTCAATAATAAAAAAGGGTATAATAGAAAT
Source organism: Prunella vulgaris (assembly GCA_026898435.1). Taxonomy (NCBI): domain Eukaryota; kingdom Viridiplantae; phylum Streptophyta; class Magnoliopsida; order Lamiales; family Lamiaceae; genus Prunella; species Prunella vulgaris. Next base: position 4,266,228 of record JAPKLY010000002.1, read on the forward strand.
AAAATGGGATATGTTTAGTATTTTAAATTAATCTTTTATTTTAAATGGGGTATGTTTAATAATTGGGGTATGTTTAGAGGAAATTGGGGTATATATAGTGGCACCCTTTAATTTTTTCATTTAGAGAGCGGTTTTAAGAGCTCTCTAAGTGAAAGCTATGTAAGTACCCGAGCACTTACAAAGCGGTTACGAAACAGCTCTCCAAGTATATTTTATTTTTTAATATTTAACTTAGAGAGCGGTTTATAACCGCTCTCGGAAACGCCGCTGCCCAGAATCGAGATTTCTGTCTCCACCTTAATAAAATTCTAAAATTCTAAAATTTTAGAATTTATCTCATAACTCGTCTGTTCCACAGAAAAAGAAGTGATCAAATTATGAAAAAAAATAGCAGAAAATATGTGTTAGAAAACTAGCAGAAAAAATAACATAAAATAGTAGAAAAATAGCAGAAACTATAAGATCTTAACATTGGAAAATTCACTGCTTCCTACAACAAACTATATATTCTTACTTATCTATATTTTCTTCCTAACTACTGCGTACGTGCTGCCTCCAATATGTAAAACATGTGCCCCATTTATAAGTAAAATAGGCCTAACAAGATTGGGCTTCATAAATAAGAAAATTGGGCCTAAATAATTAGAAATGGAAAAATGGCCCAACCAATCCTTCCTCCTTACCAGATTGTGGCAACCGACGGTTACAGACTTGTGAGTGGGGACTCCGGCGAAAATGGTTTCGGCGAGAATAGAAGTAGCAGCTAACAGGAGCGCCAACTACAATTTCGATTGGAATGACGACGGCGGTCGAGGCGAGATTCAGCAAAACAAAGGTAAGTGTGTGTTCCTTGTGGAATCGTGCGACGCTCTTCGTCAGCAACCCACGGCGCCAGCCGATCTCAAAAAATAAGAAAAAGAAAAAGAATATATATACATATATATATAAGATAAATTATAAAGAAGAACACATACTTATATACAGATCGGCGAGAGAAGGCTGTATATATAACAGGTACGAGAGAAGAACAGTCGCCGAAGACCGACGTCCTTCAGCGCCGGAGATCGGCGTCCTACAGCGGCGAGGAGGCGCCGCCTACGGTGGCGAGGAGGAGCCGCCTACATCGGCAAGGAGGGGAGGCCTTCAGCGGCGAGGAGGAGCCGCCTTCAGCGTATAAGGGAAGCTAGGGTTTTTGTTTTGGAATGAAAATGAAGGAAAGGTTAGGTTAATAAAGAGATTCTAATTGGGCTTCTAGTTGGGCTAAAAACCCATAGCGGTTCATAACCGCTTTGATGTATAGCGGTTTTTCACCGCATTCATCCTTTAAAGCGGTTGTAAAACGCTTTCTCATATTATTTTTTTTATTAAAGCGGTTTTTAACCGCTATGTAGTCATATTTTTTTTTAAAATTTTCGTATATGCTTAGAGAGCTCATTGGCAAATGAGCTCTCTAAGTAAAGCTGTGCACGTTCTTAAATGTAGTAGTGATTAAAATGAATTTTCAAAATTTTGTGTAGCATGCAGACTAATGACCCGTCGACGCAGCTTTAAATGTGATACTACATAATGATAACACAATGTATCAATTTTAATTAAAAAATCATAAATTAATAATTATCATTCTAAAATAAAAAATTATTAATATTGGAATAAATTACAATATTTTTAAAATTTATGTGATTTAATTAAGAAAAAGATTCGTATATATAGAACCAAAATACTCGAACTTACAATTTGACTTATAGGGTATATTTTTATTCACTTTAAAGAAATTATATTTGTTGATAAAAGGAATTTAAACCAAGTCCAAGGTGCTCGCCAGGCTGCTCGCCACCTTGCTCGACCAACTCAGAAATGGCGAGACAACAAGCCCACGTGGCCAAGTCCAAGTTGCTCGCAAGGCTGCTCGCCACCTTGCTCGTCCAGCTCAGAGATGGTGAGACAACAAGCCCACGTGGCCAAGTCCAAGTTGCTCGGCAGACTGCTCGTCAGGCTGCTCGCCACCTTGCTCGTCCAGCTCAGAGATGGCGAGACAACAAGCCCACGTGGCCAAGTCCAAGTTGCTCGCCAGGCTGCTCGTCAGGCTGCTCGCCACCTTGCTCGTCCAGCTCAGAGATGGCGAGACAATAAGTCCACGTGGCCAAGTCCAAGTTGCTCGCCAGGCTGCTCGCCACCTTACTCGTCCAGCTCAGAGATGGCGAGGCAACAAGCCCACGTGGCCAAGTCCAAGTTGCTCGCCAGGCTGTTCGCCAGTCTGCTCGCCAGTCTGCTGACCACCTTGCTCGTCCAGCTCAGAGATGGCGAGGTAACAAGCCCACGTGGCCAAGTCCAAGTTGCTCGCCAGGCTGCTCGTCAGGCTGCTCGCCACCTTGCTCGTCCAGCTCAGAGATGCTGAGGCAACAAGCCCACGTGGTCAAGTCCAAGTTGCTCGCCAGGCTGCTCGCCACCTTGCTCATCCAGCTCAGAGATGGCGAGGCAATAAGCCCACGAGGCCAAGTCCAAGTTGCTCGCCATGCTGCTCGCCATGTTGCTCGCCCCGGTGCTCGACCATCGCTCCCAGGGATGAAGACACAGAGATGTCCAGAGAACCTGTAAGGAGGGCATAGGTCGGTTAGGTTAGGGTTAGTGGGGCAAGTAGCTAAGGTGGTGACAAGTGGAGGACACTTGTCACCATCAGATGCCAAGTGACTTAAAAATGTGCCACCTCACCCTCACAAGGGGATAAATACTTGTAAAAACTCATTTGTAAAGGATCTAATTTCCCAAATACTAGAAATACATTACACAATTTCTCTCTCTACTTTTCCAATTATAATTCCTATTACTAATCCAAATTACATCTTTAAATTATTGTTTGAGTGATTTTCTACGTATAATTAGCCACATAAATCTTTCGGTTGCATAAATTGCTCAACAATTTGGCGCTAGAAGGAGGGCCTGAACCTCCATCGATTGAAGAATTCGATACTCATTCTTCATTATTTCTCAAGAACACCAAGAACGCCCTTCGAAGTTCGGTAAAAGTTTTGAGGAATATCTTCAATTGTTAGTGTTTTCAAGAATTTGTTGTCTTCGAAAACACGAACTAGAAAAGATTTCTTTAAAAACTCATTTACTATACTCAATTGTCACCGGAAACAATGACGAGACAAATGTACGAGGCCTCCCACGATGAATCCCATACCACATCGACGAGTCGAAGGTGGAAGGGAAAGAAACCTTCAGGTTACCAACAAGCCGGACAGACCCGAGTCCCAGCATTACCGGCGGCCCCGATTAGACCATAAATTGAAGCAACCTTGGAGTCGGCAGTGAAAACTCCCAAAGACATCGAGAGGGTGATGGCCATGTTGCAACAGATGCAAAGGCAACAGAAGGTGGTGGCTTGTCAACCCATGATTCAAGCGGCCCCTACGGAGACAAGACATGATACAAGGACGAGCTATCACGCACAAGAGGAAGAAGCTAGTAGCGGACGTGTCGCCCTGGAAAATTCGAAGGGCAAACAAAAGATGTGCGATCGCCTAGGACCGCAACCTAGGTGATCAGACAGGCGACTAGATGGTCGAGCAGAGTGGCGACCAGCCGGGCGACCAAGTGGGCGACCAGCCGAGCAGCGTGGTCATCATGAAGGGTCCCAAGGAGATAGGCATAGTGATCCAAGCCATCATTCGGAGGGTGAAGGGTCCGGATACTCGCAGCGTCAAGAACCTTGTGAGTCAGATGCGAGGCATCAACGAAGGCCCGTACAGGACCGACTAAGGAGACGGGCATCTGAGAGGTTGGGCCCTAATGCTGGAAGTAACCTCCAACGTCCACATAGGGAGGTCGCCCGAAGTGAGGGACTTCCGGGGGCAGCATGTCAATATGAGGTGCACTCGGAACAACCTCGAGGAGGGGGATCATCTCGTGGGTCATCGATCGTGGAGATAGAGAAGCTAAAGAAAGCAGTAGAGGACTTGTGGGAACAAGTGGCCAACAAAGAGAAGGTTGAGACATACACCTCCCTCTCAATCTCACCATTGTCTACAACCATCCTCACAGCACCTATACAGAAGAAGATACATTTTCCATCATTGGTACTGTATGAGGGTGAATCTGACCCCAAGGTGCACATCTCGAAGTATGCCGATTACATGATCTCGATGGGGGCTTTAGACGCTACACAATGCAGAAACTTTCCCCTGACCTTGGGGGATCGAGCCCACAGATGGTTCTCGGCTCTGGCGCCAGGATCAATTCATTCGTTCGGACAGCTTACCCGGGAGTTTCTGTCCCACTTCTCAGGATTTGGAACATACTTGATGCAAAAACATCGCCTGGCCAATATCACACAAGGAGCAGAGGAGACGGACCAGCAATACCTTGAGAGGTTCGACAAGATCCTTTTGGAAGGAGAGTCCGTCAGCGAAGACACCAAGATTGTTGCTGTGATGGCCGGACTGAAGAAGGGGACGGAACTCTGGAAGGAAATGCATTTGTCATGCCCAGGAACGTACGCAGAATTCAGTCATAAGGCTGGGGTGTATGTGGCCATGCAAGAAGCACTGCAGAAGGAGTTAGGTACGAAGTCCGATGTAAGGAAAGCACAGGTGAAAAGACAAAGGCAACCTCGAGAAGAAGGTTCAGATGATGGAGACAGTGATGAAGAAGAAAGGAGGCCCAACAGACTGGTCAAAAAGGGACCTCCAGCACCACCACCTCATTAAGAACCAAACAGAGAAATCTTGGTACTCGAGGAGATGGGTCCCGCTGGGGGAACGGTTGACAGACGCCCACCACCATCAAAGAGATAGGAAAAGACCGAAATCCGGGCAATCAACCAGGTACAAGAGACGGGTCAGGATCGAGGTGCCCACCAAGCCAACAATAGATTCGACGTTTTCACAAGCAAACCTAGGGGGAATCCTCACACCCCACAATGACTCATTAGTCATCAACGTCAATATCATGAACACCAAGGTGCAGGAACAATTAAAGGCAATCAAAAGAAGGCACGAGAGTGTCTATAAAAAAAAACATGTAACCCAAGTGTTACTGTATGAGAAAGAGATACAAATACAATTACGTCCTCATGAGCCCAGCATACTGGACATCATTTCAACAAATATCAGACACCCCGGCGGGGCCAACAACCAAAAAGCCCCATATAGATAGACACCGGAGCAAGTGGTGACACACCTATCACATCGGTGGAGGGTGAAGGTGGTGCAACCCCAAGACAAGAAAACCCACCAGGCGAACAAGGGGACTTGGAGCCACAACAAGGGTACGAGCCAACGTAGATAGAAGTCAACTTCAACTTGGAAGGATCCAACTCAGGCCTACGATGGAAAAACATGAAGAGGATACCAGTTGAACATGTGTGCCACAGCCTCAACATTAACCTGATAATTGCCCCTGACTCAAAAACACACAAGCAGATGCATTGGCTCGATTAGCAACAAGTACCAGCGAAGCAAGTATTATAGAAGTCACCATCACGAAGATAGAAAATCCTTCAACGTTTGATTGCATAAATCAAACGTTGAATGGGGGCAACAAGCAGCAGATAACCAACAGGTGGTGGAGGACTGCAGGACACCCATCAGAAAATACCTAACCAATAGAGACCAGTCAAAAGATCCCTGGGAGGCACGACGAGTTGCCAAACAAGTTGCAAGATGTACAATAGTTGGTGGACAACTATATAAAAGGGGAATCTCTCTACCCCTACTCAAATACCTCTCCCCAAAAGAAGGACAGAAAGTGTTAGAAGAAATCCACGAATGAATATGTGAAGGCCATGCTGGGGGGCAAGCCTTGGCGTACAAGGCTATCAGACAAGGGTACTATCATCCAACATTAAGAAAAGATGCCATCAAAACCTGATCTGCAGGTTTGGCCAACCACACTCAATCGTCATAGACAATGGACGACAGTTTGACGAAAGCAAATTAAGAGATTTTTGCACCTCATGGAATATCAAGAAAACACTACTCGACTCCATATCACCCACAGTCTAAATGTGATTCAATGCAAGAGAAACAGATCTCAAGACGCTACTGTCAAAGCCCAGGGCGAAGCTATGAAAAGCTAAGGTTAAAAAGTGTACCCTACTAAAGGAACACAAATAACCTAGTGCCCCACATTAATGAATATTAAGGCAAAGTTCCTCAAAGAACAGACACCGAAGGCAAAGTGTTCCAAAGGAACCCAAATGCCTAAAAATAATTTTAAGTGCAAGTTTGCGGTTGAAAGTAACGTAAGACGAACCAATACGCACCATAAAAAAAAAGGGCAAACTGAAGACAGTAGCTCGAGCATAACTAAAAATTCACAACAAAGAGACAAACACAACAAACAAGGTTAAGAAAAATGATCAAGGTAGAGTAGCTTGCCTACCAGCATGCCAACCTGGCTCTCCCACCGGCGTGCCCACGTAGCTCGTCCACCAGCTCCCCCAAAGTATCATTCCATACCACTATGTATCTACTCCTAACCCAGTGGGTATGGGTCAAATCAGTGTCACGAGGTGCGACCAAGTGGCAAACATGAATCCCACAAGAGGACCGCCTCGATGGGAAGCTGGCCACCAAGGCGACCTACACGAGGCCAACAAGAGGCGAGCTAGGGACGAGCAGGAAGGAGATGCATATCACCAAAGCTACATGCTCATCACCTTGCAAGGTAATGAAACATTGAAGATTAAAGAAAATCGTGATTCTGACAAAATTATAGGTGACCAAGAGTGCATCGAGCTAGCAAACCCATGAGGTCAACTTAAAGCTACTCGCCGCACTTACTCGCCATTATTCTCAGTCCCTCCATCATCCCTCAGTTGCACAACTACAACTCCAGCGCATCCTTCAATATTTAGAATCAAATTGAAGCATGCGCTGGGGGGCAAATGTTGATAAAAGGAATTTAAACCAAGTCCAAGTTGCTCGCCAGGCTGCTCGCCACCTTGCTCGACCAGCTCAGAGATGGCGAGACAACAAGCCCACGTGGCCAAGTCCAAGTTGCTCGCCAGGCTGCTCGCCACCTTGCTCGTCCAGCTCAGAGATGGCGAGACAACAAGCCCACGTGGCCAAGTCCAAGTTACTCGCCAGGCTGCTCGTCAGGCTGCTCGCCACCTTGCTCGTCCAGCTCAGAGATGGTGAGACAACAAGCCCACGTGGCCAAGTCCAAGTTGCTCGCCAGACTGCTCGTCAGGCTGCTCGCCACCTTGCTCGTCCAGCTAAGAGATGGCGAGACAACAAGTCCACGTGGCCAAGTCCAAGTTGCTCGCCAGGCTGCTCACCACCTTGCTCGTCCAACTCAGAGATGGCGAGGCAACAAGCTCACGTGGCCAAGTCCAAGTTGCTCGCCAGACTGCTCGTCAGGCTGCTCGCCACCTTGCTCGTCCAGCTCAGAGATGGCGAGACAACAAGCCCACGTGGCCAAGTCCAAGCTGCTCGCCAGGCTGCTCGTCAGGCTGCTCGCCACCTTGCTCGTCCAACTCAGAGATGGCGAGACAACAAGTCCACGTGGCCAAGTCCAAGTTGCTCGCCAGGCTGCTCGCCACCTTGCTCGTCCAGCTCAGAGATGGAGAGGCAACAAGCCCACGTGGCCAAGTTCAAGTTGCTCGCCAGGCTGTTCGCCAGTCTGCTCGCCAGTCTGCTGGCCACCTTGCTCGTCCAGCTCAGAGATGGCGAGGCAACAAGCCCACGTGGCCAAGTCCAAGTTGCTCGCCAGGCTGCTCGTCACCTTGCTCGTCCAGCTCAGAGATGCTGAGGCAACAAGCCCACGTGGTCAAGTCCAAGTTGCTCGCCAGGCTGCTCGTCAGGCTGCTCGCCACCTTGCTCGTCCAGCTCAGAGATGGCGAGGCAACAAGCCCACGAGGCCAAGTCCAAGTTGCTCGCCAGGCTGCTCGCCATGTTGCTCGCCCCGGTGCTCGACCATCGCTCCCAGGGATGAAGACACAGAGATGTCCAGAGAACCTGTAAAGAGGGCATAGGTCGGTTAGGTTAGGGTTAGTGGGGCAAGTAGCTAAGGTGGTGACAAGTGGAGGACACTTGTCACCATCAGATGCCAAGTGACTTAAAAATGTGCCACCTCACCCTTACAAGGGGATAAATACTTGTAAAAACTCATTTGTAAAGGATCTAATTTCCTAAATACAAGAAATACATTACACAATTTCTCTCTCTACTTTTCCAATTATAATTCCTATTACTAATCCAAATTACATCTTTAAATTATTGTTTGAGTGATTTTCTACGTATAATTAGCCACATAAATCTTTCGGTTGCATAAATTGCTCAACAATATTAATTGATTATTTTTGTAAAATTAAAAGCGACGAGGATTAGAAAAATGAAGCAAATTTAAATTAAATAAAAAAAAATGTATTTGTAAAGAATTAATATCAGTTTCGTGTTTTACACGTTAGATGAAAATTTGATCGCTGAACTTTTACACTTTCAAAGATCCAAAAGACTGTTTATATACTTATTCCAGTCAATGTTTTTATCAGACAATGAACTGGGTCATTGGGCTCACTGATTCGATTGGTTGAACCGTGATATTAAAATTGTATCTCTCGAACATCGTCATATATTTATATATATGTTATTAAATGTTGCATAAGATTATAAATTGAGATGCTTTTAGTAATTGTAAATATTTAATTGTACTTATTTTTGTTTTAGTTTTCTAGTAATTTAATTGAATTTTTTTATTCATATGATATTAATTTCAATTTCAGTGACTTTGTGACCAATATTGGACTAAGTAAAGAGTTATGTGGTTGAACTGAAAAAGATAACTTTTGGGGGACCTTTTGCAATTAAAAAAACAGATGTTGTTGGATCAAAATAAATTTAATTTAATTCGCCAAGTGTAAAGTGATTTTTTAGTTCTTCAAGTAACCCCCTATTTTGAATTGTGTCTAGTTGAGTTTTAAGAATTGAAAATAATCATACAACTTAATTTTATATTTTCAATATTTTGGTATGACAATCGATTACTTTATCTATCTAAAAAGAATACTTTAATACACTATGTCCAATGATATTATAAAAAATTATTTTATTTATAAACGTACCTCACAATATTCATAATATCATCCTACAAACAAATTAATATTTTGTTTTTTTTAAACATCAAATTTTGGTGTACGCCAACTCCGCACATCCATGCATTTATGTAATTGTGTACAAACATAACAATAAACATATCACACATACAGAAGGGAATAATTTATATAGATAATATAAAAGGGTAATGCGTTAACTTGTTCGAATGATACGAATGGGATTGCAATTTTAAAATATTTTCAATGTTCACTCCACATGAATTTATATATTTTTTTTTACTTTATTTCCCATATTTAACATAAATAAAAAATAAAATTTTCATTTTTCTACTAAGCCTGTTTCTTTAAACAAATTCTTAACAACTCCGCGGCTACTCCATCAATAGCTTCTTCTTCCTCCATCTTCATCTTCTCACTCATCTCCTTCACCCTTGTCCTCATCCTCGTTCCCTCCGCAAACACCTCCTTTATCGCCCGCGCCACGCCGTCACCGTCGAAACCTCCATCCTCATCTCTCTCCACCTCCACGCCAACACCAACTTCCACCACCAACCTGCAAGGACGGAGCCAGGACAAAAAATTATGATGAGTTAAATTAAATACAGTATAAAAACAAAATAAAATATTACCTCCATCCCAAATAAAAAATTACATACTTTTCTTTTTAGTCAATTCCACAAAAATTTGCATATTGTCAAAATAAAAATATTCTTTTAAATGTTCATCCTCAAAATCTCTATCTCACGATCTTCTCACTGATTACGCTTTTTTTTTTTAATTTATATTTCAAAAGTACCGCAAATTTTTTAGAGAATTGAGATAGTATCAAATAATAAAAATAATTTTTAATAGTAATTTTTTTAAAAGGTGGATGAGCTGGAGCACGCTCTAGCCATTGGGTGGCCCCGCCCTTGCCAACCTGGCATTGAGGGGGTGATCGGACTGCAGCGGGACCGCCACCACCGGCACGGCGAAGTAGATGCTCTCGGTGATGGAGGTCCAGCCGCAGTGGCTCATGTAGCCGCCCACGTTCGGGTGGGCCAGGATTGAAGCCTGAGGGGCCCACCCCTTGACGATCATCCCTCTCCCTTTGACACTTTGGAGAAAGCCGGGCGGGAGTGCTTCTTCCACGACGATTTCGCTACCGGCAGGCGACCGGGCCACCCATATGAAGTTGATATTGCTGACCTCCTCCAGCCCTTTTGCTATCGCCAGGATTTGGTCCCTGGAGAAGTAGTTCTCGCTCCCGAATGAAATGTAGAGAGTGGAATGTTCCTTTCTCTCACTAAGCCACTCCATGATGTCCGAGTCAGCATTTTCTTGATTTTGACCAAATGTAATGAGTGGACCTGCACTTGCATGTGCAAATGCAATTATTATTTCCAATATTTAAAAAATCCAATTTGATACATGCCAACAAAAATATCACTGCATTCAATCAGGTATGTGCTTTTTTAATTGTTTTGTTTAAAAGTTTTGTCTTTATATTTGACTTTTGTGAATAGTTAAGTAGAGTTAGCAAAAAAGGTACAGTTGTTTATGAATACAAAATATATATTTTATTAATAAAATATTACTTTAATAATAAATATCTTAAAATGCGTGCAAATGATAAAATAGAAATTAAACTTTGGAATGCGAGAGTTTCACTTCGAAACAAAAATAAATTAACAAGGCCTCATGCACCTGTTGGTAGGATTCTCTTTCGTAATAAGGAAGAGAGATGATCCATATACTTCCCTTCAATCCCTCTACAGCTTTTGATGAGCACAATCTCGCAAGAGAGCTCAAATACTCCCGAGAGAAATAATCCCTCATCCTCCTCCTCCTCCTCTTTCTCAAGTTGCATAGACTCCCCCTGTTTGAGCATACTCCTAAGTTCGAAGCCCTTGATCCGTATGGCCCGCGACGGGAACCCGTCGGGGCTCCCGTGCTTGTGCATGTGGTGGAAGTAGGCCATCGAGGTCGAGCCCGATACGCAGAAGAACACGGCCGGGATGCCCTGGGCCGCGGCGATCTTGGCGGCCCAGGGTTGGAGGCCGTCGTAGATGAGCAAGTCGGGCTTTAGTTTAGTGATTATCTCAGCGAATGCGGGGCTCGAGGACCGGAAGGCCTTCATGAGGAGGTGGAGGAGGTGAGGGGGGATGTGTTTGGTTGTGTGGTAGTGTGGGGGGAGGGATGGGAGGTGGAGTGGTATGAGTTGTATGGGAAAGTAATGATGATGGGATAATGTATCTTTTTGCAAATTGTTTTTGATGGAATCAAGATTGATGGGGGTGGAGCATAGGTAGATTTGGAAGTTTTTGTTAGAGAGGTTTTTGGCAAGTTCAAGAAATGGGGATAAATGTGCATGGGCTAACCATGGGAACATCAGCACTCTCAAACTTGCTTCTTCTTTTGCAGCCATGGTCATAGATAGATCTATCTCTCTCTCTTTGTGTGTGTGTGTGTGTGTGAGAGAGAGAGAGAGAGATGAGATCTAGGGGAGGTATCACTATTATCCTTGCATATACAAGTGATTCCTGCTTTTAAAGGAAGAGGGCCATGGGACTTGTATGTCTCTCTCACTTTTGACACTTGGCGACGTCTAATAGGCCGTTGTGATTTTAATTTTTAATTTTAACTATAATCTGTTAAAAAAGTCCTTAGATTCATACTACTCATGCTAATTTTAAAATATATTAGTTGTTTTACTTAAAATAATAATAATAATATTCCTGATCCACAATTACTTTCACAGAAGAAAATTTGTGGACGTCTTAATATTATTTTCACACTAAATTTTATTTTTTTAATACACGTATCACTGGTAAATTAATTTTATTAAAGAATATTAGTTATTTTACTATAAAATATAGTTAAGTACAGTATATCGTACGAACTGCATAAATGACGTATACATAAGGTTGTAGAAGTCAAAAATCGGTAATCTAAAGTTTTTCGACCGCCTAAACTTTTTTAAAATAAATTCTAAAAAAAAAATAAAAAAATTGGATCAACTTAGAAGAAGAGTACTGCTACTAAACAATGTGAATTAGAGATTTTGATTAGGTGGATTTTTGTATTGCGAAGAACGTTTGAACTATTACAAAGTTTCCTCATGCTTTGGGCGTGAGTAACGGCTTACACATATCACGACATTGTGATTGTGCAAGAATAGGAGAGAACACACGTAACTTTGATTAGTTAAGGTGCGAATTTTAGTCGTTGCATACATTCGATAAGTAATGTCCATCGGATAAACCTCATCAGAAATTGCACGAGAAAGACGAACCACATTAAACGAGCTCTGCACGACAGACTCGACCAGGAAAATGTTCGACGATATCGTCCCATAGAAGGGGCAGAAAATCCTTAATTTCATGTTGCAACAGATGACTACACTTGGGTGAGACATTTCATCAAATTAGGCCACCAGTTCTATAGTTTATATGCAATAATGATCATCAGGATACTATATAATAAGCAGAGCATCTTCAATAAGAAATAGAACACAGATTAAAATAAAAGCTCTTCCCACCTTATTAAACACAACAAACTGTTTTGTAACTTGTACGTTATTTATTGAAAAATCCAAAAATTATACATGTCTTGGTGAGAAATCTTCCAGCTGACAAAAATTCAAACACAAAGCCATCAAAATGAATTATAAAACAAAATGAGGAAAATTCCAGCAAAATTTTTCCCATTTCTCCATTAGTACGGAAATTAAGAACAAATATTAAAAAGGTAAAAGTAGGAATAGTAAACATATTTGATTAACTTAACAGGTCCCTCCATTTTGAAAAGGTGGGAAATTTTACACGGATGATTTAACAGCTGACTTCATTGATGGGATTAAAAATACAATTCCCCCCAAAATAAAAAATTTAAGAGGAAAACTAAATCTAACAAGCCAAATCTATCTAAGAGGAAAGAACAAAAGTTACCCAATTTCTTCTTGTGAACAGCAAAAATGATCATCCACAGCAAAAATGATCATCCACGACACGATTCATATTGAAGAGAAGTGGGTCTACATCACAAAAGAAAATGAGAGATATTATTTGCTCCCAGGTTGGGAATTTATCATGAATGCTATTGTTTGTGACTTGTGAAGATCATGAATGAACAAATTAATAAAATCATCAACAATTACATTGGGAATTTTTTTTAAAAATATCTTGTCGATCTGTTCCACAACACTATGCACACCTTACAAATGGAAATCGCTACTTTAGATTTATCCTCGTAACATTCACAAATTTACACAAAATATCATTATTTTTTACAATCAATCCAACTAATTTCATTACTTTAATAATAAAACTTATATATCACCCTCAATACTCTACTCCTAAAATATTTTTATTGAAAAGTGTGCAAGGTTTATGAATATAAAGCCTGTTACAAGCCACAGAGGCGACAGGGTAGAAGTTTATAATCCCCTACAATAATAATAATAGTACAAATGGGCTAGTGTGTGGTCAAAGAGACATTAACATGGGCTAGTGCAGAGTGGGTCCCCTTATAATAAAGATATTACAAATGAAGTTATTAAAGACTGCTTTCTGTCTTGATGACTTGAAAAACATTCCTGCCCTAAAATGTGAATTAGCGTATGGGAATGGTAACTCAAAACACTAATTTTATTTTTTTAAAGAGAAATTTACCAGCGATTCTTGACTGTAAGTTGGGAAGTGAACGAAGAAAAAGCTGCAAGTGGAGGGGGAGGGGTTGAGGTATTTTGCGCCGGGAATCCAACGGCCATTCTGCCCCCCAGAGGAGATGGGAGAGAGAGGTGACAGCAGGATGTTGCCGAGTGCTTGGGGTGTTTGCAGCGGCGCATTGGTGTGTAGTGAAGTATTCGGTGTTTGTTACAGAAGAAAAAAAAGAAATAATTATCATTATAATATTAGATTAAAGCTGAAAGTAGAGGAGAAATTGTCTTCCCAGTCGCCTCTGTGGAGAGCGACAGGGAGACCCACTCTGCTTTCATCCGGTCGCTTGTGACAGTAGCGATCAGCTTACCAATCGCCTCCCACCGACGCGACTGGCTTTACATTCAGTAACCCCACAAAAAACACCCTATATTTGTAACCAGATTCCAAAACTATTACATTTTTAAAAAAATTGCCCAATTTTGTTCTAAATAAACCCGAACAATCCAAAGCTAATGAAACGGTTCAAAAAAGGCAGGTAATTAAATTTAGCTTCTTATCGTAAGCTCGATCAACTAGTCATTCTCGTCTACGTTTCAGTGTGACTCATACCAAGTCCCTCCAAATTTCTACACTTCTAACTGAACAATACAGAGGTTAGAAACTACTCGTGTCACATTCTTCTACCAGCTAGTGATTGAACAGAGTTAGTCAAAGCATCACCAATTTGAACTTTCTCCTTAAATGTGTAAGTTTTTCTAAGCACAGAAAACTATCCCTCAACATCCTTCGTATTCCTAAGGTGGCATTTGTTTTGGAATTCATTCGAACAGGATTAGGACTTTTCGACTCCCGTCTTATCCGAGTTAGAAATCTACAATCCTATTTTCAGGATCTCATATTCCATTCATATCTAAAATACCTATAAACTTAATATTACTCTTCCCAATACTTTTCTCTCACTCAAACATTACTAACATCATAACTTGTCTCACACTCATTCATTTTATTTCCTACTTTACTCTTGCATAATACATTAAAATAATATAACATTAATCATTATTTAACATTGATTTGACATAAATCAAAATCTCACCCTACCAAACTCGCAAAACAAACACAGACTTTTACTATTCAATTTTTTTTTTTTTATGTCCAATGGTTTTAAAATCATGACTTTATACAACCACCTAATCCTGAAATAAATGTAGTCTCAGATTTCCCAGAATGGATGGATCGACTATGATGAATTTGCAGCAGCAATGAAGAAACATAAGCAAGAGAGCTGCAAAAATCCCAAGAAACTGAGAAGTAGTGTTTTCAAATCATCATTACAACGTACAAGAATGTCCAACATAAAATGAGATGAAGTTCTTTTTAAACCACTCCTTCCCATTCAAATTAAAAGGTGTTTTAACTATTCACTTTATTTGCACTTTAAATGGTATTTTACATTTTTCAGTGTAAATTAACTGCAGTTCTTCCATATTTGCCCCTAAAATTATTAAGATATTAGATAACTGTGTTCTTTTAATTAAATCGTCAAACATTTATTAAGGGTATAGTAAGAAACTAATCATTTCATTAATCGTTGTTCTAAATGACATGTATTTTGAATAGGGGGGAAGTATATATATATATATATATATATATATATATATGTGTGTGTGTGTGTGTGTGTGGCAATTTTTTACAGATTTGTGGCAGAGGAAATAGGGGACGTCTAATTGAGAGAATAGACTGGTCATATAAAACACAAGCTGGAATGAAGAAGTTAAGGCTCTGTTTATCTTGAAAAGGAGAAATGGGAATAGGGAGAGGGGTCTTTATACATACCTTCGGTCCCAATAAAAGGGCAATTGAAGATGCCCGGGGAAATTGCTTGAGCCGTTTCATCACATAACCAGCAATTGAGGCATAAGTTATAATAACCATTTCCTCGAGTCCCGCAGCAGAAGCAAGCAGCAATCTTACCAGTTCAATCTGAGGCTCATATTTGTGATAGAAAGAAATCTCCACCCTCTTAAGTTGATGCAAATAAGGGTCTGGTGTTTCTTGGACTCGCATGAATTCTATAAGACCTTCAACAGCAGCAACATCATACCACTTGGTCCACTTCACATAGAAAGTCATATTATTAACTCTCCAATGGAGGTAAATACGTAAAAGAAAATAACTAGAAGACAATTACTCCATTAATCCTCAGGATCTGTAAGTTTGGAGAACTTCGTACTAAGCAGAGAACACTAGCAACCACCTTTATGCTAGGCAGATACAGTGTAACAGAAAGAACTTTCAGAGCGTTTAAACTGTTAGCAAAACATTTTGGTACACCACCTGCAACCGTAACCTGTGCCACAAAACATAAGTGCCAACAAACCACATGTTAAAGTGTACGTCATAACAAGAATAGGAATAGGTATCTCACCTCCAGTACACATGGTTGAAGAGACAGTTTCTCCACCGTAGATGGAAGTTGAGAATACTTGAAGCCAGTAAAGGATGGAATTCCCGAGTTGGGCATGCATATGTAAATATCAGCAAGAACAGGAGAATTTTTGAAGCAAATGGACTTGAAAATGCCATCGAAACTGAAAAGCTTGAGACTTGGCCCATGAACTTCAAATGCATCCAATTCAGTGCATCTATCAAGAGTCAGCATTTCCAGCAGAGGGCTCCGAGAGATGAGCTGTTCAAGTATTGCAGGGACATAGTCTACATCGTAAAAAAATAGCGTAGCAAGCTTGCTAAACCCTTTGAATTCAGGTGGAGGCTTGAACATACATCCTTCCAAAACCAGGTGCTTCAGGTTTTGGAATGTAAAGAAATGAGATGGTATATCATGTTTACCTCCAAAATTCTTGAGTTTGAAGTCCTGAATTTGGCAACTCGGAAGAAGCATAATCCATTGATCAATATGAGGGCGAGTTACATGAGTAATGGAAAACTTATATAGAGGTCCTCGGTGTTTATGCAGGACTCGGTAAATTTCACGTTCAGTGATCATGGGGTCCAAAAAGATATGAAACTCAAGCTCTGGAACAGATGTCCACTTATACCTCCATGCTCTCGATAATATGCTGGTCCTTAATATTTCCACCAACGGCAAGCGAACAAAAATATTATCTATGATACTACTAGGCAGATTGCTTATGTCCATTTCTTACAACTTCTTCGAGTTCACACAAGCAATCCTGGATATCTGAAAAGCTATTATGATACTACCAAAATGACTTGAGAAGATCAACTCAAAAAAAATTAACTAAAAAAGTAACTTGGCAAAGGGTAACAATATATTCAGGTGGAAAGTATAATGTAAATTTAAAAAGTAAGGGGAAATGGTCAATTTATCCCCCAAACTTATTCATCAGGGATAAACCCTTAACTTTTTAATTAGATCAAATAAGCCCTTTTCTTTAAATATAAAAAAGGCTAGCCCTTCCCCCGTTAGGTAACGAGACACTGCCAATTAGACATTTCAATTCTTGTTTCTGTCTCTCATAATATTGCCAGCAAATCATCCAGACATCCCTCCCTTTCTCGCTTTTTACAAAATCATGGTTAATCTTCATTAACTCAAATCCCAATTATAATGAAAAGTGAAAACGATGTTCGTCTCTCGCCCCTCAACTTTTAATGTTCTCATGGCTGATGCTTCCTAGAACAAAAAAAAAAACCTCCAAATCTGAAAATTAAGATCACTGCTGTCTGCTGAACACGAGTACACGACAAAACTAGAATTGGAGTCCGATGCAAGATTTCTGTGAAAACCCCAATTTTGATTGAAAAGAAAATCAACCAAGAAAGACCTCATCTCTGTAATTGCAATCATTAATGGAACTGAATAACACTGGCAATAATAGATTTAATTCCGTCAAAAAATGAACGAAACAGTAAGAACTAAATCTCCGATACTGAATCATCAATTAAAATTCGGCAAATACTAGTTGATTTAGCCTCTGTCAAAGATTTTAAATCTACAATCCATATTTGAAGAGTGAATATTAAAATTCCATCAAGAAATGAATCACCAACAACATACCAGGAAATGTACAAACTAATCAAAAAATTGGAGATGCGCATGTAAGATAAGATTTCATTGATCAATGCAAATGGTCCCACAAAAAGTTAACAGCGTCTAAACTCTAAAGATAATTTAACGGAAAGGAATGTGTTTAATTTTTAAAAAAACAGGGCCTTATTTGATCTATATTTAAAAGATAAAGGGTTCATGTCTACAAAAACCGAGTTTAGGGGTCTATTAGCCTAATTTGATCCCAATGGATAAGAATAGGGGCTAAATAGACCGTTTTCCCATTAAAGTAATACATATTCATGCCACTATCACTAGCTGAGATACAAATTTTCCTGAAAATGTTACTCCCTCTATCCCACAGGAATTTGCACAATTTCCTTATTTGGTTGTCCCACACAAATTTGCACACTACTAAAAAAGAAAACATTAATTTGCGTGCACACTCACAAATAAATACACATATTTACCCATAAGCCACTACTTTATATATAAAACACATTTTCCTTAAAAATGTGCCGTCCCGTAGGGTGCAAATTCCTACGGGACGGAGGGAGTACTTACAGATCCCGTATCAAGGAAGCACAAAACAAGAAATCGAATCTCCAATATATATATAGAATTCATTACACATATCACATTCACAGCATTACAAATAGATCATCAAAGTCCAACCACCTAATCACAGAGGTCTTTGAGTATCTTAGAGAGATTCTCAATAATTTCACAGCCACCTTTCATATATCTCAGATTTCCACGCGTAACCAAAATTTTCGAAAAAATCATGAGTTGTGACCAAACAAAGGCACA
This sequence comes from Prunella vulgaris, assembly GCA_026898435.1. Classification (NCBI taxonomy): domain Eukaryota; kingdom Viridiplantae; phylum Streptophyta; class Magnoliopsida; order Lamiales; family Lamiaceae; genus Prunella; species Prunella vulgaris. Next base: position 4,284,769 of record JAPKLY010000002.1, read on the forward strand.
TAAACAATTAGACAAATGCAAATCGAAACAGAATTCATGATCAACTAATTCACCGCTAAAAAGGAAGCAATCAGCATCACAGTTAAGAGAATGAGAGGGAGAGAGAGAGGGACCAGGTGCCAACTCCATTTCCCTAAAACATTCACCGCAACCTAACAACGAAGAACCCTAAACCCTAAACACACACACACACACACACACACACAGCTGTGAGATATACCTTCTAGGCGACGCGCCACGCTTCCCCTCTTTTGCTCTTCGTCTTGCTTTCACGAATTGTCTGTGCCCTAACAAGAACACATTCTCAGGAGCTCCACTATTTTACTTGATTCTGCCGGATTGAACGAAGAAAATTGGGCGTCGAGGGTTTCTCATATATTCACTCTTTATAGTGTGTTTTTTTTTTTAACGGATCTTTTTGGGGAGTGGTAGGTGACAAAGGAGTCGAAATTTAATTTCTCATTTTTATTTAAAATTTAATTTAATTAAATAATGGAGCCATTTTTTCATTCTAAATTTTAATTAATTTTAAGGCTAATTTATTTAAATTATTGTATTTTGTAAAAAAATGTTGTAAAAGTATGGTGCATTTGAGAAGTTTTACGTTTCTTAAGAGCAATCTCACATTGAAACGCACATTAACCCCGTGATGGAAAGATCAATATAGAGTTATACTGATAGGGTACTCAATGATACAAATTTAGTCATTTTTTTTAATTTTTTAATTATGGTCATTTAATTATTAAAAATAGTCTTTTTTTTAAAGATAACAGATAAAAAAAGATATAAGACTGAATATGGACTCTAAAATTGTAAGATCGTTTCTGATATTTTCTTTACTAATTATATATTTATCCTCTTTTATATTTTAATTTATCTAATTTATTTAAATTATAACTTGCGCAAAACTATAAATGTAATTATTTTTACATTATATTTTCACATAATATTTATATATTCTGATTTCATATATCTAATTATATTATTTTATACTCTTTTAAAGTTGTAAATTATTTCTCTTTTTACTTTATAAATTTTATTCTTGATAACTAAATGATCATAATCAAGAAAAATTAAAAAGATAAAAGACTGAATAAGGATTCTAAAGTTATAGGATCATTTCAGATATTTTCTTTATTAATCATATATTTATCCTAATTTGTATTTTAACTTATCTAATTTATTTAAGTAGTAAATGTCATTATTTTTACTTTATATTTTCATATAATGTTTATATATTCCGATTTTATATATTTAATTATATTTTTATACTCTTTTAAAGTTGTAAATTATTTCTCTTTTTACATTATAAATTTTATTCTTGATAACTAAAATATCATAATTGAAAAATTAAAAAGATAAAAGACTGAATATGGACTTAAAAGATATAGTATCATTTCTGATATTTTCTTTATTGATTATATATATATATCTTCTGTATTTTAATTTATCTAATTTATATAAGTTATAATTTGCGTAAAACTGTAAATGTAATTATTTCTACTTTATATTTTCACATAATGTTTATATATTTCGATTTCATATCTAATTATATTATTTTATACTCTTTTAAAGTTGTAAATTATTTCTCTTTTTTACTTTATAAATTCTATTCTTGATAACTAAAGGGCCATAATTGAGAAATTGAAAAGATAAAAGACTGAATATAGACTCTAAAATTATAGGATCATTTCTGATATTTTATTTATTAATTATATATTTATCCTCTTTTATATTTTAATTTATCTATTTATTTAAGTTATAATTTACACTTTACAATTTTAGGCAAATTATAATTTAAAGTACATTAGATAAATTAAAACATAAAATAGGATAAATACATAATTAATAAAGAAACTATCAAAAATTATCCTATAACTTTAGATTCTATATTTAGTCCTATATTTTTTTTTTCAATTATGTTCCTTTAGTTATCAAGATCAAAATAAAAAATAGATAAAGTTAAATGACTAAAGTTAAAATTTTAAAGTTAATAGAAGCAAAATTAAAAAGAGACAAAGTTACTTAACGAAAATCAAAATTTGAAAGTTACTCTAATCAAAATAAAAAGAGGTAAACTTATAGTACCAAAAAAATGATTTTCCCTAAAGTTTTGTTGTCAACAACGTATATGGACATTACACACAACATCAGACAATTTCCTCACCAGGCAATGCCATTTCTAAACAACACACCATAACTAAAAGCCTTATTAATCTTGAAACATCACTGGTCTTTGCTCTCATTCTTGCAACAAATTTGCCACAGACACTCAGCCGTTTCCACCATCGCCACCTCCTCTTCTGACCTGATCTTCGCACTCAATTCTCGCGCTCTGCGCCTCGCCCCTTCGCCCACGATCACCTCGTTTATCGCCCTCCCAATCTCGTCTCCATCATACACTCCATTCCCATCTCTCACAACCTCCACACAAGCACCAGCATGCACCAACATTTTAGCATCTATAAACATGCTGAGTTTCATAGGCATTCCCACAACTGGCACCCCATAATACATACTCTCATTCAAAGAACTCCACCCGCAGTGACTCACGAATGCACCAGTGCTCGGATGTCCTAATATGTTCGCCTGCGGGGCCCACCCCGACACGACTATTCCCCTGCCTCTCACCCTGTCCAGAAACCCCTGAGGAAGCACCTCCTGCATGCTCATTGCCTTCTCCATGACAGGAAATCTGATGACCCATATGAAGTTAGCTTCACTTAGCTCAACCCCTTTTGCAATCTCCCTTATCTCTTCCTTGGACAAGAAGCACTCACTCCCAAATGAAATATACACAGTTGAATTCTGTTTTTTCTTGCTCAGCCATTGCATGATCTCTGAGCTCTCCATCTCCGTTCGATCTGCATCAGTGACCAGTGGACCAACGGCCAAGATTCTTTTACTTGTCACAGATGAAACATAGTCCAAATACTTCCCTTCAAACCCTCTACTTGTCTTGAGCAGAACAACCTCATGGGACATTCTATAGTTCACAAAGGAAACATCTTTATCCTCATCAAAAACATTAAAGTACAAAAATTCTATCAAAGAATTCAAACTCCTCCTCTCATGATCATTGAGCCACAGCTCCGGGAATGGAAACTGCTCGTCCCTGCGAGCATAGCAGTGATGGGAAAACGACGTCGCTGCTGCTCCAAAAGGCGCGAAATGGACCGCGGGAATGCCCCGTGACGAGGCAAGACTGGCTGCCCAGGGCTGGAAGACATCATATATGATCAGGTGAGGCTTCAGATTGGTGATGATGTCTGAGA